>CM049796.1:16136292-16463792 GCA_027422405.1 Ptychobarbus kaznakovi
AAACCAATTCTTACTATGTAAAAAAGAAGTATACTTAGGCCTTTAGTGTCATGTTAGACTCATTATTATACACATAGCTTTTCTTGATTTAATATTTTGACTTGTTTTTTGCTTTATTTTTTGTTTTCATTTAAAAGTTTAGTTTTGAAATGTTGTTGTATGCATTTGTCATTTTTATTTAATTTCTTTATCTTCTTAAATGTGTATATATAATATTTATAGTTTTAACTTTTAATTTTAGTTACTTTTTCTTATTTGTAAGTCGCTTTGGATAAAAGCGTCTGCTAAATGACTAAAAGTAAAGTAAAGTACAATTGTTATATATCATATTCATAACTTGTCCACAAATCATATTTTCAGTATTTAAGCACAAAACTTTCAGAAAATATTTTTTATAAATCACAAGCATCAAAATAGACTATGGAGCATAGAATTTCAAAACCTTTATTACTGTTGTAATGTTTCTATTATGTTTTTAATATTTAGGAAATCAGTAAATCTCTCCTGAGAGACACCCTATTAGAAACTCCAATAGTTGGAATAGTTTAACAACCTAGTCACCTATAATCTCTGACTAAAATACCAGGAAGCTCTCATGCTTATTAAGGACTCTTATCCTGTTATTCTTGTGTTGCAGGCCAACGTGATCTCATAATAATTTGTATGTATTTTATGTAAAATGTGGTTCTATAAAACGTACGTTTACTTACGTTTTTACAGGCACTAAAACGTACAAATACTTACGTATTTTCAGCATGTAAACGTACAAAACTGACATATCGACGGCATCTAAAATTAATCCTTATGAAAATTAAAATCGCGGGATTTGTTTTATTATTAGTTTTTAGTTGTCATATAAATTACTTTGTTTCCAATTGCATCATTAAATTGTTTACTCAATATGAAATTATAACATTTAGTTTTGTTGTGTGATTTCTGCCGCCAGCTTGTTTCCAATAAAAGGCCTAATGTTAAACAAGACTTAACTTTAAACCTTAAAATAAATAACATTTGAAATCATTTAACCTTTACTTGTCATGTTTGTCATGGGCCCCAAAAAGCGTTTTCTCCAACATGCTGGTGACTGACAATAGAACTATAAAAAACTCCAAAACTGAAACAATTACAACATGAAACAATTTTATTCATGCCCTGTGATCCATAAAACTGCGAGGAACAGACCCAAATCCAAGCCTTCATTCGGCATTCTTCATCTCCCATCCCGAGCAGAAAGTTATCCAATGACTGTAAACGGCAAAACCCATGCTAACTGACTCGCTCCCTCGTTACGAATTCAAATGTTATTGCTTCAAACGACATGTTTTACGGCAGGATAATCCAACTCTCATTGGCTCTCGCCTGCATTCGTCGCAGATTGCCATGTTTCTGGTGAGTTGTGTTTGAATGACACAACCACGCACATTCTCACGAGTTCACTGAGCGAGAGGATTAGGAAAATAATCTGGATAATATTTTTTTCACCGATTAACAACATAAATTCTGCTCTGTACCTCACACAAACCTACTGCATTCCGCCAGAGAGGACCGCGACTTCAACACATCCTCATTTGGATTACTTTACTTTTTATTCATTTAGCAGACGCTTTTATCCAAAGCGACTTACAAATAAGAAAAAGTATCTAAAACTATAAGTTAAAACTCTATAAATATTATATATACACATTTAAGAAAATTGAGAAATTAAATAAAATGACAAATGCATACAGCAACATTTCAAAACTAAACATTTAAATGAAAACAAAAAATAAAGCTAAAAACAATACAAATATGAAAACAAAAGGTATGAGTATAAAAATTATTCTAACATGACACTAAGCCAAACACCCATATATATATCTAAATATATATATATATATATGGTATTTCATTTCCATGCAGTATGTTGAAGTAACGTTACTAAAAAAACACAATTATTAAAAACTAAAACTAAAGTAAAATACCTAAAAAGACATATGAAATTCATACATAATTTATGTAAAATTAAAAGAGATAAATCAAACGGCAGTAGTTTATCAGTAATCCTAAAAAAAGAACACTGTCAAAAACACATGCTAACAAACAACAACTTACACAAAGTAAGAATTAGATATAAAAACTAAACAGAAGTGAAACAAGCAGTAAGAAGAGGATAAATAAAAAGCGATACTTATATCCTTTGGCAGTGTCCCTGCCTAGTGGAGTCGCACGGTAGAGTCGATGGTCTTTACACTCTTACTTACTTATGGTAACGTTAGTGCTTTTAGACATTTTTGCAATAAATAAATGATTGTAATTGCATTTATCTGTCTGTCATGTTTTTCTTATGCTGTACAGAAATAGCTTTGCTTAGGTTTAGATGTATGAGTGGGATTAACGACTATAAAAACATTTTAATGCTATATTGTTACTAAAACGGTAATTTTCTTGCATATTTCGTGGTCAATTGCGTTTTATACTGTCACAAGGTAAGCTTGGTGACAGTCAAGAAATGGACTTGATACACATGCACAAATCATTATTGGATTATGCCGGCATTTACCACCTTTTTAATAATCATGGTGTTGTGTAATTGTTTTGCCTGTTTCAAAGGAGTAAGATACTGTTATTTTTATTTTGGCCAACATTTTGTTC
Source organism: Ptychobarbus kaznakovi (assembly GCA_027422405.1). Taxonomy (NCBI): domain Eukaryota; kingdom Metazoa; phylum Chordata; class Actinopteri; order Cypriniformes; family Cyprinidae; genus Ptychobarbus; species Ptychobarbus kaznakovi. The sequence continues at coordinate 16,138,924 of CM049796.1, forward strand.
AATCAGTTATTCTTTTTAAAGAATGCCAAAACACAGTTTATTTATGTCAGAACTACCTTTTATTTCTGGTGAGAATTTCCCTCAAACCTTTGTTTTGGCTGTTGGCCTTCCAGTCTCATGCTGCACCATCAAACAGACCATGTGGATCTAACTGGTTTTTATAGCATTAGCATGCCCCTTATTGGACTGAACAATTTATAGTTTTGTCTGGGGGAAGGGGGAAATAGCAGCTGAACGATTCTTTACTTTTCTTTCCATTTTTCATTTTTATATGGTATGTTTAAGTACCCAGGGGTTTACATAGATTGTTATTTGTGTATATGTGTAATGTTTCAATCGTTTATGTTTTTCTGTGTATAATGTATTGTATATGTGGACCCTGTTTGTGCATTTGGTACAGTCTGAAGAGGGAGCTAGCCCTTATAAATAAGGAGCTTCAGAGCTTAAACGGGGTTGATTGTGGAAGCCAAAGGAGAGATCCTGTTGCAAATTGGACCAAAGTATTTGGTGTAGCCTTTCTTTGCACATTGTTGCAGTTTTGTTTTGTACAGTTTATTTTGTTTGTATTTCAGTATGTGACCAGTAATTTTTTTCGCACCTCATGGTAATAAACCACCTTTTTGGTATCCACTAAACCTCTGACCAGCTTGATTGTAATTATTTCCTCTGACCGCTGGGCCAATCCTTACATATACCCTTTTAAATTCACTATAAAATTGGTAGGTTTAGGTTTGGCGGTAGGTTAAGGGGTCTAAAATCTAAATAGCGTATTAACAAAATGATACAAAATTATATTCACTGTAAAATGGGTAGGTTTAGGTTTGAGGGTAGGTTAAGTGGCCTAAAAATCTAAATCGCTTATTGAGGAAATTATAAAAATGCATTGATACAAATATCTTAATGATGTAAAAGATACATAAATATTTTTACGTTTTTTAGCTAAAAATACGTATCGATTTGCACATTTTAAACATTGAAATGTGTCTAAATTGTACGTTTTAGCATCAATAAAAACATACAAAAATGTATGTTTTGTGCTTGTAAATGTTACGTATTAATACCTACGTATAAACATGAGGTCAGGCTGGTTGCAGGGACAGCACACTATTCAGAACTGAGAATCAGTGCTGTTCCTCCTGTCCATAACTGCACTAAAATGAAGCAGAGTTGCAGGTACAAACCTAGAACAATGGTAAATTTAAGAGAATCACCACATACTTTAATGAATGACATAATATAAGTAATTAACTTTGATTGATAATATTAACATGCCCCATTGGTATGCCTAGATAATCAAACCAGTACATGTCAGAGGGATGGTGATCCTGTTTGCAAGACTGAAAGAAAAACTCATCAAGATGATAGGGGTAGGAGTAAACGTACTCGGTTACTAGCGTAACCTCAGTTCCCTGAGATACGGGAACGAGTACTGTGTCGCTAAGACACTATGGGGGAAAACTGCTTTTTCTCTGATACTGAAGCCTTTTCAACCACGCATGCCCATTGGTTCGTGCAGTTTCATAAAACAAACCAATGGTGAGGCAACTGTGTTGCACGAGCCTATGGCCATGAACCCAGCAAAAGACCGCCAACATGGGCATCTTGCTATATAAGCAGCGTTCTGTCATAGGATCCTCAGGTTAACTTTGATTGAAGCGACGATACTGAGTCCTGTAGCTACCTGGCACGGCTAGCAACGCAGTACTCATTCCAATATCTCAGGGAACCAAGGTTACTCTAGTAACCGTGCTGATGGTAGAGGAACGACTGACATGTGATATTTCATTAAGCACCAGAGGGGCCCAGAAGACAAGAATAAAAGTGTAAGTTCCCTTGCAGCAATAAACGGACTAAACTCAGAGAGGTGGGAATCGTTCCAAGAAAAACTCGTACAGCTTCGTCACTTAAAAGGGCCAAGAGCGTACAAGAATGCAAAGCAATCCTGGCGAGTTCGGCCATGTAAAGGCCAAACCCTACACAGAGCTAGTCCGCCTTAAGGTGAGTGCATGCCAACTATGCTAAAAGGACCCTAGCCTGTAAGGCAGGGATGTCTAGGTTATAGAACCTAGCAAATGTGGACGGCGAGGCCCAGCCGGCCGCCACACAATTTTCTGTAATGGACGATTCTGTAATTAGTGTGTAATGGACACACTACTAGACCACACCCATGACCCCCGGAGACAGCTCTGAGAACCAATGTTGGTTCCTCCAGAGCGGGGCTACTAAGAGAACCTTGTCTTCTCGTTCCCTGATTCGCCTGATTACCTGCGGAATCAGGGCGATTGGGGGGAAAGCATAAAGGAGGAGGATGGGCTAGTCTTGGGCCAACATGTTCCTGTCCTTTGAAAAATAAGTTGGGCAATGAGAGTTGTCTTTTGAGGCAAAGAGGTCGACGCAGTACGAGTGAAGTATCGAAAGGGAACTGTAAATGTATCACAGTCTTTTATTTTAACTTTAATCTCTTTATATACACTCACTGGCCACTTTATTAGGTACACCTTGCTAGTACCGGGTTGGACCCCCTTTTGCCTTCAGAACTGCCTTAATTCTTTGTGGTATAGATTCAACAAGGTGCTGGAAACATTTCTCAGAGATTTTGGTCCATATTGACATGATAGCATCACGCAGTTGCAGCAGATTTGTCGGCTGCACATCCATGATACGAATCTCCCACTCCACCACATCCCAAATGTGCTCTATTGGATTGAGATCTGGTGACTGTGGAGGCCATTCGAGTTAAGTGAACTCATTGTCATGTTCAAGAAACCAGTCTGAGATGATTTGAGCTCCGTGACATGGTGCATTATCCTGCTGGAAGTAGCCATCAGAAGATGGGTACACTGTAGTCATAAAGGGTAGGACATGGTCTGCAATAATACTCAGGAAAACTGTGGCATTTAAACTATGCTCAATTGGTACTAAGGGGCCCAAAGTGTGCCAAGAATATATACCCCACACAATTACACCACCACCACCAGCCTGAACTGTTGAGACAAGGCAGGATGGATCCATGCTTTCATGCTCTTTACACCAAATTCTGACCATACCATCTGAATGTTGCAGCAGAAATCGAGACTCATCAGACCAGGCAATGTTTTTCCAATCTTCTATTGTCCCATTTTGGTGAACCTGTTATTTGAGTTACTGTTGCCTTTCTATCATCTCTAACCAGTCTGCCCATTCTCCACTGACCTCTGACATCAACAAGGCATTTTCGTCCACACAACTGCCGCTCACTGGATATTTTCTCTTTTTCGGACCATTCTCTGTAAACCCTAGAGATGGTTGTGCGTGAAAATCCCAGTAGATCAGCAGTTTTTGAAATATTCAGACCAGCCCATCTGGCACCAACAACCATTCCACGTTCAAAATCACTTAAATCCCCTGTGTGGGAAAAGCGTGCGAAGGTGAGGAGTCACCTGATGCCCCTGCATGGAAAAGCGCGCGAAGGCGAGGAGTCACCTGATGCCCCGGTGCGCATCCTATCAGCCTTCCAGATTTCGCTGGACTATTGCGCCAGTTGTTTACGCCCCTACAAAGTGGTATTCAACTAGGTCGTATAGCATAGTCAGTCTGTAGTGACAGCCAGGTGCAGATCTGCTCAAGGATCGGGCACCACAAAATCGCCCCGCCTCAGAGCCGTCACCCTCACCGGTTTAAAAGCACCAGACCGCGAGATCGAGGTCTTCTTTGGCGCACGGCGCATCGCAGTGCAGGGACACCAGGCCCGCGACCGCGGCGGCCAGGGTCCGTATGTGTGGGGAAAAGTGTAAAGAGACCCGGGAAGAAGCACCACAGACAGTGGGGAAGCCTGCAAGCTGTCTTAAAATTTTTCAAATTTGTGTGATAGTGTATGTTCATTAAAATGCATACATTTGTGCAAAATAGCTCTTTCCTCCTCACTCAGTCAATACAACGCCGCTCGCCCCCCCTCTGAGCGGTACGGAGTCGCTGCCCATACGGGTTAAAGCCGAGCGGCACTCGCCGGCGATTCCAACGACCAAGCCGCTAAAGCCGCTATGTCAGTTACTGAGTGTGTGGAAAACTATTCCAATAACCTCACGCTGGTTACTCTGCATAAGAGTGGGAGTACGCCCTTCAACGGCGTGGTGCAGTCTCTAACATTGCCTCGAAATGCACTGATCCTAAGACAAGAGCTATGCGAATTGCTCGTAAAAGGAGCGATAGAACGAGTCCCAGAAAGCAAGCTGGAGTGCAGTTTTCCAGCCGCTATTTTGTGGTGCCCTAGTGAGATGGAGGACTCTGTCCGATACTAGATCTCAGGCCCATCAACAGAGCGCTCTGCAAGTGTCCGTTTGGGACGATTTTTCTGGAACAGATCCTGGCGCAGATTCACCCTGGGGTATGGTGGCGTCCGTGGACTTAAGGACGCGTACTTTCACATTCAGATAGCACCGCATCACATGCGTTTTCTGAGGTTTGCTCTTGAGGGCACAGCGTACCAATACCCTGTTCTCCTGTTGGAGCTGGCTTTGGCCCCGCGCACTTTCTCGAAGTGCATGGACGCGGCTCTCTCTCCCCCCCCCCCCTCAGAGCGAGCGGGATGCGCGTTCTCATTATTTGGATGAATAGCTCAGTCGCATGACACGCCAGCCAACCATATAGACAAATGACTCCGTCATTAATGGAGTTCTTGAGGCTATGTGTGAATATGCGTAAGAGATTTATCGCCCCGAGTCAGTCTATAACGTTTCTGGGAGTTTGATTTGACTAAAAGCAGTGGAGATGCGCGCTCACCTCTCTCGCGAGCGCTCGGCCGTCGATTTGTCTTCAATGCTCCAAATGCGCCCGCTGAAGATTTGGCTGAATTTCGAGTCACTTGGACTGCGTGGACTTCAGGCCGTTTGCGCATCGCAGTCTCCCGTGGCAGCATCGAAGCTCTGAGGCCTACATCACGTGTCGTGGTCACGACGGACGCATCGACTCGAGTCCGGAGTGCTGTGTTGGAGTGCTTTGTGGCTAGGGTCAGAACTTCAGAGCCAGTAGCACATAAACCGCTTGGACTCTAAAGTATTTTCAGCCGTAGTTAGAACAGCAGCATGTACTGATTCCCACCGACAACACGTCTGTGGTCTCGTACATAAATCAACATTCGCTCCAGGGCTCTTTGCAAACAGGCAGCAAATCTCCTGCTATGGGCGGATTATCACTTCCTCTCCATCAGAGCAGCGCACATTACCGGTCTCCTGAACCGCCGGGCGGACATGCTTTCAAGGAAGGGGATTCCTCAAGGAGAGTGGAGGTTGCACCCCGAGTCGGCTCGGATGATTTGGAACCTCTACGGGAGAGCGGAGGTGGATCTGTTCGCCACGAGCGAGAAGGCGCACTGCCCGCTGTTCTTCTCCCTGTCTCACTCCCCACTGGAAGGGGACGCGCTGACATCGCGCTGGCCAGCAGCCAGGCTTTATGCGTTTCCTCCGATCAAGATATTGCCACTGGTGTTATGCAAGATCAAGGAGGAGCGAGCTTCAGTGATACTCATCACCCCGAACCAGCCTTGGTTCCCAGACCTGACAGAACTGCTGGTGGCACCTCCCTGGCCGATCCTCATCAGGAAGGATTTGCTATCCCAGGTGGACAGCTCGGTGTGGCACCCGAACCCGGAGTTTTGGAGCCTTCATGTGTGGTTGCTTCGGGGATATCAGAGGGGCTGATTGCCCTGCATTCTCGTGTGCTCGATACGCTTCCGGAGGCACGAGCACCCTCTACGAGACGTTTGTATGCTTTAAAATGGGGAGTGTTTGTGAAATGGTGCGGTCAGGCTCATATCGACCCGGCTACTTGCACCATGTCAGATGTTCTGAGTTTTCAACAGTACAGGCTGGATAGTGGATCTCTACCATCAACACTGAAAGTGTAAGTGGCAGCTATTGCCTCGTTTCATTCCCCGCAGGGCGGGCAATCAATCGGTGGTGAGTTTTCTTAAGGGAGCGAGGGGATTGCATTCCCCGTGCCCGCCTGCAGTACCGCCCTAGGATCTAGAGGTGGTGTTCAGAGCTCTTTCATAGCCACCATTCAAGCCTGTAACATCCGTTGATTTGAAGGAGCTATCTCTCAAAACTACACTCCTTCTTGCCCTCGCGTCGGCTAAGCGCATAGGGGATTTACACACGTTTTTTGTGAACAGCAGCTGTATTTGCTTCGGACCCGGTGACTGCAGTGTCACTCTCCAGGCCGAGACCGGGCTACATGCCTAAATCACTATCTACCCCCTTCCAAACGCAGATTTTCACTGTCTGCCATGTCGTCCGAGTCATCGGTCTTGCATGACGTGGGCGCTCAGACTTCGGTGTGCCCCATCAGGGCTATGAGGATTTACATTGATCGTTCGGACAGCTTTCGGCAATTTGACCAGCTTTTCGTGTGCCATGGTGGTTGAGCGAAGGGCCGGGCCATGTCAAAACAGAGACTTTCCCACTGGATTGTGGACGCTATCAAGGCTGCTTATACGAGCCAAGGTTTAGAATGCCCTTTACACATTAGGGCCCACTCAACAAGGGCTATAATCAAGAGGTCAAGAGGTATGTCTATTCAGGATATATGCTTAGCAGCTGGCTGGTCTTCTCAGAATACCTTCGCCAGGTTTTACAAGCGGGACGTTCAGTCCTTAGCCTCCCCAGTGCTGTCGATGAGTGACTGATTCATGTTTTGCTACCTCTATTCACGAGTGTTGCTGCTCGCACAGTAATTACTCTGCGCAGCCCTCTATGATATTGCTGTTGTCGTTGTCTGCCCTGAATTCAGTGCAGCCTCCATTGTCATTTATGTTTTATGCTGCTTAACACAGCTATCTCTGTACAGCCCCTGACAATACTGTGAATGCTTCTGTTCTGCCCTGTTTTCAGCGCAGCCCACTTTATCACTGACCAGATACGCAAATTTAGTATACCTGGGGTTTAGACGCTCATTGGCTTATCTCCACCAGTCAGCTGCGAGCCCGCCCAATGAGCGCTGCTAATGGTGGGAATGATGTGTGTTCTATCTCGCTGGTGTGTAACTTGTACAGGCTGTTGTACAAGTTTTTCAGTGATATTAAAGTATTATACAGATATGCCAAACTTGGGAACCTTTATTACATGGGTTCTCAACTCTGGCCCTTGAGGTCCACTTTACTGCAGAGTTGAGCTCCGACACCAATAAAATACACCTGAACAGGCTAACCAAGAGAGACAGGCAGGCAAATGAGTTTGATTGAGGTCGGAGCTAAATTCTATAGGAATTGGACATACATGTTGTATTGCCTTATGCTGCTTTTCATGTCAGACATAAGGACAATTCTCACTTCATTTTAAATACTTATGTTAACCTCATGCACCTCGTATTGGATCTGCCTGCACAAACATTGTTTTAGACAACTGTGATGGGTGCAAAATTGGACACAGTAGTAGCGATTGACTGTTTTAAGATTTCCACAGAGAAACCATTCAGTGTAAAAGTGTGTTAGAATGTCTTCTACCTACAAGCACTATTTACTTGACAGATAATCTAGCACTTCTAAGAATCAATGCAGAAAGGGTCATCAGAAATGTTTGGCAGAAGCATCAAATCATAATTGTAATGTATTCAGCTTCCTTTGTAGTACTTACACTGTGTCCACTTAGGAAAACAGTGTGCTGATGATTCATCATGCTTGCCACATCTTCTGTTATGCATTTTGAAATGGATTTTTAACAGTGTTGCATTAATAATAAAGTATGTATAATGCCATATTCTAGATGAGTTTTTGATTGTCTCCTTGTTATGAGTAGCTACTGATCAGTACTTGTTATCAGCCAAATAAAGTACGGACAATTTTGAACAAACAGGGTAAGGTTTAATGGTAGAGACTCACATGATGTAATTACTTACAATTGTGCAAATCAATGGTAGATAAAAACAGAACATATAAGTGTATACGCAAGTTATTATACTGTAAACAAGATAATCATATAAACAAAGAGGTTGGAGGCAGAAATGCCGGCGGCGCTCAACTGTTTGCGTCAGGTAGAATGGATCAGTTCGTTGTTAATCATCAATGACAAAATTATATAAATTACGGTTCCTAAAACAATTGCTGAGATTATCTCGGTACCATATCTACTTGGTTTGCATCTGTTTCTCCAGTATGAAGATTTAATCTGTCTTTATTGTATGGCTCTGTACACTTTTAGTTCACTACTCAATGCAACGATACCTTCAAAATGGCGCCTCGGTGACGTCACACATAATAAATGCACGTGACTGACAAAGACCGATAGAGTGGGGGAACTATGACGTCAGAACCCAAAAGAGTAATTCGCCACGGGTTCCTTTTGTGATTTTCCTATGGGGTTTTATAATTGGGTTTTTCAATTTATGAGTGAAATAAAGCCTGTGGTAAACATAACTTGACGAAACTTTTACGTTTTGTTCTACAACGTAAATTACACGCATCCAAACACAAACTAAAAATTTGAAGTAGTTATATTCATTTTTGAATACATATGTTTTTAACAAGTAACTAGATAAGAACGTTTGGGCTGTGAGTGTTAATGCGCCCCTGCACACCTGATCCAAGTAATCAAGTCCTTCAGGCTTATTTGAAAACTACATGGTATGTGTGTTGGAGCAGAGTTGAAACTAGTGGAGAGAAGGGTTGTTAATACAATTATGTAAGTTAGGTATTAAAAATATATTTTATATTTTTTATCAGGGAGAGCAATAAAAGTGAGACTAGGAAACAGATATTCAGAAAGGTTTGTGATCAAAAATGGAACTCCACAAGGAAGTATAGTGAGCCCTTTATTGTTTTCTTTAATGATAAATGATTTATTTGAAGATTTGGATAATGGGCTGGGGTTATCACTCTTTGCTGATGATGGGACAATCTGGAAAAGAGGAAGGTGTATTGGTTTTATTGTTAAAAAATTACAGGAGGCTATTGCAATAGTTGAAGAATGGTCATATAAACAGGGTTTTATATTCTCAGTTGATAAAACAAAGATAATATTTTTTACAAGGAAAAATTTGGAAGTGAGGTAAAACTAAAATGATATAATCAAGAACTGGAAATAGTGAAACATTTTAAGTTTTTAGGGATATGGTTTGATGAAAGAGTTACATGGGCGGTGAATATTCAGAATATAGTGAATAAATGAAAGAAAATAATGTATACAACGAGGTGTTTAGTTGGTAGTGAATGTGGGGCAAATAGGATAGCATTAAATGCCATGTATAGTGGATTGGTTAGATCCGTGTTAGATTTTTTGTTGCGTGGTGTATGGATCAGCAGCAGAAACGTCTCTTAGGAAGTAAGATAATATACAGCATCAGGTGTTGAGATTATGTACAGGAGCTATAAAAACAAAAGCAATCTGTCCAAATTGGCCTACATGGGAAATTGACATTCAAGAGTGAAGGTAATTGTTTAGTATTTACATTTATGCATTTAGCAGACGCTTTTATCCAAAGCGACTTACGATAACACCATGGTCAGTGTTGTAAAATGGTCAGTGGTGTTATCAGTGATAAATCTCAAATTATATTGCACATCGTGGACAGAATGACTTCTTACTCTTGTAATATGCAGAGGAGTAATGAAACGGAAGCATTCCATTCAAGCTATACATTGTTTTTATCAGTATATGTGTGTTGCCTGGGAATTTAACCCACAACCTTTTGTGCTGCCAACGCAATGCTCTACTACTGAGCCACAGGATCACTCAACACCTAATGTTTAGTGCCTTACATATTGCCTAATGCCTTTAAAGTGTCTATAATGACAGATTAATTTAGCCATAGACAGATGTTGTCATATAATAATCATACATGTCTGTTTTTTGTGCGTGTACTCTACAGGCAGTACCACAGCACTTCAAGAAGGTAAAGCTGCTTCGAATTACTTAATTGTAAATCTCAACACACATCTTAATTCGGTAGCCAGTAAAACAATTGCAATTTATCATTACAAACCTCCTAATGAAAAGAAAATATACATTTTTAATGTACCTTTTAATCAACATTACTTCACCATTGTCACGGCACGGCGTGGAAGCCCGAGGAAGAACCGAGATCCGGGTCCAAGTGCTGGTAAGCTCATAATCTTTATTAAATCAAAAGCCAACGGCAAAAACAAAATAATAATCAGCACGGGACACCCCAGACGGCAACGTAGTGCTGGTGTCCCAACGCACAAACCGAACTAGTCGGTAACAGGAAACACGGTGAGAAGACAAATACATACACATGTAGAGGTAGGGTAATCACGCCAGGCAGAGGGATGGGGGTGAGGTGTATAAATAGTCCACAGATTGAGACCAGCTGGGAGTGATGAGTGGGTAAACAGGTGTGTGGAGTGAAGTTGATGAGTCCAGGAGGAAGGGAGGTGGCGCCCTCTGGCGGTGAGAGGGAGGACGCTGGGCCTGGACTCCTGACAACCATGTTTCAAATGTCTGTATTTTGTAGTTTCAACAAGCTGACCAGAGCCTGACACTGATTGCAGGGAACAGACAAATATACGTGCCAGGAAGGAGATCCCAGAACTCCAGTTGAAAATCAACTAAATCCACTAGTATGTTTTCATATAAGGAACATGTGGTTTAAATATGAAATATCATATCTAGCCTTGAGCAAAGTTTTAAAAAGTCATATTGGATTGGTTATAAATATGATTATAAATATTAAACATTTATTGACTATAGCATTTTCTTTTTGTTTTATTTTTTAGTTGCAACAGTTAGTTGATATTTTTGTAACAGAACTACATTTTAATATATTGTAAGTAGCTTGCGATCAAATTATTCATTTTTTGTTTGTTTGTAACCTAAATCATTCTGATTATCATGCAATAGTTGGTGAATTGTTGCCTTTCTCAGCTATCCCACATTGCTGGAAAGAAGGTATATGGAAATGATTAACAAACCAGTTTAACAATAACAAATAATGAGAATACATGGTGCTTGTGATGTATTTTTTCTAGTGCTAGGATGTTCATGTTGTCAATGCATATGTAGTGGCCACTTGACATGCACCTCTTAATTGTGATCCATTTATGTCCCTACCTGTAAGGGGATACAAAAATGTATAGTTTAATTTTAATGCATTGCTTCAGTGTTGACATCACTCAATATTGTAACTTATATTTATGTTGAAGTCACCTGGCTAACTTGATAGGGGTGGCGCCACAGCGGCCCCTATTGACCAGCCGCCACTGCATATACACATACATATATTGAGGGATGCTAAGAAACTTCAAAAAATGAAGGAGGGAGAAGGTAGGGAATGATCTCCCGGTTCACTAAAGGCACGAGCATTTAGGGCTCTATATTAGGTAAAAGTTTGTGTACAAACTTTATGTTGGCCTAGTCTAGAAAGCATATAGTCTAAAAGTTTAAAATAGGGTAATAACAATGTCTGGAGTTCCAGAGATCCAAAATTTTGTAACATAAGTGTAATTTCTCGTGTAACATGACAACACGTTTTAATAATATTTTTATGCTATAGTTGTGTAGTATTTGGGGATGTATGGTATTTTTAATTTTAATTTGCTAATTTAGTAATGTTTGTATATAACTGGGCTTATTAAACTAGTAAAAGTCATGTAAAATTCAGTTTAAGGATGTACATTTCTCAGTTAAATTCAGGGTGATAACATTAGAATGGGCTAGTAGAACATTGCTGCCATCTACTGGAAATCAAACACTTTTCAGATTTATTTTGAAGATTAAACAGTAGCTTACTCTTAAAACAAAAAGGTGCCAGGAAGAACCAAAAACGGGGTTTCGCAGCGATGCCATAGAATAGAGGAACCATGTTTGGTTCCCCGAGGAAGCCATTTTCTGAAAGGTTCTTCAAAGAACCACTGACGAATAGGTTCTTTATGGCCCCATTTCTTCAAGATCAATATCCTTGCATTTATCATACTATACATGTTCTTTAATAGGATTGTTCATAAAATAATTTTGGGGAACAAAAGAAAACCCAGAGGTAACAAGACTTGACAAGATGTATGATTAAAATGTTTATTGGATTTACAGTACTCATCAATGCAGCATACATCATACCTCAATACTGTGTATATGTGTTTAATAGGGATGTGCACAAGTACTAGAATACAAGATTACTAGATCAATCATTGCTGTCAAGTCTGAGTACTCGATGATCACCTGACTTTGTATATTTCTCTTTTTCAAATTGGTTATGGCAGCATTTTGGGTGGTACCTGAGCTCTGTCTAGTTAGTGTTAGGACAGCATGCCATCCAGACAAAATCAAAACCACCAGTACTTGAAATGACAAAAATGGCCACCCCTAGTGTATAATACAGTGAATACAGCAGGTTAATGTCAGTACCCCCTTCATCCACTAGTATGCCGTTTTTCATCCCGTGGAAACTGCCACTGGTGGTTCATAGAGTTCCCCCTTTTACAGTCCTTCTGATGAATGGTTGAGGCTGGGTACATAGGATCCTGTAACAAAAAAAAAACTTTCACTCGTTTCTTATTTTTCATAGGTTTAGCACAGGTATAATGATGCAAAATGACAAACACAGATATTTGAAAGGTATTTTTAAGCTGAACAGCAGTAAGAATATAAGCAAAATCAAAGCAAGACAAATATTTTTGGAAGTTCATCCATCTATTCACTCTCCAAACCACTTATCCTCTCTAGGCACGTGGGGGCTTTGGCCACAAATCCATCCAATTAATGGTATTTAAGCAATATAAGCACTAGCTAACAATGTTATACAGTACCTGTCAAAATTTGTAATGGAAACAATACAATGTTTTTAAAAAAACAAACACAAAACATTTCTTCGGCACACAAAATTTGTAATGGAAAGTCTGCATTTATTAATACAAGTTTTTAAAAAAACAAACACAAAACATTTCAGAGAAAATAGTAATATTGTAAAATATCGGCATTACAAATTAAAATAACTGTTGCATTTATTTAATCAAGAATACAGAGAAAATAGTAATATTGTAAAATATCATTACAAATTAAAATAACTGTTGTCTATTTTAATATACTGTAATTTATTCCTGTTATAGAAAGCTTTCAGCATCATTACTCCAGTCTTCAGTGTCACGTGATCCTTCAGAAATCATTTTAATATGCTGATTTGATGGGGTTTTTCTTTTTCAATAATGTTACATTTCTTATTCTTACAACAGCTGAAAACTGTTTTTTCTTTTTACAATTTTTTGTGGAAATGGTGATACCTTTTTCAGGGTTCATTGATGAATAGAAAGAACAGTGAACAGCATTTATTAAATTATTTAGTAAATATAAATATTTTCAACATTTTAAATGCCTACACTGTTACTTCTGATAAATGTAATGCACCCTTGATTAATACAAGTATTATTTATCTTTTTTTTACCACAAATGTATTAATTTCTTTCTTCTCTTACCACAAATGTTTGAATGGTGTTGTTTTCATAAAAATGTTAAGCAGCAAAAACTGTTGTCAACATTGGTAATAATAATAAATGTTTCTTGAGCTGCAAATCAGCGTATTAGAATGATTTCTGAAGGATTGTGTGAAACTGTACAGTGGAGTAATGATGCTGAAAATGCTGCTTTGATCACCACAATCAATTACATTTTAAAATATATTCACATAGAAAAGAGGTATTTTAAATTGTAATGATATTTTATAATATTTCTGTTTTTACAGTATTTTTAATCAAATAAATGCAGTGAGCAGAAAACTTAAAAAAATCATACTAATCTCTAATTTTTGAACAGTAGTGTATGCTTGAGGATTTACTTACTAGTCATATGGTTCATAGCGCCTTAGAGATGTTGTCCGACAGGTCTGCTCCAACTCTGTTGCATGGCCATCAGCATAGAACAATCTAGAAATATAATATGCCATTTATCACAGAGCCAAAAATATTTAGTATACAGGCAGGTTTATTTAAAGGAAGCAGGTTTGTTTAAAGGAAGCAAGCTAGAGCAGAAGTGAAATGCAGAAAAAAAAAATATGGTACATCTTAAAAGTGATTATCGTGAAAAAGTTAAAATTTTCTTGTAACTTATTTCAAAAAGTGAAACTTTCATATATTTTAGATTCATTACATGTAAAGTAAAACATTTAAAAAAAAATCTAAATTTTGATTATTAGAGCTTACAACATGAAAGTCAAAAATCAGTATCTCAAAGTATTAGAATATTTACATTTCAGTTTCAATAAATGACCATCCATACAGTATAAATTGTTGGTATCTCTTGTTCTTTGAAACCACAATAATGGGGAACACTGCTGACTTGGCAATGGTCCAGAAGACGATCATTGACACCCTCCACAAAGAGGGTAAGTCACAGAGGGTCATTACTGAAAGGGGGGCTGTTCAAGGAGTGCTGTATCAAAGCATATTAAATGCAAAGTTGACTGGAAGGAATAAATTGGGTAGGAAAATGTGCACAAACAACAGGGATGACCACAAGCTTGAGAATACTGTCAAGCAAAGCCGATTCAAACACTTGGGAGAGCTTCACAAGGAGTGAACTGAAGCTGGAGTCAGTGCATCAAGAGTCACCACGCTCAGACATCTTCAGGAAAAGAGCTACCAAGCCACTTCTGAAACAGAAACATCGTCAGAAGCATCTTACCTGGGCTAAGGAGAAAAATAACTGGACTGTTGCTCAGTGGTCCAAAGTCCTTTTTTCAGATGAAAGTACATTTTTCATTTAATTTGGAAATCAAGGTCCCAGAGTCTGGAGGAGGAGTGGAGAGGCACAGAATCCATGTTGCTTGAAGTCCAGTGTAAAGTTTCCACAGTCAGTGATGATTTGGGCTGCCATGTCATCTGCTGGTGTTGGTCCACTGTGTTTTCTGAAGTCCACAGTCAACACAGCCATCTACCAGGAAATTTTAGAGCACTTCATGCTTCCTTCTGCTGACAAGCTTTATGGAGATGCTGATTTCATTTTCCAGCAGGACTTGGCACCTGCCCACACTGCCAAAGGTACCAAAAGCTGGTTCAATGACCATGGTGTTACTGTGCTTGATTGGCCAGCAAACTCGCCTGACCTGAACCCCGTAGAGAATCTATGGGTATTGTTGAGAGGAAGATGAGAGACATTTTTTATTGATCTTATGTAATATTCAAATTTTCTGAGATACTGAATTTTGGGTTTTCATTACCTGTAAGCCATAATCAAAATTTCAAGAAATAAAGCCTTGAAATATTTCACTCTGTGTAATGAATCCATATAATATATGGGTTTCACTTTCTGAAATGAGTGACAAAAAATATTGACTGTTTTCATGATATTCTAATTTTTTTTTTTAGATGTACCTGTGTAAATATATATATATATATATATATATATACTATTAATCTCATAAATTGTCTTATGAAGCATGATGCTAATGTTAGCTCTAATGCAGCTGCAGAACAGGTCCAATTCTTCTTCATAATGCATTGTCATAATACTTCATGTAAAGGCGCAAGAATTTTTTTTGTTGTACTTATTTAGAAATACTTTTGATAATAGTTGGGTAAATGTATACTGGGATTGAAGTAATGTGGCTTGGTAAACGTTTTATTGGCAGTATAAAAGCTGATAATGGCTGAATAAAAACAAAAGAATACTAAGGATTACAGTGGGGCAAATAAGTATTTGATACACTGACGATTTTTCAAGGTTTCCCACTTACAAAGAATGGAGAGATCTGTAATTTTCATCGTAGGTACACCTCAACCGTGAGAGACAGAATCTATAAAAAAATCCAGAAAATCACATTGAATGATTTTTAAATAATTAATTTCCATTTTATTGCATGAAATACATATTTGGTCAGAAACTTTTTTGTATCAATTACAAGGTCAACGTTTCCTGTAGTTCTTGACCAGGTGCACACATCACAGGGATTTTGGCCCACTTCCATACAGGTTTATCCAGATCTTTCAGGTTTTGGGGCTGTGCTGGGCAACACATGTTTCAGCTCCCTCCATAGATTTTCTATTTTTAGTTCGGAGACTGGCTAGGCCACTATAACTAATGCTTCTTACTATGTGTAAGCCACTCCTTGTTGTTTGTTAGCATGTGTGTTTGGGGACAGTGTTCTTTTTTAGGATTACTGAAAACTACTGCCGACCCATCTTCAATGATTTAAATCTGAGGGAAGGAGGTTTTGGCCAAAATTTTACATAATTATGTAGGCCCCATCCATTCCCTCATACGGTGCAGTCTTTATAGGTATTTTACTTTAGTTTTAAATACATTGTACCTGTTTGAGGATTCCACCTTAGTAATTTTACTAATTGGGCCAACAGTTTGTTACTGCATGGACATTAAATACCATATATATATTATAAATGGGGGTGTTTGGCTTAGTGTCATGTTAGCCCACCCCAGCCTTGTCATGTCTGCAATTTTATACTCATACCTTTGGTTGGTTTAATATTTGTGAAATGTTTTGATAAACAGTTCTTTAAAAAAACGAGTTCAAACAGGTGCAATTTACATGTGGAGGATAGGAGGGCTTCATTTAAATGACAAACTAAGTTTGAGAGAAATTCTTGCTGTTGTTAGTATGCATTTGTCATATTATTTAATAAAATGGAAGTCTCAATTTTCTTAAATGTGTATATATACAAGTATTTATAGACTTGTAACTTATAGTTTTAGTTACTTTTTCTTATTTGTAAGTCGCTCACAGTTGGATAAAAGTGTCTGCTAAATGACAGATATCTCCATTCTTTGTAAGTGGGAAATCTTAAAAATCGGCAGTGTATCAAATACTTATTTGCCCCACTGTATGTCTCATATCTGGCGGAAGTGTGAAAGGTTCTGTTTCCTTAAACTAGTTTGTCATGCATTTCTTTATTTCAACACATTTACAGGTAAATCCTAGTATTTTAAATTCGTAATTAATCATGATTATTACAGTCCATGACTGATTAACGCAATTATTATTTTTTATCGATTGACAGCACTAATATATATATATACTAGATTATATCTTACTGAGATCAGACTGTGCCAGCAAGAGTTTCATGACAGAACTTTGTATTTACTTTAGTTATTGGTTCTAAAATAGTATTAACATTAGACACACTAGTTATAAAACATCACAATAACTATCGTATATAACTAGTGTTTTACTATTGTATGGAAAATTATTATAAAGGCATATTTAATGTTTAGTTCATTAGAGTTGACATTGTTCAGGCCTATGGTCAAACTGAAAAATAGCTACCATAAATGGTTAACTCTATATTCAGATATGCGTCTTGACCCTCAATGTATATTAAAGTCACCAGTAGATACACAATAATACTCTTTTAAATGTTAATGTAACAACCTGAAATGTTTTATAACAGGCCAATATAATATATATATATAAAATCTGGGCGAGACTGCAATCCGTTTTGCCTTTTGGGTCATCAATAGCTCATGTAACTTTGTTCTCACACTTTATGTGCAAAGACTTGTTGATATAATCATGTCTTACAGTATTTACAGAATATAGACATGAAATACTTCCAGCATTTATTATTTCATAACTTACACATTCCCTTCATGTTTGAATTAGTAAACTCTTAACTGTGAATAGTCGTAGGGTGTATACAGGCACACCATTTATCATCTTCCAACCTATGATATTTCACCTTCAGCAAAAGATCAGTCAAATCATGGTTTCCTTACCTGAACCGTTCAGTCTAAACCACGGGAGACTGGAATGATGAGATCACTAATGCTGACCTTTGAAAATGACTCCAGGATTTTCTGTCCAAAGAATTTGTCACATCAACAGTTATTTCTCCCATCAAAACTCTCAGAGCACAACCACAGAGGCGAGGTTTGCATTTGTGCGACTCTTTAATATTTAATGAGTGAAGCTGTGTGTTGTTGTTTTTTACTGCAACAGTGACTGTTCAAATTTGCCTTAATGTCTGATTAAAATAATTTTTGAAGGTTTTGTTTTTTACGGTTTTATTATTTTTGTCCACTACAGAATGAGGCTATGGTGCTCAAGCCACTCATCCCAGGGGCATAACCATAATTTCAGAAGTGAGGGGGGCTGTTTTTTGGTCTAATTAAAAGGTTTATTTATTTTTTAAATATACTGCTTGACAATTACCAATCGTTTGTATACGGTAATATTTTTCCTAGTGGCCATGTCAACATTTTTCAGAAGAGAGAGAAATAAAAACATTGACAAAATAAAGTGCAGCCCTGCTTTAAAGATCCAATAACATGCGGTTTTTAAGCCATGTGACCTTTGAGTTTTAAGACTAGATGTATGGACTTACAGAAAGTCCATCTGATACGCTACACAAATATCAATGACTCCTCTTCATGATTGTATTGTTCAAAAGTTTGGAGTCGGTAAGATTTCTTTTTTATATTAGATCTTTATTCAGCATTAAAGGAGGCAATAAATTAATCAAAAGTGACCATAAATAATCATGGGTCAATATCACTGTAGGGTGCCTTTTGATGTCCTGTACACAAATAACTCATTTGCCATGATAACTTATCCACCCGTTCATCTTGATATTTTAAGAGCATTTTAAATAATTAAATCATATCTATATAATCATGTGTTCAATAGCTAGGGCAATAACATGCAAACAAAAAACTGCATCCAAATAACAGTTTCTCCAAATAAGAAAAAAATACATGGGCAAATTTGATAAGTTTCTTTAAAAACACATGGTTTACATAAAATATTTTATTTATAATTTGAAAGCAAACAAATAACCCTGTTTAGGAAAGGGACATCATACAGTTCAGAAAATATAATTTGCATTTTAGATTTGCAATGAAAACATGTTTAACACTAATATGTCCATGACAGGGGTGGACATATCTTACGGTTTATGCTTAAAAATATGGCCCATAATTATCTAAAAAAATGTGTGGGAGCTTAGCTAATATGTTTCTATAGTAATTAAGTGTCTACTATTTATGATAAAGCAAATGGGAAATGAAGACCACAATGTGTAAGTACTGAGGGTTGAAAGGCACTCTATGGTGATACTGAATCTTATGTTAAAATAAATAAATATTTTTAACTTTCCACAAATTATAAAGCAGCAAAATTGGTTTTCAACAATGATCATGTTTACGCATCAAATAAGGATATTCAGAATGATTTCTGAAGGATCACGTGACATTGAAGATTGGAGTAATGAAACTGAAAATTCACCTTTACATCACAAGAATAAATATTTAAAATTTGAACTTATCTATTTGAAATGTTCTAATAGACAAGTTTTTAAATTGTAATTTCACAATATTACAGTATTTTTGCAACATTTACATGCAGCCATAGTAAGCATAATAGTCTTAAAGGGATAGTTCACCCAAAAATTAAAGTTCGGTCGATTATTACTCGCCCTTGTTCCAAACCCGCAAGACCTCCGTTCATCTTCAGAACACAAATCAAGATATTTTCAATGAATTCTGAGAGCTCGCTGACCCTCCTATAGGCAGCAATGTAATTACCACGATCAAGGTCCAGAAACGTAATAAGGACATCGTTAAAATAATCCATGTGACATCAGGTGTTTAGCTGTAATTTTACAAAGCTACGAGAATACTTTGTGCACAAAGAAAATAAAAACAAACAACTTTATTCAACAATTTGTCTCTTCCGCGTCACCCTGGCGCCATTTTGGAGAGTATCCACTGACAAAAACAATGTATGCTGTTCTGTGTCAGCTGCGCCATGCGGATACGTTTTCTATGTTGTTTACTTTGATCTGAATGAAACCATGGTATCCACATGGTGCAACTAACACGGAACATCATATGTCGTTTACGTATGCGATACACTCCAAAATGGCACAGGTTGGAGACGAATTGTTGAATAAAGTCATTGTTTCGTTTTTTTTCTTTGTGCAAAAGTAATCTCGTAGCTTTGTAAAATAACAGTTGAACCCCTCATAGGGCTGTAAATGTTTATTTTAACACCCCTCCCCCAATGAATCTGGCATACGTGAAATACCATAAAACAAGAGAGCCTTAGGGGGTGAGAATTTTTATTCATTTCACTGACATAAGGGACAGAGCCATCACGGAGCATTGAAAGGAAGGGAATTCAGGAGTTCGTTGTGGATTCACACATCATGAGAGGAGACTCAGGGGAAGGAGAGCAGGTGAACAATGGGGGAAGGCGAGAAGAGGAAGAGGAGTGACAAAGGAAAAGAAACCATAGAAAAAGGCACTTCTACTCTTTCAGTAACCAGTTTGATGCACCAATCTCTGGAATTAAAAAAATATATACGAATATTACGAAATAAAAACAGAAGATGAGCATTATATAAAAGACCGCAACCCAAACGCACCCAACAGAGAGAGCATGTAAACGAAGCCGGTTTCTCTGTACAACACCGACCAGACTCGCTTCTGTCTGCGGGAGCGCCGGGAGTCCTGAACGTAAAACGTGTGAGCGAGTGCGTATGGACAGTCTCATCTACCTGCCTTCACACGCATTAAAAAAGTAACAATGGTCACAGCTACCAATGCCAGCCTGTGGCAAGAGCCCAAAGCTTTCTGTAGGACACCAAGGGAAGACCACAGAGCCGGCACGCAGGGGCATACACGGTGTTCAAGCAAATTAAAAAAGTATTCATTGTCTTTAAAAACGATTCCTTTCATGTACAAAAAGTAATAAAGGCAGTCACCCTTGAGATCCCAGGCTTTTCTGTACAGACACCGAGGCTCAAGAGGACCACCGAGCAAATATTAGGTTGAGTTTTCAAGTATGATGCGATTCAAGAGGTGGAGGCAGCCCCTCTGCGCCGGCGAGGGAGCAGGGCTTCTCTGTAGCTACGCCCGCTGTCGCCACACACAGAGAGGGAGTGCTTTGCCTCCGCCATGGTCTAGTAGAACATCACATAACAGCAACCAGGAGGTTTCACCTGGAATCACCATCAAGACCAAAGGGGAACGGTTGCGTCGCCGGCCGCGCAGATCCACCAGCTGGTAGCAGCTTCTGACTTCTCTGTAACACGTCAGAAATAAAAACAACGCGGACTGCGGCAACCGGGACGGAACAGTGGAGACAGTACGAGTGTAAAAAGTTTCTTAATTTCGCAAATCAGATTCCTGCACTATGTAACTTAAACACATTCTTGTTGAATCCAACTAGGTTTTCGACATTTCATGAGAGGTTTTGATCCCATTCGCGATGGTACGCATAAAGTGGTGGACCTGGAAAATGGCAAGCATTGGTTCTCTTAGTTGGTAAAACAAAATCAAGGGGTTAGTGCTTCAGCCAGCAATGCATAGCATCACAGAACAACCTTTGACCCCCATTTGTGCCGTCACTATCTTTTCAAGCAAGTAGGTAAGGAAGGAAGGGCCGAAGAAAGATGGGTAGAGAAGAGGGCGTATAGAGTCAAACAAAACCAAAAAAAAAAAATGTAATCCTCCACAGTTATTTCGAAAACAATACAGCAAAGAACAGGGTTGAAGGTAAAGTTGTACGGGGAGAACGCCATCGGAGGGGAATTACCTTTGGGAGCGGGTGTGAGGTAAGGAGTGAGGAGGTTTGGTACATCTCCCCCCTCCAACGGGTTGAGTAGGTTTCTCTGTAATGTACACCTACCGCCCAAGGAAAGGAGGGGGGGTTACAGATTTAATATTTTAGCTTTTTGGGAACTTCCCAGGGGAAGGACTCACGACCAAAGTGGCCATAGGCTGCGGTGCGCTGGTAGATGGGCTTCTTCAGGTCCAGCTCTCTGGAATTGCACAGGAGACAGAGTAAGACAATTGCCACACACATAGAAGGACATTCAGTCAAACTCAACGAGCCTCTCTAACGTTAACAGTGCAAAAGACCAAACTCAGGAAATTCTGGAGCAAAAGATGACTAGGAAACCATCAAACTGAGAGGTGGCGGTTGGGCAGCCCCCGAGGAGCACACTTTACCTGACGATGACGCCTGGGCGGAGGTCAAAGTTCTTCTTCACAATCTCCAGTAGCTCCTTCTCGCTTCTCTGGGAGGTTCCATAGTGGAAGATGGAGATGGACAAGGGGTGGGCCACTCCAATGGCATAAGCCACCTAAGGAAACAGTATATTGGTAAGAGTGTACTTTTTCCTTCACTATTACATGGTGAAAGACTGCTAAATATTCACCTGGACCAGGACACGCTTGCACAGATCAGCCTTCACCAGAGACTTGGCCACCCAGCGGGCCGCATAGGCAGCTGAACGGTCAACTTTAGTGTAATCCTTCCCAGAGAAAGCGCCGCCTCCATGAGCGCCCCAGCCTCCGTAAGTGTCCACGATAATCTTACGGCCAGTCAAACCAGCATCTCCCTGTAAAAACAGCATGAAGAATTCAGAATCTTACCACCATATATGGGGAAATAAAAAGTGGGAAAAAATAAATACAAATACAACAGACAAACCCATAATACATACACTTCATTTCCCACAACTATTGCTTTACCTATAACTGCAAAATCAGACTATAATCAGATATAAATTATTTTAAACAATTAAAAAAAAAACAATTGATTCCCACTTTTCCATGCCCATAGGTACCCCAAGATAACGGCAGTGTTATTGTTGTAGTTTAAAACCTGTGGGCCTCCGATGACAAAGCGTCCGCTGGGCTGCAGGTGATAGATGGTGTCATCGTCCAGGTAGACGCTGGGCACCACAGCTTTCACCACCTTCTCCTTCAAAGCATCACGCATCTCATCCAGACACACTTCTTCATCATGCTGAACAGACACTACAATGGTGTGCACACGCACGGGAATCATGGCCCCACGGTCCTGTCTGTACTGGACGGTCACCTAGAGAACGAAGTAACAGAAGTTGAGCTGAATGGTTATAATTTGCCTTGTGGTAATTTTGAGTGGCTCAATAGCGCGCTATGCGGAATTACCGCACACAGACATATACACATTATAATCTGTGTGTATGTGTTACAATGTAACGAGGTCACATTCAGAAACCAATGAAACCGAAACTAAATAGCGTTGAAACAGGAAGTGAAGTAAACCGAAGAGTGACAAAACGGTCCACATAACAAAACATTAACCTGACAATAAGATCGTTAGTCTATTGTTGCATATATATATATAAAAAAGTTAGTTTTGATCCTCGAATCTCTGACAGTTTTATTGTTTCGCCACAAGGTGGTGGTAAGGGATTGTCTTTTAACCGTTCTTTCAACTAAAGTTTGTTCAAAACGCTGACTCATTCAAACTTACTCATTTTAAAACATGCTGTTGAAATCATTTTAACTTTGAGCGCCACTTTTAAGACCTAAGGGTAAAAATTCACATATTTTGTTTATTTGACTAAAATTCTAACAGAACATGCTATTTTCAAGTGCAAGGTGTATTTTTTTTCAGTTTACAGCTGGCTTTCAGTTTGACCATTCATTTTGTTG
This sequence comes from Ptychobarbus kaznakovi, assembly GCA_027422405.1. Taxonomy (NCBI): domain Eukaryota; kingdom Metazoa; phylum Chordata; class Actinopteri; order Cypriniformes; family Cyprinidae; genus Ptychobarbus; species Ptychobarbus kaznakovi. The sequence goes on from CM049796.1 coordinate 16,162,281, forward strand.
AGTTTGCAAACATAATTTAAATAGACAAAAATAAAAAAGTAATAATTGTTGTTTTTTATTTAAAATAACAAAAGAGAAATCATGATCGAAATAATCCAACACTTCTTACTTCAGAATTCATCTATATTACATGTATAGAAGTATTTTTGGGACACTGGGTTGCAGTTTTCATTCAGGGGACTTTGTTCATACATGCACACATTTACACACGGACTGTAAATATTACAATTTAAAATAACTTTTCTATGTAGATATATTTTAAAATGTCATCTATTCCTATGATGCAAAGCTGAATTTTCAGCGTAATTAGTCTTCAGTGCCACATTATCCTTCAGAAATCATTCTAGTAGATTGACATGCTGCTCAAGAAACATTCTATCAATTATTAGTCTTTTGTGGAAATGGTTCATTTTTAGAAAGCTAAAAACAGAAAAGTAAACACCTGATTTCAAATGGAAATATTTCATAATATCATCTTTACTCTCAATTTAGATTCATTTTACTGCATTCTTTCAAAAAACAAGCAAAAAAAGTGTATTCCTCTCTTACTGACCCCAAACCTATGACGGATGGTGCAACAACATTCTCACCTGGGTCTTGGAATCAGGTCGCAGCCAGGACAGGGTGCCGTTGCGTCGTAGTTCGGCCATTTTAGCGTTCAGCTTGTGGGCCAGGACAATAGTGAGAGGCATACACTCCTCGGTCTCATCAGTGGCATAACCAAACATCAAGCCCTAAGAAGCAAAGATCTCCGTCATTCCAGTAAAGATAAGATCTAGATTGTCCTTATAAACCAATTCACATCCTAGCATATGAACAAAGAAAGTTGTTATCTAGCTCTTACTTGGTCTCCAGCTCCAACATCCTCCTCACTGCGGTCAAGGTGAACCCCCTGAGCAATATCAGGTGACTGCTGCTCAAGAGCCACAAGCACATTGCAGGTCTTGTAGTCAAACCCTAAAAGTACAATAAAAGGCTGATTAAATCTACCCAAAATTCAAAAGGCAGCTAATACAAAATCATAAACCAGTACACATTATGCAATGCAGCAAGTTCTGCAAGTATTGTGGCAGTAAGAGTAGCATACTAGCACTCTTTCTCCTGTCATTTAGTGCAGCTATACCTTTGGAGGAGTCATCGTATCCAATGTGCTTGATGGTGTCCCTGACAACCTTCTGATAGTCCACGGCAGCACGAGAGGTGATCTCACCGGCCAGTAAGATCATTCCAGTCTTGGCAACCGTCTCTGCCAGGACAGAATGATAGGAGTTACAGCAAACAGTAAAAAGATTAAAGTTGCAAGCATGGAGAAAAGCGTGCAGGAAAGCATAATGTGACACTCACCGCATGCTACTTTGGCATCAGGATCCTGTTTGAGGTGGGCGTCCAACACAGCGTCACTGATCTGGTCACAAATCTTATCTGAAACAGAGGAATGAGACGTGTAACCATTTAATCAGCCAATTAGAGCATAGAATTGAGGGTAAACGAGACTCCAGATAAATGCAACCGCCTCCAAGGGCATAACTGGATTTTCTTAACTCAGACATGTTAAAATGGCAAGCTTGCAATATATTATAAAAAAAATTTGTTATACATATACAGTACATGATTCGTCTAGTAGCTATCTCCGCTCGTGAAAAGCACAACATATACACATACATATATAATTACATTAAAATTAAAGTAGAAAATCTAAAAATAAAAACTATTTAAAATAATACTAAACTATAATAGTGTCTCAGTAATACTAAAACACTATTATAAAGAGGGTTGTCATGTGAATTAATCTAGTCTTGTCAAAGTTCCTATGATTTTCTTGTATATTTTAAAGATGAATTAAATTGTGTTTTTGGCATCTTAGGGTTTTTTTGTTACTCCTTTTGATAAGTCAAGTTACAGTGTTCCATAGGATTTTGTGAGACTTGTGGCGGCAGGTGACGTCAAATATTAATTTGCACATTTATGATGTCATTAAATCAAGTTTTGGCAATTAGGATCTTTTCTACTCAATGAACCGTCACATACTGTATACAACTGAATGCCCAATAAAGCTGTTCACATTTACACTTTCTGTTGTCATACATTAAACAAGTATAGTGACTAAACACGATCCATTGATGCATGTTAACCAGGAATCACTCTCACTATACTCCTTAAATTCTGATTATTATATCATAAAATAAAAAAAATCAACATACATCTACACTAACAAGAGACTATATGCGGTGGTTTTGGCTATATTACGGTTTTGCCGCCTCCAGTGCAGTACCTGCGTCTGAGTAATAAACTATAAGCATATAAACAGAATATTATGTTAATATTTAAAAGTCCAGACAGTCATTAAGCGTGCTTGGAAATGCTTTTTTGTACTCATTTATTGTATTGTACTCGCAGGGCAGTATTGGCAACATCTTCCAACTGAATGAAAGCTAAGTTTTATTTTTAAAAAGTCGCTAGGTTTGAGTATGTATCTTTTATGGAAAAAAAGCCACTAAAAGGGCATGAAAGCTAAATATTGTGCTGAAGTCACGCTCGTGTGTGTGAGATGCGTGAGCTGATGGCAGCGGACGGTGGGTATTCGTGGTGGTCGATGTGGATATTGTGGCGAGCCGCCACAAATAAATCAACGTGTGGGAAACAGAGATAAACCTAAACGAAAGATATATTTCCTTGGGAACTGAATAACTCGCCATGGTAACAAAATCAAATTTAAGGTTTTTGTACATTTTATTTTTAGTTAATATTTCAAGTACAAAAATGTCTTTATGGTTTTAGTTTACTATAATAAACCTTTATATCTCCAGCAAATGTAAAAAACTCTGAAAGCTCTTCGATGACAACAGTGCCCTTTAACGACTGAGCTTACAAGCAAAGAGATAGTTTAAAAACAATAGACGAGGACATTGCTAGTGCTTTAATTGCTTCTATAAAATATTTCCCTACAACAGGTGAAGTACATTAGCTCACTGCAGTACGGCCTCTCTAGCTGCGGCAGGAATGCCCAAACTGCACTCCACTGCAGCCCCTGGAGTAGCCATCTATATTTAGGGCAGAGGTAAGCCAAGCTAATCAGCTGCAGCGGGGCCGCTAACCCTCCCCCACACCATCAGCGATGAGCTCATTAGAAAGCACACCGATGCAGTAGTGAGGGCAGTGAAACAAGAGGGGAAAGGTCACACCACGTGTACAGATGTCAGTCCACGGATTACGAAGACATGATACGGTGGACAGGTCCACAAAACGAGTGTACACACAAATGCTTGGCCAACTCACTGCAAACATGTGATCTCACGGAACAAAGTGCACCCTTGCGATGTTGTGACCGTAACATCCCTCAGAGTCACTGAACTTGCTTTACAAGATTATTTGAATGCCACCCCAAAATAGTTGTTGATCTGATGGAGAAAGTTTAAAAATGCTGATGAAATTAAGTTTTGCAGCTTTTAGCACACATATACTAGATTTGATGCCATCTATGTTAGTTTATTCTAGGGCTGTCAAAAAAAAAAATCTAATATTTGTTTAATTTAAAATAAAAATCCACATGCGAAAGCAAAATGTTGCATTCGAAGTTTAGGTGTGTCCGTCAGCCTTATCAATGGCACACGAGATGCGATGACGATGTAGATGGGTGTCATTGCAATTTAATGTTTTTTTAGCCTATCCAGTTGAACCCACTGGATACGTCGTTCATTCAAAATACAGTGGAAAAAGAGTATTCAAAGTACAAAACTCGAATTTAGTTTTTCAGCCATTTTGACAGCCCTAGTTTACTGCTAAATGTAAATATTGATGACCCATCCTTTAACAGATTTCTCCAATCAAATGGTCGAGAACTAGAATGCCCCTCGCCCGTAAACACCTGAGGACCAATCAAAAGTTCTCTTTTCAGTAATGTTGCCTTCACACCATGCCAGAAGCACCACAATTACAAGCGTCAGACTTGCAAATATGATTTCTACAAGGATGTGAGTGCTTTTTACAACCTCAAAAAACTGAGCCCTGACTTGTCATCTCATAATGGTGCAACAGTTGTTCTGCAAGAAATCCAACAATCATTCAATTTTCTCCATATTAATTTTTTTATCAGCAATTTATAGACCTATTCTGAGCTTTGAGATTGTTAATCGATGGTATGTTTATTTTTTGAGGGCATCAGTCCATGTTATCTCCGCTTTCTTTAAGTTAATTAATGGAATTTCTTGTGGAAAAACTACATCACCCATGATTCCGCACAGAAACTTCAACTAATCAGAATCATAACCAGCTCCAAAAAAGCACTTCAGTACCCGCCCACCTCCCATGAAGCACTGTGATTCCATTACCTTACACTCAAATTAATTAAATATTTAGGTGGGAGTGGCAATAAACATAATATACTGTTATTTACATTTAGACTAAATAAAAATTATGTCTCTTGAAATACTTCATGGGACTGTAGTTAATCTTGCACCTTTGTTTTTTTTTGTCCAACTTCCAAATGCTTTGCTTTAAATCAAAGATTGTCATATTGTAATTCATCTTGTATCTATTTGGTTTTATGGCGTATAACTCCTAAAGATTTAAAAAAATTGCTAAGGGAAAATACAACTGGAACAAAGGCCGGTTTTGGTAAATTTGACCGGATGTGCTTGACATCTAAAATCAGAACACATAGCGAATCAGATTAAGAACTAACTTCTCATCCGTAGGTGATGTGTGAAGGTGTGTGTACTGTAGCAAACATATTCCTGGAAAAAACACATCATGCCATGTCTGCAATGACCAGTGTGTTCTTTGACCTGTGAGGTTAATAACTATTGACAAGTTACCGACTACAAACTACAATTTAACCCAAATGCTATGCTTGGTACCTATAGCACTATCTGCTAAAATGAATAACTGTTTTCAGGCGTTTGCTTTCACTTCAAGAGGTTACCAATATGCGGCCACTTGCGAGAAGGAAAGTTTTAATAGCACAGCACAGGGATTGGAAAGCCAAAGGTTCGGGTTTTCATGTTGTGATTTTAAAAATAACGCCGCAAGCTGACGATAAGTTGAACTCCGTTTAACGCCAGAGCGATGCAGTAACGCCACACGCCACATGTAATTACGGAATTACAAATCATCAAGGTATACTTGTGAATCTGAGCGAATCCAGTAACGTCATTATTTCATAACGTTACTCTTTTGACGTAAGTTACTGTAATTCTATATTTTCTTTAAATATTTACATCAGACCCAATAAAAAAAAACGCAGTGATAAAGGCGCGCCGCAGTGGTCAAAGACGTAGCTTTACGTCAGGCGAATTTGTATATACAAGCACCACAAACAATTAATAAATACGAAAACTGTTTTTCGCGATGCACTTTATATTTGAACGAATATATATATTTTCTTTCAACTAAAATTGAATAACGTGGTGACGCTTACACCGCCGTTCTTTTATCGCTAGCCATGCTCCGGTGGTGTGAGGCGTTTGCTTTCGATCCTCTAATCCCACTGACATCTTTAAAATATTATACATTCTGATAAGAGATTATTAATAACCTTATATAATGAAAAGCCCAATTATATTTAGTGTTATTTGTTTTAAGAAAAATAATTCAGGCATTTACTTCATGCGCTGACGCAATAGTTGCGGCCACTTGAGCGATTGGCGTGTGGCGAAGTCGTCGCGCTGGAAACGCGTGGCGGCGTCTGTCGTTTACACCACGTGTGTAGCGAAATTTGAACAGCACAGGGACGACCTAAAAACGTCAAACAGCGGCTTATATAGAGAGAACAAAATACATAGACAAACATTCAGCGACGCTTTCAGAAGCACGCGGCGATGACGCGCAGGCATTAATATTCGCTTATCTCATAGGCCACTGAATAAAGATTACCAATAAAAGTAATGAGGGGAATTATGAGTTATAGTGCTTGGACTGGATCAAGTTAGAGGCTCATCTCGACGTGTAAAATACGCAACCGGACAAACCGGCAGAACAACAACACGCGCAGCAAATCCGCATTGCTCATGAACACATGTTACGCGAGCCCGCCGATAACATGGCTACCATGCGCGCGCACGGCCGTCAATTAGACGTAGGCAGAATTATTAGAAGCCTATATATTGCGACTATAAGTTCCATTTATGAATTGTGTAAAATAAAAACGAAAATAAAACGATGAATAAACCCTTAAAACGTTCATGGCCTGCATTCGCGAGATTAGCTTTGGGCCTCAAATCCGGCGACTCCGGCGCGCGTAGCCAGAGACAAATAACGTTACGTTACCTCCCACTTTACCCAAGTCAGCGTACGTTAAAGAATAACATCTTCCCTGCCCTAGACATGATTACAGTATAACAAAATGTTATAATTTCATGTTTAATATATAGAAATGTAAAATAGTTATCTAACGTTACAGCTATTAGCACGTGCTAGCTGAGGGATCTCGTGCCCGGTTGTGTTTACCTTCCGCGCGACTTGTGACACTAAAATCGTATTTATAACGTAATCGTGTTATGATACATACCAGGGTGTCCTTCACCGACCGATTCCGACGTGAACAGAAAGCAGTCTTCGTCAATCAGGGAGTTGTGGAAACCGTTCATCTGCCTGTTCATGTTGGATTTAACGTTACTGTTGCGCTATTCGAAATCGGTGCGTTTCTCTCTGTCGCTGGGTGTAGCGTGTTATTTTCAGATTCTCTCTGCTTTTGAAACGTAGGTCTTAGAGATGTTTCTGGTGATGCTGTGTAGACTTGACCTCAAATGATCACGCACAGCGAGCCGTGCCGGTCTTCAGGTTTATATCCCTCCCTCTTCACTCCAAACTTGAACGTCACTCGGGCGCGCCCCCGTCCGTCTTCGCGGCAGCCAATCAGAAACGGCGTTACGACGTGAAGCGGTGAGGAGACAAAGAAGGCCCTGCTTTGATACAATATTTTACATTTATACGTTTAGAAATAAAACAAAGACAAATTGACAAATAAAAAACTAATTTAAACCAATAAATAGAGGGCTAGTTGCCATACGTTTTGCTCTAGCCTTGCGAAGACTATAGGTTTGTTTTAAATCAAAATTTCTATAGAAATATTCCATACAGTTTATTTAAAGTATAAACATTTTTTATATGTGTTTTCTCCCTAGCTTAATTTTTAAAGCAGAACAATATGAATGTGCATCATGTCAATGTGTTTCCAAATAAAAAGTAAAAAGATGTGATGTAAGATGATTATGTAATGCAGTCCTTAGACAACGTATAATCTACATCAGGAAAGTCTGTCGGTCTTGAAGGTGCACTTTGGCCTCGGTTGAGCAAAGCATTAATTGTTGTACTGCAGCGTAATGAATGTTAGTAAATTAAAGCTTTGTGGGCAGAGCTGCTAAGCCTGTCTCACCACTCTGCTAATTAGTGTGTGTGTGTGTATCTGATTGTGTTGCATGAGATTATGAAGTTGCTAGGTAGCATGAAAAATGTATGTAGTAGGCCTATTTATGTGTGTGTAAACATATCCTGTGCATAACTAGTAAGTATGATTATAATCTATTACATTCACTCAGTGCTTCTATTGCACTGTCACTCACTTTCAGTCAGCATGGGGTCTCTTTTATCCCGTCTAATCTGCAGGCAGTGATTTCTTAGAGTGCCTAGGAGGTACAGGGGACGAGGGCTTTACAGGGAAACTCAGAGGTCGTTGAGTTTGTTGATTGATAAATATGCACTGGGGTCTAAAAGTTGGAGACCACTTGTGAAAATGCTGTTCTTTGCATTTTTCTCTCTCTCTTTTTTTGTGGTCATTTTGAGCACTTGAGTGAAAGTTTTAATTGAAAAAAAAAGATTTTTGTAATGTCTTTTGTTTTAATGACAGCAGCACTTGAGCTGTGAATAAAAAAATTATAGGAAGATTTGTGAATGTTATTAAATGTAATCAAGAACCTCTGACTTTCTGCAAAAAAGAGTTCACATTTTCAGTGTCAAAATGATTTATGAACATTATTGGCTTAACTATTTTTTATATTTAATATATTATATATTTTATTTGTTACTATTTTAATTATTTCTTAACTTTTTAAGAGTATATATATTCTACCTCATGATTTTTAAGTTTACATGGTTAAATGGTCTCAGATTTTTATTTATTTTTGTCTCCCCTCCAATAAATTATAACTCAAAATAATTTGTAACAATTCAAAACTGTGATGTAGAAGAATTAGATGCAAGGCCATTTGGTCTATGGCATTTGATATCAGGACGTAGTGCTTACAACATTGTGTTGTCATTGCCTTTTGTGTTGTAAATTTGTACGTTATGATGCAACGAGTGAAAATGTTCCTTGATAGTGAGCATTCATTTGCAAATGTTTGTGAACAAAAACAAGCTCATAAACATTAGCCTCTCTTATAAGCAGCTGGTATGTTATCAAGCCCTAAGAACAGTTTTATGTGATTTGTTTGTGAATGCTATGTCTTTTATTAACATTTCACTTTTTATTTTGTTTTTATTTAAATTAGCATTATATATATAAGTAAGATATTTATATAACAGATAACCACATAAACTTATTTAAATGCAGATGAAGGAGGTTTGTGCCGGCCTGGCATTAAGGTCTGAAAATGATTTTTCTGTATAAAGTATAAAGTTTTGCATGAAAGGAATATCAGACATTCTGCCAGATAAAGCAATGATTGTTTTTATCTTGATCAAATCTTTCTCTAAGTGAATGCAGGGTGTTAACTTCGGTGTATTTATTTACAGGAATGACAAGAACTTGCACCTGGCAAGGTTTTGGATACATAACTCTTATGTATGATCACGTTGCAGCCAGGTGACGGTTTTTGCTTGAGGGAGATATTTCAAATTGTGCAACGTTTGCTGACAATCATGAATGAGTCAAACACCTCACAATATATTACCAAACTCTTTTGCGCTCTGGTTCTGGCTTTTAACTTCCGAAACGATCACACTGCTTTCACAATGTGTCTATTCGCCTCCAGGGCTGGAAGAGTTTCCAAAGTCTCATTCCAAACTCTGACTAAGAGCTTAGATCTCATAACAGACTAATGGATTATTATTGGAGTGTTCAGAGAAAAAATCAACTGAAAAGTCAGTAATATAATTTTTGTTAAAACTCTCCCTCATCTAAACTTACACGCATGGTAATGATCCTGATTAGCAACCTTTTCAAAGTTTCCTGAGAGACTAACCATTATTAAAAAAAAACTGACTTTGGGAGTCACATCATTGGACTCAAAAATAGGTGACAATTGGGGCTATTTTTTTATTTTTAGGGTATAACATTGTGTCCTCATTGTTCATTTTGACACATTTCTGTACTTCACAGTTCAAGATGAGGACAATCACGCCACAGGAAAACATTTGACTTTGAATTGATTAAAATAATACAATATACGTCAATAAATCAATGATTATAGACAAACTCAGTGTTCTTTGCTCTCCAGCTAAAGTATTTAAGACAAAAAATATAAGAGAAAGGAGGACAGTAAAATTACAGTTCTTTACCTTTATAGATTATCTGTACTGTTGAAAACATTAACAGAGAATACAGAAAGGGGAGATATGTAAAAGTGAGACAATTTTGCAATGATATGCTGATGACATGAAGTCAATATACTGTCAGGCTTAGTTATATTTGCATGTATTCTGTTATTTAAAGGGCAATCAGTCCTGACATGAATTTGTCTGACTTTTGCTAAACTCACCCTACATGTCTTTTAGATGTCAAGCACATCAGGTCAGATTTACCAAAAGCGGCCTTGGTTCCGGTTGTATTCTCTCTCTCTCTCTCTCTCTCTCTCTCTCTCTCTCTCTCTCTCTCTCTCTCTCTCTCACACACACACGCACGCACGCACACACGCACACACCAGCTTCACTCAGCTCTAATAGGTCAAGTAATGACACAAAATGCTATGAGCAGAGCTGATGTGATTGGCTGTCTTCAATCAGCCGCTCCTGTCAAAGGTTTGCTCTGTTTCAGGAGAGGTTGTTGGCTTGACAAAACTTCAGCAAAGCATGATGGGTGTTAATGAGTAACTTCTAAAATCTGGGATGGTGGTCTTAGAGTATGTCCCAAAACTGGCATATGTGTACTCATATACTATTAGACCCATTTATGATGGCATCAGTCGTTAACAGCAGTGATAGACCGATGTATCAACAATTAATAGGATGATATTTGACCTTCTTGAATTATCTGTGCCTAATTACCTGTGCTGAATGAATTCTGAAATATTTTATCTTGTCAATTTGTTTAGAATTTAGAATAAATATATTTTCCTATTAAATCATGTACATTTTACTTTTGTTTGCTGTCAGCAATCAGGCTATGGTTTGACTAGCAGACTATATTTATTAAACAATGGTGTCTTTTGTCTCATCACTGACCATTCAAAGGTTTGCGTTCAGTTTACAGAGATGATCCTTCAGAAATCATTCTAATATGCTGATTTGCTTCTCAAGAAACATTTCAGATTATTAACAGTGTTAAATATGTGGAAACTGTGGAACATTTTCTCAGGATTCTTTGATGCATAGTTCAAAAGAGCAGCATTTTTTAAACAGAAATCTTTTGTAACATTATAATTGTCTTTAGTATCACTTTCATTAATTTTATGCTTTCTTGCTAACTCCAAATGTTCTGAATGGTAGTGTAGCCTACATACAAATATAGAGCCCACCAGTAAAAGTGCTTCTATTTTCGATATATATATATATATATATATATATATATATATACTTCAAGTTTTGTTAGATTTTGAATCCAGATTTTAAATATGGTCTCAGACTTTTGGACCCCACTGTATATTTACAGTCTATCAAAAGCATTTCTTAACTGGTAGTTTTCTAAATTCAAATAATTAAATACACCATAGATAAATCAATAAATAGGACTGTCAACTTTAAAAAGGAAAGGAGAAAACTTCCTATAATTTTCTTTTAGATAAAGTACAGTACTTTAAGTATAATGTTGTTTAATTTCCCACAATAAACCTCATGACATCGGCCATTAAAGCCGCTGGCCTTTAACAATGACTAGTTAAGAGTAAAGGCTGAGATAAATGCTGACATCACTGTTTGCCTTGATTCTACGGTAAAGGGACAGTTTTACCTTGGGTCAGGTTGTCCTGCACTATAAGGCTGATGTGCACTGTTGTACTGTCACCATTTACAATCTATCACTGAGAACTGAGAATAAGTCTGTGAAGAGATTAAGCACAACAAGGCATGAGAGAACAAACAGCAGTAGGTCTGAAAGGCGCCAGAGGACGACCTGAAACAGTCCGTTTCTCTCAAGTAGTTGCATTACGATATCTGCTAAAGTCTAGTAATGAAGCGACAGGGAAGGGGGGGTTGGTCAGAGAATCACATCGCCTGCTTTTCCTATCTGGGGAGGCCTGGACTCTCCTAAAATGGCTGCTATCAGAGCCTCCGGAGCGCTGACGGGGGACACTGGGCTCCGTGGACTGAGAGGACTGAGGGAGGGCGAGGTTAATGTGTCTGGAGAAACCAGACGCTCTTTCTTGGCATTAGTTGAAGGGCGCGGGGATGAGCTCCGTGCTGGGCCGTCGCGGGGACGTGGGCACAGGCTGAGAGACTGCAAGGAGGGAAGAGGCGTCCCGGACAGCGCCGGTACGGCGGGGCTGCGGCTGCGCTGGCGCTTCTGGTGATGCCGTTTGCTGCTGTGGTTTCCAGGGCTGGGGCTACGAGAGATGGGCGCCAAAAGCACAAGCGTACTGTCATCTTCAGAGCTGACGTCAGAACTGTCAGAGAGCGAATGACACACTGATGCAGATGGCGTGGACATGGGCAGCTGCACCTGTGAGGAAAAACAAAGAGGATGAAATTAAAAAGAATATATATTAAGATTTCAGTGTTATGTAGACGTTAAAATCCCTTTTGTGTTTCTAAATCATCATGACTTTCTTACACAAAACATAAATGGAGACTTTTCAAAGCATGTTTCCATTCTCAATTACAATGAACACATAATTTTTTTAAGCTTAAAAAATGGCACAAAAGAACCATAAAGAATTATAAAAGTGGTCCATATCACTTGTGTGCTGTAAGTCCTCAAACATTTGAGCATGGAACTAGCAACACCAAGGTCATAAGTTTGATTCCCAGGGAAAGCAAGAACTGATAAAAAAACGGGTACTTTGAATTAAATCTAACATGTAAGTGATTAATTAGCTAATCGTGTAATGAATAGATAGCAAAAAAAAAATCAGAATTCACAAAAAATGGGTTGAGTCCTAGTCCATAAGTACCCAAGTCCATGACAAGACCACAACCAGATTTTAGTGTGTTTATGTTTCATGTTGGCCCTGTCATGGACCCGTAACCATGTGGATTCTGTCTTGATTTTAAGTCAACCTTTTTTGGTCTCAGTCTTGACTTAAACTCAACCCTCTTCTGGTTTCAGTCATGAGATCAAACTCAACCTTTTACTTGTCTTAATCTGGACTCAGACTCATCTCTCTTCTGGCCTCAGTCTAGATTTAGACTCATCTCTCTTCTGGTCTTGGTCTGGACTCAAGTTCAACCCTTTTCTGGCCTCAATCTTGACTCAGACTCATATCTTTTCTAGTCTCAGTTCAGATTTAAACTCATCTCTCTTCTGGTCTCAGTCTAGATTTAGACTCATCTCTCTTCTGGTCTTGGTCTGGACTCAAGTTCAACCCTCTTCTGGTCTCAGTCATGACTCAGACTCAACCCTCTTCTGGCCTCAATCTTGACTCAGACTCATATATTTTCTAGTCTCAGTTCAGATTTAAACTCATCTCTCTTCTGGTCTTGGTCTTGACTCAAAATCAAACCTCTTCTGGTCTCAGTCCAGACTCACCTCTCTTCTATCTTCCGGTTGCCTAAACAGATTAGACTAGTCTTAAAAAGTTAGTAACCTATTTTTTTCTCTTCAAGGCTGGTCATAACTTTTTGAATTCAGTTATGAAAAGGTATATTGTTCTTATTTGTATTGGAAAAGTAAGACTGGTTACCCCTTGAAAACTGCTAGTTGGTCAAACTAGTTCTTAAGACACAGTCTTAACATGGTGGCTTGTAGAAATACAGGCTGATGGTCGACCTGCTGGGCATTGCTGCCTGACGCACCTCCACCAGTGCCTTTTATGCAAGTGTGCTCCTCTGAACACCTCTCTGGGCATAAACGGATCATCAGCTGGGGACCACCAGTCATGGATGTTTCGCTCCTTTAACCCCAGTACATCTCCTGGTGGCGGAGCGATGGCAGGGATCATGCTGATGCCCTAGGTGTTATTTGGCCCCCACCCCCTATGCTTCCTCCTTAGCCACAGCCAAAAGCTGCCCTTCTCTGCCTCCTCTGCCAGTTCTTTAATGGCTTTTCGACACCCTGCTCCTGTACATCCCATGTCGTGGAGCAGGCGAACCGTTGAGGACCACTTCGACGGGACACATGGTGGCTTTCCAGCCAGCCTCTCTGCAGTCTTCTACCAGGTCTGCATACTTGGCACGCTTCCGCTCGTTAGCAGCCTCCATGCCTTCCTCCCATGGGACAGTGAGCTCCACCAACAAAATGGTCTTGCATGGCTCTGACCACATGATCAAGTCTGGCCGGAGCGAAGTTTCTACAATCTCCCTGGGGAATTGGAGCTGCCTCCCCAGGTCGACCCTCATGTTCCACTCGCTGCCAGATGAGAGGACTCTAGGTGTTGTTCTCTGGTGACGGTGGTTGATGTTTTCTCCGGCCCTTGCAAACAGGATGGGACGTCTTGTTGGCGCGGAAGGTCTACTATTAGCCTCCTGTCTACATGACTCTGTCACCTCTGCTAGCTTCCTCAACACCAGATCGTGTCGCCACCTATAGCGGCCTTGGGACAATGCTGTCTTGCAGCCCGACAGGATATGCTGGAGGCTTGCATTGTTGGTACTGCAAAGGGGGCAGAGTTCTTCTGTGCCGAACCACTGGTGGAGGTTTCTGGGACAGGGTAGGGTGTCATAGGTGGATCTGATCAGGAAGCTGATCCTGGCTTGGGGGATCTTCCACAGGTCAGACCATGACAAATGCCTGTCTGTGACACCTTCCCATGACATCCAGCCTCCCTGCCGGCTCTGAGACACCGCCTTGATGTTAAGGCGCTCCTGCTCAGTCCTTGTTACTTCAGCCACCACCATGGCTCTCCGCTCTTCCTTGGAGGCCTTTGACCAGAAGCGGGGGGTCTCGCTCCTCCCAAGGCCTGCTCGACCCTCCTGAACTCTGCCGACTATTTCACGATGTTTCAGCCTGCTAATTGCCATGTCGACCTCTTCCTGGGCTTTCCACTTCCTCCCTGTTTGTATTTTAGGGCCAGCTGCTCTCACCAGTTGGTCAGTGGATTCCCTCAGCTCCAGCACCATCCGAGCCTTCTCCTGCTTGTATCCCAGGCCAATGGATCGCAGCGGCAGCTGTAGCGTGTTCCTGCCGAAGAGGCCTATGTCTGATAGGCATCTCGGCAGACCCAGTATACTTCCTGATGAATGAGTTTGCCAGCCCATCCAACTTGTCTGCCACCGAGGAGGGGACTTCGCTCATCTTCAGAGGCCACATCACCCTTGGGTACAGTATGAACTGGTAGCTCCACACTTTATACTTGCCGGGGAGCTGGCTCTGATTGATCCTGGCCAGGCCATCTGCGAGCTGCTTCCTCACTGTTTCCCCCATCTGCCTATCAGAGAGGTCTGCTGTGTAAGTACGACCCAGGCTACGGACGGGTTGATTTGCCAACAATGGGATTTCTTCACCGCCTGCGACAAAGATGGTATGGTCGCTTCTAACCCCTTTCCTAAGGGACAAGCTGCGTGATTTGGCGGGTTTGATCTTCATCCTCGCCCACCCCACAAGCTCGTCAATCCTCTTCAGCAGTCTTGTTGTACATGCTGCTGTCTGGAGAATGGTGGTAATGTCGTCCATATAGCCTCTCACTGGTGGTAGCCTTTGGCCTGATGGTAGCTTCATACCTCCGACCATCACCCTTGCCCCTATCAGGATAACCTCGAAGGCTGCAACAAACAGGATGGGAGAGATCGAGCATCCCATGGCAATGCCTACTTCCAGCTGTTGCCAGCTTGTCGTGAAGTCCTGATGGGTGCAACACATCTTGATGTCCTCAAAGTACTTGGCTACCAGGGCACGGATGCAGACAGGGATGTAGAAGAAGTCCAAGGCATACTCGATGAGTTGGTGGGGGACGGACCCGTATGCATTGGCAAGATCCAGCCACACCACATGCAGGTCACCTCTCTCTCTTTTTGCTCTCTGGATCTGCTCCCATATGACTGCAGAGTGTTCCACGCACCCTGGGAAGCCTGGCACGCCTGCCTTCTGGCAGCTAGTGTCGATGTACCCATTGCTTATGAGGTAGGTGGTCAACCTCTTAGCCAGGATGGAGAAGAAAATCTTGCCTTCAACATTCAGGAGTGCGATGCTCCTGAATTGGCTAATGGTGGTGGAGTTCGTTTCCTTCGGGATGAACACTGTAACAGCTCGTCGCCACTCTGAAGGGATGACTTGATTCTTCCAGGCCACTCTCAGGAGGTTCCACAGATATCTCTGGACCCCTGGGCAGTACTTGTACAGCTTATAAGATATCCCATTGGGGCCTGGAGCTGAGGCTGCTCTCGCTTTCCGTACCACTTCTGCTACCTCACTGAGTTTAGGGAGATCAGCGTTGAACAGGAAGGATGGGGGAGCTGGACGAGGAACATAACCTGGTGAACCCAGCGGAGTTGACTTTACTGGGTCACTGTACTGCTCCCTGATGAAACTCTCCAGCTGTGATTGTGTGATCTCCAGCTTCCCGTTTCTCTTATCCTCCAGTAGTTGTCTCGCATGCTTGAAGGGGTTTTTGAAGAAGTTGCTCCTCTCCCTCTCCTTCCGCCTTCTGCGTTTGCGGATACGCTCTGCCCTCCGAAGGCTGGCTAGGTTCTTCTTCACCTCCTCCCACAGCGGCTTCAGGCCCTTCTTCTCCTCTTTGCTTGCCTTCCTCCACTGCTTTCGGAGCTGGCGTCGCCTCTTCACCAGTTGCTCGATCTCTCTCTCCCTCCTCCCCTTCTGCTTTGAGCCATTCTGCTTCTCAGCCACCACTCCGAACCTATTTCTGCACTCCTCGTACAGGATGTCTCCAATGCAATTCAGCTTGGTTTCCACCTGGCCACGCAGTGAGTGCTCTAGGATGAAGCTGAGGTCCTCGTCGAGCTGCTGCCACTCTGCCACCTTATTTGCTTTTGGCCATTTGACTAGCTGCCTCCGCCCAGGTTCTTTCCTCTCTGTCCTCTGGCCTGGCTCCTGGTTGCTGGGGTTTGTTGATGTTGATTTCCTAAGGGTGTTTTCTCCTGTGCCACCCTCAGAGGAATACGTGTCGACCAAGGACCCTCCTGTGTCCTCTACCTGCCTTCCCTCAGCAACGTTGGAACCCTCAGCACTGTGGTTAGCGACCTGGCTTTGGGCTCCTCTTGTCTGACCTGCAGTTGCAGAGCAATGTTGCTGCTGGCCCCCCACTTGCATAAACTAAATTTATGCAACTGGCTGGTCTTGGTCTTGACTCAAACTTAACCTTCTTCTGGTCTCAGTCTTGACTCAGACTTAATACTTTTCTGGTCTCGGCCTTGACACAAATTAAATCTTCTTCTGGTCTTGGTCTTGAGACTGAACTCAGCCCTCTTCTGGTCTCAGTCTTGACTCAGACTAATCCCTCTTCTGGTCTCTATCTTCCCTCTGACACAGACGAGCTGATGTCAACTACAGCACTTGTTCATATTACATCAGAAGACATAGAAAAAACTAGTCTATGACATTATAAAGTACTTCTTTTCTCCTTGAAAGCTTCAGTCCACATTCATTCAAATAAATGACAAAATAAAGACCAGCACTGTCTTCAAAACATCTCTTCCACGGAAGAAAGAAACTCATAAATGACTAATTAATCAACTCTTGATTATAGCAAGTAAACTCTTCTCTTAAGTTTTTTCTTTGTGAAATAATGAGTGCTTAGTGCTTTTGGGAAGTCTACACACATTTTCAGTTCAGTTCTGAGTTTTCTGTACAACTATTTATGGACCACAGCAGTATTATCTGAACAAGGTTTTTGTGTCAATTGAGGTTTTTGAGTCTATTATTGTGGTCTAATTTATTTCTGATTTAACAGTCAGTAATCAGCAAGTAAAACAAAACAAACTTTTGTCAGTTACATGTCAGTCAGTCTCTTTCTGTCTAAATGGGCATTTGTTTCTGACCAGAAGAAGCTCTGCAAGACTTATCTTATGGTATGGAGGTATGGAATGTTGAATGGGAATATTTTTACCACAGTGGTTTTGGTTTCATTCTAAAACCAGCTCTCATGGACAGTTCTACATGGTTCTGGGGGGGGGGGGGGTGATTGACCGGTCAGGCAGGGGCCACTTGTGCGTTAAGGGGGCACAATTTTAAAATTCATCTTAACCTTAGGTATTATTCATGCAGTCATTGTTTACCATGTCATGTATCACTGTAATCTCTAAAAGTAATCTATAACAATTTCAACTAAATTAAATATTGCATCATGCTTCATTTGTGTGACAAATAATTTTGTATTGTAGTGTCAGGGGCAAATATAAACAGAAAATAGTGCCATTGAGTCTCACTTGCATGAGACTGTCATTCACTTTCGCGTCCTCTTGAGCAAATAAGCAAATACACAAAATAATATGTCACAATAGCTGTCCAAGTCCACAGTCGGTTACGTCTTAAACATAAACCGTTAAGAACATATTGGATGTGTGTCAGTATGCATTTCTTATATAAGGCTATAATTTTAATCAAACAACAAAAGAAAAACATGAGAATCACTCAATAAGTAACTTCTGTAACTTTAATAGGTAATTGTAATACAGTTTTCATAAGCACAGTAAAATACTGTTTATTTAGGTGTAGCCTATCGTTGTATCTAAAGGTCTCTTTGAGGGCTAAGCCCCCCTAAAGATGAAATCCTAGAACCGCCCCTGCAAATTAGTTGAACATGTATTTGTTTAATTGGTGACACTTAGCCTGCATGTTAAAATCTTTATTTGAATGTGGCAATTAAACTTATTTTTTAAACCTTTATTTGGATATGGCAACATTGCTTGTCAATTGCTTTATTTGGATATGGCAGTCAAGTGTGCTTGACTGGACAGCAAATTCACCAGACCTGAACCCCATAGAGAATCTATGGGGTATTGTCAAGAGGAAAATGAGAAACAAGAGACCAAAAAAATGCAGATGAGCTGAAGGCCACGGTCAAAGAAACCTGGGCTTCCATACCACCTCAGCAGTGCCACAAACTGATCACCTCCATGCCACGCCGAATTGAGGCAGTAATTAAAGCAAAAGGAGCCCCTATCAAGTATTGAGCATATACAGTAAATTAACATACTTTCCAGAAGGCCAACAATTCACAAAAAAAAATTTTTTTATTGGTCTTATGAAGTATTCTAATTTGTTGAGATTTTCACGAGCTTACTTGAGCTTAATTTTCACGAGCTTACTTGAAACCAAGGGGTACCTAGAACACACTGCGCAACCGGCAACAATGGCAGCCACATCATCTAGAGAGTCCCATAAATGTAAGTATTTTTGGCTTAAATAATTGATTTAAAAATTATGACTGTCTTGTTTTGTGCTCTACACAGTCCTCAACTTTTCCACAACATTCTAATTTATTGAGATGCAATAATACTTTTGTTGACAATCAATTTAAGCTTGTTGACAATCAATACTTCAAATGTTGACAATGGCAATAGCAGAGCACAATGACCTAGTCATCATGCCCTACAACACGCTCAGAGCTACTGAGCTGCACATGCAAAAAAACGAATATTAGCATTTGATATGAATCAGAGTGTAGCTGTGTGAGAGCAGAGTGAACCTGAAATGGTTCTGTCACTCCTACGATGCTGTTGGTGTTGTTACTGTAATATCCCAGAATATATTCTCCCGGGTCTCTTGGCAGATCCTCCTCAGAAAACGTCACCTGAAGGTCATGAATAAACAAATTAAGGATAATCATAGTCAGCACTGGCTACTCAATAAATCTTCTTTGTTAGTATTAATACTGTTTGGTCATTCCCTAATCTTAAAGCTTTCAATCCAAGATTATCCAGGAATGATTTGATTTTGGGATTAAAGCCTTGTCCAGTGCACACAGAGAGACGTAAAGTTCAGGGTCAGGCTGCTATTATCTTTCATCTCATCACAGATTACGCACACGACTAACAAATGCCACGTCCTACCTGTGTCGAATGCTCAGATTTGGCCCTTACATATGCAGCGTAATCCTTGTGGTGCTTAAACCCCACCTAAAACAAAGTAAAATGAGTGTATTTAAATAATTTAATTATTTAAGCTGCTGATTTGGTGGGTGGCTGGAGGTATTTTTTAATTAACATTTAAAGGAATATAATCAGAGACTGAAAATTGCTCATATATTTTGAAATAAAAATGAAAAACAATATAAATGAAACCAAAAAAGTCAAATAGCTGCAGTGTATCATAGGATGTGAATATACATCTGCATCGTACTGAATATTTCTGTATAGATAACAAACAGGTACATCCTGGTCACGTTGCAAGCTAAACAACAGTGTCTTTTGTATTCATAAAATCTATCAATAATTATCTTACATGTAAATGAAAGTGAAAGCAAGCATAATGCAACTGATCAGTTCACATAGTTACGTGTCAGATAAACATAACTCGTGGCATAGTATTCAATTAATACACAAGTATCTTTCAAGTACAAAGGTTTTTCTGTTTATTATTTGATATTGTTGCTTTGTTTAAACATGGACTAAAACTACGAGTTTATAGAGATTATATCTGAAAATTAGGCTACAAAACAGTACAATATGGTAACCTGTTCCCACCATGGGATACAAAATTATATTAAACACATCAGACAATTCCAACTATAAACTAACTCTGCAAAAAACTATTTTCTTACTTAGTATTTTTGTCTTGTTTTCTAGTATAAATATCTATACATTCTTGAATCAATGAATGCTTTTACTTGAGAAGTAAAATTACTTAAGATATTAAGCCTTCTTTCTGAAAAAATAAATAACATTTTATTTTTGTTTAAAAAAGAAAAATATCTGCCAATGTTTTAAGAAAAATAATCTTAATTCAAAGGCAAAACAAGATATTTTTTTCTTGTTTTAAGAAAAAGCAAAACAAAACAACATGAAGATAATGTACTCATTTTGCTTCTCAAGTGGATGAATATTTATTTCAATTTATATGACTTTTGACTTCTCTCAGAATTGTAAGTTTATATTTCGCAATACTGAAACAAGACAGAACTGTGGGAAAAGGTTACAAATACCTTTTATTATTATTACTATTATTATTATTTGTATCCTGTGGTGGAAACAAGCTTCCATAATAATTACACCATAGGCACTTTTATTAAAATAATTAATAATATATTTTGTGATTTTACTGTGCTGTTAAATGTATTTTTCCTATGATAAAAAATATGCAAAAATAACTACAAATAGTGTATAGGTTAATTTCCTTGAATAGAAAAGGCTATGCTTCTGTGGTCCTTTCACAACATTGCTCTGTTTGTAAAATTTTCCTGACTTGCCCATCATAGCAACACTGGCTCAACCAATTGCGAGTTTGGGGGCGGGAATATCTAGTCATTGACCAGTCATTGTAGGTAGGGAGAATGTCTGGGATTGTTTTTTACAATTACACCTATTATAATGCCATTGTGATCGTGTAATTATTATAATAATATAATGTGAGTAATTTGTGGAAAAAAGTCAGTTGTGGACAGGCTGAGCTTTAATGAAATTAATGTTAAAAGTAGTTTGATGTGAAAATGCCTTTCATTTATTACCTTGTACAGTCCCACCCAGTCCCATGAACTCCTCTGAAAGCCATAGGCCATTGAGAGTTTAACTGTTGCATCAGAGAACTTGGTCCATTCCTTCTCCACTTCCAGTGTCACTAATGGTGAGTTCACCTTAAAGGGAAACTGAGCAGGACAGAGGAAGATGGGACAGAATCTTAGAATCTGTAGATATTATGAATATAAAAATGAAATAAATATGTATATAATTTAGGCATAATCAATAACATTTACTGCCTTATAGAGATCTTCAGTAAACAAACAAACAAAACAAAATCTGAAAGAAAATCATTTGAATTTATTAGCAGTTTGTCTGAGGTCATAAGGAACTTTTTTAACTCGTAAATGTCGAAGTGTCACGATAACAGATACCTCACATGACAGGCCTGAAATACATATAGCGCTACTCAGACTATCCAGTGTCTTTCCCGCCCATTTTTAGACTCACATGCAAAGAGAAGAGGGCGGACACTGGCTTGTGATCACTAATAGTGAAGCCCATATGACTGCGGTAGAATTGCTGGGCTGGTGTGATCAAACCCCGCACTATGGGATACGGGGGAGTCCTGCGCAGACGCCACAAAGCCCATGCCGGCTTTCTCTTTTTTGTACTAGGAAAGGAAGCCAGGTTTAAACGAGAGTCCAGAGAAACAGAAAGACTCATGTAAAAAAGCATAACAGACCTTGTGTCATAAGTATGTGTCCCCACATCAAACTTGTAAGTTGGTGGGAAATTGAGGGGTCCTTCTATAAACCCCTCCAGAACGGATTCGCTTTTTTTCGCCATGTTGAGCTGTGACAAAGACAAAAAAAAAAAAAAGTTCTTTCACATTATCTTTTTAACAACAACCCCATATAGCAGACATCACAATATACAGGTGCTGGTCATATAATTAGAATATCATCAAAAAGATTTATTTCACAAATTCCATGAAACTTGTATAATGTATACATTCATTCAACACCTGATATATTTCAGTGTTTATTTATTTTAATTTGATGATTATAAGTGACAACTAATGAAAACCCCAAATTGTATCTCAGAATTAGAATATTGTGAAAAGGTTCAATATTGAAGACACCTGGTGCCACACTCTAATCAGCTAATTAACTCAAAACACCTGCAAAGGCCTTTAAATGGTCTCTCAGTCTAGTTCTGTAGGCTACCATGGGGAAGACGCTGACTTGACAGTTGTCCAAAAGACGACCATTGACACCTTGCACAAACAAGACACAAAAGGTCATTGCAAAAGAGGCTGGCTGTTCACAGAGCTCTGTGTCCAAGCACATTAATAGAGAGGCGAAGGGAAGGAAAAGATGTGGTAGAAAAAAGTGTACAAGCAATAGGGATAACCGCACCCTGGACAGGATTTGAAACAAAACCATTCAAAAATGTGGGGGAGATTCACAAAGAGTGGACTGCAGCTGGAGTCAGTGCTTCAAGAACCACTACGAAGACGTATGAAGCATGGGTTTCAGCTGTCGCATTCCTTGTGTCAAGCCACTCTTGAACAACAGACAGCGTCAGAAGCATCTCGCCTGGGCTAAAGACAAAAAACTGGACTGCTGCAGTCCAAAGTTATGTTCTCTGATGAAAGTAAATTTTGCATTTCCTTTGGAAATCAGGGTCCCAGAGTCTGGAGGAAGAGAGGAGAACAGACCTTGTGTCAGTGTAAAGTTTAAGTGATGGTTTGGGGTGTGTCTGGTGTTGGTCCATTGTGTTTTCTGAGGTCCAGGTCACACACGTTACCAGGAAGTTTTAGAGCACTTCATGCTTCCTGTTGCTGACCAACTTTATGGAGATGCAATTTCATTTTCCAACAGGACTTGGCACCTGCACACAGTGCCAAAGCTACCAGTACCTGGTTTAAGGACCATGGTATCCCTGTTCTTAATTGGCCAGCAAACTCGCCTGACCTTAACCCCATAGAAAATCTATGGGGTATTGTGAAGAGGAAGATGCGATATGCCAGACCCAACAATGCAGAAGAGCTGAAGGCCACTATCAGAGCCTGGGCTCTCATAACACCTTGCCACAGCTGTCGACTCCATGCCACGCCGCATTGCTGCAGTAATTCACAAAAGCCCCAACTAAGTATTGAGTGCTGTACATGCTCATACTTTTCATGTTCATCTTTTTTCACTAAAAATCCTTTCTTTGTATTGGTCTTAAGTAATATTATAATTTTTGAGATTGAATTTGGGGTTTTCATTAGTTGTCACTTATAATCATCAAAATTAAAAGAAATAAACACTTGAAATATATCGGTCTGTGTATATGTATACATATACAGTTTACTTTTTGAATGGAATTTGTGAAATAAATCAACTTTTTGATGATATTCTAATTATATGACCAGCACCTGTATAGTGTGCACAGCACATGCACTGAAGAGCTGAGTCCAGCTGCCTGCAGTGCTTTGTTTATACATGTAGTACACTGAACTCTAGTGGTAACAGAAGGAAAAAACAGTTTAGCCAAGATCTGTACAGAGACATCTGGTGTTATGTGTTTGAGACAAGGTCAATTTTCTGAGCTTATCTGATATGTTCAACATTGCTTCAGCAGTTATATCTGTACATACCCCTGAAATCACATGCACCTGTGCAATCAGTTTCCTTTATGGCCCGGTTCCAAATGGCGCACTTGGTGTGGACCTGAGGCCTTGTTCAACTATAATTTTATGATTCAAAAGGGTGTTCTGTATAACCACATCCAAGTTCAACATTTGGGACAGGGCCTCCTTTGTGTAAAATTAGTTATTCAGCATACTTTTAAAAAGAGTACTTATGGAACTAATATACTTTTTAAAATAATATAGTTAAATGTGAACTAAATGTAATATTTTAGACATTTTTTGCATGCTAATTAAATGAAAATGTATTATAGTTTAAATGTATATTTAAAAAAATTAGCTGAACTGTGTTTTTTGCTCACTTAACAGGACTTCAGTGCATCTTTATATGTAACTTCTATTGTCATCAAAAAAGGTTAAAATGTACTATTTTATTATGTTCTAATGTATAGAACACAATACAAATAAATGTAATTTATATTAAACTTGTATGTCATGTATTTACATTTATTTGTAATTACTCATTTGTAATGATGAGGCAATTTATTGCATTTAAAATATATTAATTGTATCAATTGAATTAAATATCAAATAACATACTACAATTAAAAATGCAATAATGTACTATGTGCTTTAGTACGCTTGTCAGTACATCAAAATAAGTGTACTTGCTGACAAAAGACTATTAAAATAATGAATTCAACTTAAAATTGTACTTCAAGGTAAAACTTTTAATTTGACATTATTACAAAGTGCCTTTTAAAAAGTGTACTTTTCCCCTAATATATTATCAGCAAATACAGTTTTTTTTTAAACTTAAAAGATTTGAAGTACACTACAAGTGCACATTTAATACAATTAAGTGCACTTCTTGTTCACAAGGGTTATGATGGTCTCCAAGCAACCTGTGACATTATAGCTCGTTTACCTGATCTTTTTCCCACAGCAGAGGCAGTTTGTCATTCTCAATTGCACTTTTCACCACGTGAATGTCATAACCTTCGATTCGGAAGTTCAGATCACCGAACCAGAACACCACGCTGTGGAGAATGCCATAATTTCCAGTGAACTCAACAGGTCAAAGTACAACGTGTAATCTGTAAAAAGTACATCTGTATAAATCTACTCAGATTAATGCTCAAATACACATTAAAATACTGTATTAAAAAACATTACAGTTGAAATGCCTCAACCAAAACAATGTTGTTCTGTAACACACTTGTTGTTTTGTTTTAAAAACTGCCATGTGTTACATAGTGTAGCTTTATTAATACATAAGTAAGCCTAGGCATCAAAGATATGTTTTTTTCCAGGTACCCACTCGTGATCCAGCACACCCACAGCCGTGCCGCCCTCGAACTGCTGCTGCTGCAGGATGCTTTCAAAGTCCTCCATCCGCTGCTCCAGATTACGCATGTGAGCCGGCAGGTGGCAGTTGAGGAAGCACACAGGGTGTCCGAAAACCATCATGCGTGCACTTACGCCCCCTTTATTCCCCTAAGACAAACATATAGAGGCAGAGGATAATGGGAAGACATTAATAATACAGCAGCTCTGGACTCCATAGTAAGGTGTGCCTAATGGAACCTGCCCTAATGGTAAAAGAAAGAGAGATTATTTACTCACCCTTATATTGTTCCAAACTATTATGCTGTTATTAATTTTTTGCCCATGGAATCAAATGGATTTTTTTTATCTTTAATCTTCATGCAGCTCTTTTCCATATGATAACAGTTTATAGCGACCACGGCTGTCAAACTCCAATAAAGAACAAACATTCAATTGATTGGAAAGGTTGGAATTGGTCGAATGAATACACAGCTTTCATAGAATGACTCAGTTATTTGAGTTTGAACCAG
Source organism: Ptychobarbus kaznakovi (assembly GCA_027422405.1). Lineage (NCBI taxonomy): Eukaryota > Metazoa > Chordata > Actinopteri > Cypriniformes > Cyprinidae > Ptychobarbus > Ptychobarbus kaznakovi. The sequence continues at coordinate 16,187,592 of CM049796.1, forward strand.
GCATCTTGTTCATGAATGAAGATAATAAACTGGGATAAATCTCGTTTGTGAACAAGAATCAACACTTGACTGACTGACAAGCATTATTAACTAAAACTATTAATAATCTATTAAAACAATTAATAAAGCAATACAAATAAATTGAAATAAAGCTGAAAATTGAAAAAAAAAAAATAAAATAAATATTAGATGAAACACTTAAAAAATGTATATGTTGCCTTGGCAACTAACTGAAATAAATAAGTTTAAATCATACAATTACTCAAATCGAATACAAAATATTGAAATTAAAGCTATTTAAAAATATGAAAAACAAAAATGTCAAAAACAGCAAAATTTCTAAGACAAACTAAAATGAAAACTGAAAAAAGCTAATTACAAATTTTCAAATTACTAGCTATTACACTGCTGACTGAGTGAGGGGGACATGTTGTTTGTTCAATTTTCATGTAATTCAATCTTACATTTAAATTATGTACACACTTTATTTTTTAACATCTAATACTATATTTATATCAAGCTATCATTGTCTTTTTTCTATGGCATCTTGATAATTGTTATGCCACAGTTTAAAAAACGGAGGAAAAATTGTAGATATGCTTTGTTGTAACTTAACTATTTTTAAACTAAATAATACTTTTGTTGCTCAAACATATGTTATGGAGTCTTTAAGTCATGTACATTTTAATAAAGGATAGTTAAACTAATTTCACTCAAAAAAGATTCTGTGTTACTTGTTGAGTAAATGAATTAATTACTCACTTGCTGGTCGCCACCTACTGGGTAACAATTTAACCTGCAAAAAGACTTACTGGATGAATCGCTAAAGGAATCTTTTCAGTAAACAGGTTAAAGTCACCAGAATGAATGTCATTCATTGGAGCTTGACAGACATTGCCACTCTGATCTACAGTTGAAACAACATGAGCAAATGATCAGTAATGATCAAATTTTCATTTGTGAGCGAACTATCCCTTTAAACACTACACTGAGAAGGACAGGTGTGCTGTGCAGTCAAGGGTGAAATGGGCTGTGCAGACACTTGCAGTTTATTAGGAGCGCTGGTGCTGCAGTTCCCACGGGTTGTGCTCTGTCTTTCTGGGTAACACACTGGGGAGAACTGAGAGCTGCTGTGTGTGTGTGTGTGTGTGTGTGTGTGTGTGTGTGTGTGTGTGTGTGTGTGTGTGTGTGTGTGTGTGTGTGTGTGTGTGTGTGTGTGTGTGTGTGTGTGTGTGTGTGTGTGTGTGTGTGTGTGTGTGTGTGTGTTCAGTCTGCATTAGATCAAACAGAGATGAACCGGATGCGTGTGTGTGTTTGTGCACTGGAAGACAAATCAGAAACAGAGCTGCTGCGTGTCCTACTGTGCCCTACTCAAAGGAGACTGCAGAATGAGCCTGGAGCCATGCTGACAACAACACACGCAGCACACACACACACACACACGCTCACTGTCACATACACAAAAACATGCTTGCAGTCTCATTTCCACGCTCTCCCTTTGACTCCGCTTTTCCTTTAATCATCAAAGTGATCACACGGTGGGAGTCTTGACATTATGCAGATATTTGATGTTCGACATTAAAGTACTAATACAGCACAACAATCACTGATCACATAAGCGTTTAGAAATTAGACACACTTTCCCAAAGGTCTTTGCTTCTTTGACTCACCCAGTAGCCTCCCAAACCAGTGCGAGTGCTTTGGGTTTGTATTCCTCTGAGGAAGGGAAGGTGGCAAAATTTGGAAAACACCAGTAAGAAAACCCCCTGCATCCTCTGAGATGCCACCTAGACAGAAATGAACACATTTCAAGTTAAACTCCTCATTAGTGTGGTTTAGTAAAGCATACATTATTATTAAGATTTAAACAAACCAAGTCCAAAAATATACTTCAGTTTTTACGCATACGCTAGGGTTTGCATACAGTGCATGTGATGTAAAGTGTACTGTAGTTTGTCCACAAAGTGGCAACACTGCCACAGCCTGTTTTTAACAGAAAAGATTTTAGTGTTTTTAGTCAAAAAGAAACTGAAGCAGAACAACAACTCCTGGAGATACAACAACAGATGTTCAGGTTGACTCATGTAGGTAAGGCTGTTAAAGAATAATTCACCCAAAAATTAAGCAGCCATATCACCTTGCAACCCAAGACTGGTTTCCCACTGAAGCTAAGCAGGGTTGAGCTGGTCAGTACCTGGATGGGAGACCTCCTGGGAAAACTAGGTTGCTGCTGGAAGAGGTGTTAGTGAGACCAGCAGGGGGTGCTCACCCTGCAGTCTGTGTGGGTCCTAACGCCCCAGTGTAGTGTCGGGGACCGTCCTTCGGATGAGACATTATACTGAGGTCTTGACTCTCTGTGGTCATTAACAATCCCAGGATGTCCTTCGAAAAAAGAGTGTAACCTCGGCATCCTGGCCAAATTTCCCTATTGGCCTCTGACCATCATGGCCTCCTAATCATCCCCATACACTGATTGGCTTCATCACTCCGTCTCCTCTCCACCAGTAAGCTGGTGTGTGGTGGGCGTTCTGGCGCAATATGGCTGCCGTCGCATCATCCAGGTGGATGCTGCACATTGTGGTGGATGAGGAGATTCCCCCCTTCTATGTAAAGCGCTTTGAGTACCCAGAAAAGCGCTATATAAATGTAACAAACATCACAATAATCCACAAGAAATCCACACCACTCCAGTCGTTAAGTGAAAAGCTTATAAGAAATAAATCCATCTTTAAGGCGTTTGAACTTTAAACTGTCACTTCTGGCCAAAATACTAGTTCATAATCCATAATAAGTGAAAAGGTTTGTCCCCTGTTGTCCTATTTTTTTTTTTTGCTGATAAATATTGCTTGATCTGCGCATATTTCTCTGCTGATTCAAATGAGATGGCTTTTTCACTGGAAAAGACAATAATATGGATCAAGAACTCGAAAAGTAATTTCTTCCGAAAGCAATGGTTTGAAGTTAAAAACATCTTAATACTGGATTTGCAGTTTATCACTTTACAAGATGTTAATTGATAGAATGTTGTAGATTATTGAGATGTTTTTATCAGCTGTTTGGACTCTCATTCTGACGGCACCCATTCGCTGCAGAGGATCCATTGGTGAGCAAGTGATGTAATGCTAAATTTCTCCATATCTCCATTGTTTAAGATGGCTGCTGTGGTGTGGAACGCTCCCGTTCTTTTAATGTTTTTTTTTTTGTTTGTTTGTTTTTTGTTCTGTGTTTAGTCATTCTCTTACTATCAGTTTTACCAGAGACAAACTATTTGACATTAGGCAACACACACCGGACACAATTTTTTTTCCGTTTTGTGTTTATTCAGACGCTTTGTTGGATGTTTTGGTCGGAGGGGCACTGGTCCTAGTCAAACGCACGCTCAAGCCCTGTTCACACTACAAGCGACACGCAGCGACAAAACGACACAATCCCATTAATTTCAATGGAGAGCTGGCGATTTCGGCGACAGCGTCATTGGCGATGGATGGGGCGTGTCCAGCGACGCGACAAAGTTCAGAATCTTTCAATTTTATGCAAATGAAGAGCGACTTTTGGGAGCGACAGCCAATAGGAAAAAGACGGTTGAGCTCATGTGATCGTTCTCCTCTCAGCCTGTAGATAAACATATGCAATGGGGAAAAAGTAGGCTCTGTTTCTCATTAATTTTTGTTTGTATGTATGGATTTAATTTATTTTCATATTATATTTACTCTATTGCCTCCAAAATGTTTGTATTTAGTGGCAAGAAACCTGATTCGCTGTCAAGGCAACCAGTAGTGAGTAGCCTCATCGCCAGCCCCTGGTGACATGCACGACAAAAGTCGCTGCTAGTATGAATGCAGCTTCAGACGGTAAAGAGGAATGCGCACTGGCGCGCTGGTTAAGCTCCGCGAATGCGGCTTCCGAACTGTGCTCCCAAGCATTCATCTCGCAAATCTCCGATCCCTTCCTAACAAAACGGATTAACTACTTCTCCTCACCCGCACAACAAGTACTTTTCAAACTCTGCTGCATTGTGCCTCACTGAACAGTGCTGCACTGTTCACTCACCTGGCTGAGTGAAGTCATCCCGGATAACGCGCTTCATTTGCCGAGCTACCAGGTGTTCAGAGCATACCGCATCGCGGAGTTAATGGGGAAAACGAGAGGTGGTGGACTATGTTTCTACATAAATGAAGGTTGGTGTTCAGATGTAACAACTCTGAAGACGACGTGCTCTCCTAATTTAGAGGCACTCTTCATAAACTGTAAACTTTTCTACTCGCCCCGAGAGTTTTCCTCTTTCATTCTCATGAATGTGTACGTGCCTTCGGACGCGTGCGTGAGTGCCGCGATGCAACAGCTGGCCGAACAAATATCTGAAAGGAGCAAAGGCACCCGGACTCTCTTTTAATAATTCTTGGAGATTTTAATAAAGCAAATCTCTCCCGTGGACTGCCAAAATACAGACAGCACGTTACACGTCCCACCAGAGACAGTAATATATTGGATCATTGTTACACAATAACTATTGCTTTCAAGATGTTAATACATCCAACCAGGAGATCACTCAGTTTCACGGGCAGTAAACATTCACTAACTCAGCAAACAATTAGACCATGACTCTCTGTAAAAAAAATCACTGTCTGGTTCATCTTATACTGACCTACAGGTAGAAACTAAAATCAGCTAAACCTGATATAAGAACTGTTAAAAGATGGACTAATGAAGCAGAGCAAGATTTAAAATCTTGTTTTGACCTCATGTATTGGACTGTTTTTGAAGCTGTTGCCACCAATCTGGACGAGCTCACAGAAACTGTAACTTCATATATCAGTTTCTGTGAGGATATGTGCATCCCCACCAGGACATTCTTATCATTCAATAATGATAAACCATGGTTTACTGGGAAACTCAAACAGCTTTGTCAGGCCAAAGAGGGTGCTTACAGAAGTGGGGATAAAACATTGTATAACCAGGTGAGGAACAGACTAACAAAGGAGATCAGAGTGGCTAAAAATAACAACTCTGAGAAGTAGAAAAAATTACTTTCAGCAAACGATCCTGCGTCAGTATGGTCTCGTCTGGGGAACATCAAGTACAAGACACCTCCCCCACAGTCTGTGTTTTACTGTCGATTTGAAAAGGACTCACACCCAACACCCGCTCTGATCTGAACTTCACACATTCACCTACCCGAGCCCGCTATGTAGAGGATGTGAATGGGTCCAGAATTACTTTCTTAGCCCTTTTCCTCACTCTGGAGGTGTAAAGTTCTTGGAAGCTGGGCAGAGGGGCACCGATAATCCTCTCAGCAGTCCTGACTGTCCGTTGTAGTCTTCTGATGTCTGGTTTGGTAGCTGAACCAAACCAAACAGTTATAGATAAACACAGGACAGACTCGTTGATGGCAGAGTAGAACTGTTTCAGCAGCTTCTGTGGCAGGTTGAACTTTCTTAGCTGGCGGAGAAAATACAGCCTCTGCTGGGCCTTTTTCGCAATAGAGTCAATGTGATTGTCCCACTTCAGGTCCTGAGGGATGGTGGTTCCCAGGAATCTGAATGTCTCTGCTGCAGCCACAGTGCTGTCCATGATGGTGAGTGGGGGGAATGCAGAGTGGTTCCTCCTGAAGTCCATTATTATCTTTACAGTTTTGAGAGTGTTTAGCTCCAGGTTAAGACTGCACCAGACAGCCAGCTGCTCAACTCCTGTCTGTAAGCAGACTCGTCTCCGTCCTTGATGAGTCCGATGACGGTGGTGTCGTCCGCAAACTTCAGGAGCTTGACAGAGGGGTCCTTTGAAGTGCATTCATTTGTGTAGAGGGAGAAGAGCAGTGGGGAGAGAACGCAACCCTGAGGGGCGCCGGTGTTGATGCTGAGAGTTCTGGATGTGAGTTTGTCTGTCTGTCAGGAAGCTGGTGATCCACTGACAGATGAAGGTGGGCACAGATAGCTGTGTCAGTTTGTCTGAGAGAAGGTCGGGCATGATGAGATTGAAGGCCGAGCTGAAGTCCACAAATAAGATCCTTGCGTAATTCCCAGGTTTGTCGAGGGGTTGCAGGATGTAATGCAGTCCCATGTTGACTGCATTGTCCACAGACCTGTTTGCTCTGTAGGCAAACTGAAGAGGATCCAGCGACGGTCCAGTGATGTCTTTCAGGTGGGCCAGCACCAGTTTTTCAAATGACCACATGACCACTTCATGAGCACAGACGTTAGAGCCACAGGCATGTAGTCATTTAGTCCTGTAATTTTGGATTTCTTTGGGATGGGGATGATGGTGGAGCGTTTGAAGCATGAAAGGACTTCGCACTTTTCCAGTGATCTGTTGAAGATCTTTGTGAAGATGGAGGCCAACTGGTCAGCACAGGATTTCAGACAGGCTGAACAAATTACCTAAAAGATGACTTGACATGTTAATTTTTTTTTATAATTTCAAACAAATAACCTTTTATAGTACACTTTGTTTGATGGCATGCACAACAGCTGCTGGACACGTGCCCTAGAGATGGTAAGATTCCCAATTCGCATCGGTGCATCGGCATAAAAGTTAATGATGCGATGGATTGATTTATAAAAGTGTGCATAGGATAAATTGATGCATCGTTTCTAACATATTTGCATTGGTAAAAAACGTTTATTATAAATGTTATTATTAGTAGATGCGCTATATTTTTATTATTTAGAAAGGGACCAATAATTTGTGACCAATATTTTATATGTAGATTGATACATCCTTTCTAAACCGTTTCTCAAGCGCATTCTCTCATCATCACTGCTGCTACGTGAACATGACGTATCACAACACTACAGAGACCAAGGCGTTAGAAGTCAGAAGCCACTTAAGTTAATTTATGATTTGCTGTCTGTTTGAATCAAAGAAAAAAAAGCGAACTATCAGGACCATATTGAATTGCATAACATAATTTTTTTTAATTGCATCATATTGCATTGAATCGCACAGTGTTGAATCGAAATCGGATCGCACTGCACCGTAAAAGGGGTGAATCGTATCGCATCGTATCGGTAGCTGCTTCATATGTATCTTTAATGTATCGTATCATTGGCTATAAGCATCAAGATGTGTATCGCATCAGCCTCAGTTATGGAGACGCAAACCCCTAATGTGCAATAGAACGTTTCATCCAGTGTCTGCGCTATTTCTTTCCAGAAGTTCTAAGCTATTTTTTTTGTTAATTATAGTTGCATGTATCTCTTAACTGCTTCACACAAGGGCTTGTCAGCGGGGTGATTTTTTTTGTTGCATCTCCAATAGCTTTTCATGGTTCAGTCTCATCTGTTTCTTTGCTGGTCAGTGAATAAACTTTGTAGATAAACCCCAGAAACCTCCTACCAACACCCTCACAACCTTATAAAACACACCAGCAACTGCATAGCAGCAAGCTAAGAACCAATCAGAACATTTTAATGACCACATAGGAACATGATTTATTTCTTCTGTGGAATACAATTTTTTTTTAAGAATTATGGTAACCAAACAGTTTTGGTGACCATTTATTTATTCTTGTGTGTTTAGAATATCAGGAGGGTGTGTAATTATGAGAGCATTTCCTTGATTTTTCTTTGGTGAACTGTCCTTTTAAGCCTGATATGCATTTGATTTTCCACTGACCAGCACGTATCCAAAACGACTGAGTGTGTCCATGCAGAGCTCACTCCACTGGTCTATGAAGAGAGCATCTTTGAGCCGCTTGTTTATCATAGAGTTTACTTCCTGCAGTCTAAAAAGAGATAAAAGAACAGAAGCAGGAAAAAAAGAAAGACAGAGGAGACAAAGAATACCATTAAAACAAGGACAAACAGGAGAAGATGGCAAAAAGGACATGGAAATGAGAAAAAACAGACAGAGCACACAGAGAATGCAGAGGAAGGTTAATTAATCCAGCAACTATAATGGAAGGTATAAAACTGAACAGTGCAACACATTCTTACCCAACAACCACCATGTCAGTGCTCCCATTTTCAACACCAGGTCCAAACAAGGAAGTGATGTCATCAGGTGGTATACCAGAGCCTACATTCCATGTGACAATATGCACTCTAAAAGGAATAAAGCATATTGTGCACTTAATGTAAATTATTAAATAAATTGCATGAAATGCTTGTTATATATTCCCTACATAGGCAGCTATTACATATATAATTTATGATTGGCATTTATCTCACAGTTACTCTTGTTTATGGTGAATATATGTGGTCTACACTAGGTTTGGGATCAGGGCTGTAGTTTTAAATCCATGGTCATATTCTCCTTTGAATTACGTCATGGTAATATGAGTCATCAAAATTGCTCAATCAAAAAGCCTGGGATAAATGTCACCTGCTGTATTTATTAGCTTCCAAAGCATGCTGAATGCTTTTAACTAATTAGGGCACATGCACGATGAGTAAACAGCATTACACATTATAAGGGTTCTGTCTATGTTGTCAAGGATGACAGGTTAAAGGATCCAAGAGCACATTCGTGTTTCTAGGAATGCTGCCAGCTCAACGCTCCCGTGTCCATTCTGTCACCAGGCTCTGAGAGAGATGAGAAAGTCTCAGCTATGCTGGTATGCATTCTTTAGGTTTATTATGCTGACATACCACTAGCTGATTTCTCAGTATGTGCTAGCAGCTAACTCAACTCCATGACGAGTTAATGACCCCAGCAGCAACCCTCGGACCACATCTAGCAAGTTTGAAATCTGAGGTTATCACTAGGGTGGACTTTCATGGCAGTGACCAATAAGCCTCTCCAAGTGCTGAAGACTTGATTGTCCTGTTCCGATTTCAGAGTTTTTCATCAGCAAGTGCAAAATCACATAAGATTTGAGTCAGCTAATGGGATGCTGCCTTAAACTGACAGATTCTCTCCCCTCAGGCCAGTGGTTATAAGCAAATCCAGCAGAAACCCAATGACTGAGTGACTGCAGTCAAATCATATCATATCATTGGGACAGAGAAAAGTTTAAAAAAAAAACATGAATGAGGAATAATTTTTAATAAACCAGTTGAATAATTCAATGACTCACTCATTTTGTTGGCGAATGATCAGTGTTTTAGGGTGATTTGGTTGTGTGAATAATTCAATAATTTGCTCATAAAGGCAGCCACTTCTTTTGTTCATGAACGAGTTAACATTTTAGCAGACTTGTGGACTTACAATTGCCATGGGCCATGGCATACACTTGTTCATTAAGTTCAGAAGATCCCATATGTCATTTATAGTTTCAGAAGGGTGTTCACAAGGGCCCCTTTGAGGCCACTATGCGCCCTTGATGCACTGAGACAAGTTTTGCAGCAGACTAGGGCTGAAACGATTATTCAACATTATTGACAATGTCGACAATAAAAAATTATAAAAAAAAAAAGATCTCATATGACCTAATGTAAGAGCCTGCAATACTGCGGGTTGACCAGTGTGGCACTGTAGCGCAAGACTGTAGTTCAGCCCTCCTGGATGCAATTCAAAAGAAGACACACACAGCGCTTCAGAGAAAATGCATCCAAACTTGAGAGGTGTTTGGATAAATATGTAAATATATTGCACGCTTTCCTCTCAGTAACGAAATAAAAACATAACAAAAACTGGCATCAATGTGAAAGGAACAGTTAAAAATGCATCTGATTACAATGATGTGAATGTTTGCATGAGCTCTGCTTTTCAGTAACGTAACTTTACTCCAGTAAAGTCCGGTCACATCATGTTTATTTATATAGTACTTCATGCAATAGCCTTAATTCAAGCAGCTTTACGGTATTAAACATGAAAAAAGAGTCAGTGTCTCTTTCAGTTAAAATTACAACTTGATTTTCTGTTATAAAGCAGCTCTCCGGTGTGGAGCTAGCTAATGATACAATATTTGTATTAGTGGGAAAAAGATTATTTCATTAAAGTGATAGATTGGTTTACAGAGATCAAAGCTTGATCTAGCTCAGGACTGTTTTGGTTATCATAACCCTATAAGGTATTTGAAGACATGTTGTGAATAAAATAGTTTATCCAAAGTGTTTTATCACTTACCTTTATTTTGTTTCTTATCTATTTGACTTACAAAAGGAGATGTTCGTCAGAATGATGTCATTCAGTTCCTTTTTCATGCTAATTAAATAGTGAGAGTGTCTCTGTCTGTCATCTCATTTTGTGTGCCAAATACATCTATTTGTATAATGAATCGGTAACACTTTACAATAAGGTATCATTTGTTAACATTAGTTAATGTATTAATTAAAATGAATGAACACTGAACAATACATTTATTACATTTATGTATTAATGTTTGTTAATAAAATACAGTTGTTCATTATTTGTTCATGCAGTTTATTTATCAATGTTAAAAAACACAACTTGTGATTTGAATAATGCATTAGTAAATGCTGAAATTAACATTAACTAAGATTAACAAATGCTGTAGAAGTATTGTTCATTCTTAGTTCATGTTAACTAATGAACTTTATTGTAAAGCGTTACCAATTAATTGTATAATAATTGTAATTACATAATATGCTTTTCTAAAGCTGAAGTGACATTTATTTTAGAATATATAGAACTTAATATTTTAGCTAATTCCAAAAGCTGAAATCAATCAAAGTCTACTGATTAATCAGAAGAATTATCCACGATTAGTCGATTAATCGTTCTAATAATCGCTAGATTAATCGATTATCAAAATAATTGTTTGTTGCAGCCACAGCAGACCTCAACCTGACTGTCAAAGCAATATTATGTCACTAAATTGTGGGCTTAGAGGAAGACCAAAATGACCTAGTGTTCCATCTGGGACAGGGCTAAAGACCGGTACTTGTTTTGTTCTTGAATTAAAATCAGCATTTTTGTATGAATCAATGGAATGAATGACTCCATGATTTAGCCATGAAGACAGTCATCGCTGCCACCTACTGGCATAACAATGCAACATACAGAAAGATCAAATAAAAACATTCTCACCAGTACACAAACAAACAGTGAAAAGTCTAAATTTGGCATTTGGTACAATTATCGACAAGGTATAGACGGTTTCAAGCAACAACATAAACAAAAGTTAGTCATCGACATTCAAATGAATCAATAACAACCAGTCCCCTGGAGTAGATTATTTTTTGATAACAACAAATATGTTTGCTGCATAAACAATGCAACCTACAGACTTATTAAAAGAAAATTCATCAACTAAAAAACGTTAGAGGTTCTCCCCGGTAACCTGTTAGGCTGTGAACTGGTTTACAAAAACGCTGCAAACATTAACAGTAAATGAAAAGTCATTTTCTAAAGACAAATTCCGTCAGAAATACAGTGATATAGCATTTGCGCCTTGTTTTGATTTTTAACGTGCATGTACTCATGTTTATTCAACGAAGCCTTTTGGAAAACCAGTTTTGATCGTGGCGAGTCGCCACAAATAAATGTAAGTAAAACACATCCCACAGCACAACAACCTACCAAACCTAACTAACCGCGTAGAAGCCGGCGCCACTAACCAGCCCGATAAATAAACACAGACGGAATTATCGATGCGCCCGAGAAACCGTATATAACAAGTCTCACCTGAAATCCCCCTCTTCGCTGATGGTCTTGTTCAACTTCTTCTCAGTTGTGTTTGGTACATGTGGTTCAGGACTTGAAATCGGTTGAGGAACGGGGTTAGACGGGGAGCTGGGGTTTGGGTTGGGGATTGATCTGGTGATCAGGTTATTGTGTGTGTTAGCACGGACGGGCTGTGATGGAGGGCTTGGAAGTGACGGGGGAATGGTTGGGGGGTTGAAACCAAGTTGAGAAGCGGGGCTCAGCGGGTTTTGGGGGCTGCAATAAGGCAATGGTGATTCGGTTGGGGAGTGCGACAGGAAGTTGGGCGTTCCCGTAGCTTTAACCTGCAATAAAGGCTCAGTGTGTCTGGAGACTTTGACTGACGTCTTAGTGCCCAGTGCCGTAGGCCTGGGTCGACTGATGCTGATGCATTTTGTGGATTGTGCGGTGGAGTCTGGTCTGGTTCTCTGCTGAATGGCTGGGATTGTCTGCAGTGCCGAGGTCTGTCCCAACACTGGAGGGTTTCCAGTCATTACCGTCTGGCAGTGTGAGGATGCAGCCATTTTGCAAGGGTTTCCAAGCAGGGCTGGGACTGGTGGTTTGTGGAGTCCTAGAACTCCAGTATGTTCTTCGGGCATTGGGCAGCTCTGAATGGGCTGCATTGGATCCATTTAACTGCAAATACAATACAGACAGCTGTGTTCAAGAAATATCCTGGTTCAATGCAAGTTTTTTTGCTGGTAGCCAACATTAAATTGGTCAAAGACAAATAGTGCCCACAATAAATATAAATATATACCTTTTTAAAATTCAGTTTAAAAAAACGTGCCATGTTTTGAAGAAGTTTGATCTTTTTCAAGAAATATTTTTATTTAATGACTGTAAAATGTAATGTGGTATAACCATCAGGTAAAAAGTATTAACATATTTTCTTTACACCTCGAATAAATGTCATTAAGTATTATAAAAAGTAAATATGAAATAAAAAGGTTTATTTTAAATATATCACAGTAAAAGTTCCCTTTCACAAATATCATATTTACTAATTTATAAATATGCTTATGTTTTTGAGGATTCGCACAACATGACATTTTAAATCCTGAACCAACTTTGCTTTTAAAAAATGTAAATGACTAGAGCTGCAACGATTCGTCAACGTCATCGATTACGTTGATTATAAAAATACGTCGATTAGCATTTAGTGCGTCGACGCGTCACACCTTTAGCCACGCCCATTGCGCGAGCCTGCAGTTATCCCTACTTAAGACTGTTTTTCTGCCATGTTTAACACAAGACTCTAGAGAAGAAGGTAAAGGCTAGTATGGCAACACTTCACTTCACTTCATAGAGCATTTTATTATCATACGACCGTCAGAACCGCATATATAGCCGAACTGACGCCTGTCAGGATTCACATCCGCATTCAAAGCTGCGCTGAATGAACGAAACAGCACGGGACATCGAGTTTCCCATATAATCATGATGGGTTTAATGCACTGACAGAGACGGAGAAGGAGAAATGATTCGCGTTCATCTTAAACCGGAGCTGCCGTCAGTGCCGTGTGCGCGATCGTGAGAGCTAACAAAGTGTTTAAAGTCATTGCTTGTTGTTTAACTGTGTGATGGACAGGACAAGCCTCGGCTGGGCTCATTTAATTAAAAACGGGCTGTCAGCTTTAAAAAACGTCCGGTGTTATAACGCCATTTTTGATTCTGTCGCTCTCGTGTCCTGAATGCGGTTGTGACTTAAGCTGTTCATTCATATTCAGATATGTATTCAAGCAGATGTTTTAATATGCTAAATAAATAAAACCTCTCAAGTCTTTCAAGAAGCAACTGCTGTCAGTCCCAAACAGAACTATGTATGCACCATAATGTGCTTTTCTATTGATTGTATCACTGCTCTGTAATTCTCCTTCATTTCTTTCTTTCTTTCTTTCTTTCTTATTTTTTATTTATTGTTATTCTTTTTCTCTCTTTATTTTTATGTATTGTTATTATTTTTCTTTTTCTCTTTTCTTATTTTTTATTTATTGTTACTCTTTTTCTCTCTTTTCTCATTTTTAATGTATTGTTATTATTTTTCCTTTTCTCTCTTTTCTTATTTTTTATTTATTGTTATTTTCTTTATTTCATTTTTATTTTTTATTAATTATTTATTGTTATTATTTATTTTTCTCTCTTTTCTTGTTATTATCTTTCTTTATTTATTGTTATTTTGTTTCTTTCTTTCCTTTCTTTGTTGTTGTTATTTATTTTTTGTAAAGTATTAATGAGAAAAGGTTTGAATAAAATAAAAGATTAATAGCAGAATTTACTATTATGTATTGATGGTTTAACTAAATAATTAATCAACTGATGAGAAAATAATAAATAGATTAATTGAAAAATAATGATAGATTAGTCGACAATAAAAATAATCGTTAGCTGCAGCTCTAAAATGATCTGATATGTTATAAGACTTATTGACCTTCACACAGTCATGAGTCACGCAGTTCTCTATGATATAATTTCCTGTTTTATGTGGGTACTTTGGTTTTGGTTTTTCAAATATTAGTACGTAATGAAGCTTTTTCTTTCCCCCTTAAGAAATAACAATAAAGTTATATATCAAACAACATTCATTTAACACATTTTATTCTTTTAAAGAGACTTCTTAAAAATTATTATAAGGAGTTTTATCATCTTAATTTTTGATTCATGCATTTTTAACGTATTGTTGATTAAATTAGTACATAAAAATAGCATCATGTCATTGACCTAAACCACAAATGCTGTTCATTGAGCTTAACTTATATTGAACCCAGAACATTACTTTGATTAATGGAGGAAAAAGCATGAAGGACAAAATGGAAAGGGTGGCAACCAGAAAATAGATGCTGTGAATGCAGAGTAAGACGAGAGACCTGGGTTTGTGTGTCCTTCACACTCCTCTGCCTTCTCCCACGGTCAAAGACAGAGACTGTTGCTGTCTGCAGTGGACGGCTGAGTGTGTGAAGAGCCTTGGACAGTAGCCAGGGTCCCCACCATACCTGTCCCCTCTTAATCTCTTCCTTTCCTGAGACGTCACTGCTGACATCAGTGAACTACAATCAGCTAAGATCAATCCTTTTCTTTAAATGACAACTATATACCCTCCTCCCCTCTGTCCTGATCTACTTTCCTGTTGCTTGGCAACAACTTCCACCCCCAACACCCCCCTTCCAAACATTTCCATTCTTTCCTTTTAACATTCCGGAATATTTCCTTTAATAAGCAGGATTCTGATCGATCGGGCAAGCTTTAAAGAAAGTGCTAGGGATAATGTCCATCACATAGCATTAGCAATGATGCCTCTTTCTCCATCTGTTACAGAATAATAGCTAAGAGCTTTTACACATTGGTGTCTTGGGACAGATCTTTGGTGAGAAGACAGAATGCTTTCTCAAGTAGTCATATCTTAGAAAATGCTATAAACATTTCTAACAGAGTTTAGCAAACGTGGCCAATCTAAACATGCAGATATACACATGCTACACAGAAGATGCAACAATTCATATCAAAATCACAAAGTGACTAAACGGAGGAACTGGTATGTTTAAAGCTGATTTATATTTTATGCAAATCATAATTCTAATTTTGCAACACAATGATGTGCAACACAGATGTCACAATATATATGAAAAAATATTAATCAATGTTTGATATTTATTATTTGAATGTACATTAATGTACATTATAGTAATTAAGTGTTATATATAAAAATTGTGTTTAGTAAAGTTAATCAATGAAAAGATAAATGTAAAACATTAGTTTTTCATACAGTTCAATGCAGTGAGGTAATATAAGAGCTCATCAGCTCACGCAGTATTTGGTTTATATAAACAGGTCATCATTAAAAATGTATAATTGTCGCTTTGGATAAAAGCGTCTGCAAAATGACTAAATGTAAATGTTATAATGATGACAATTTATGACAATGGCTGAATGGAGCCAAATGAAAAAAATATATTCACAAAATAAAACTAAATGTATTCTTTGACGGTATTTATGTTACCTTTTATACTTCTGCTGTTTAATGAATTATGTTGTGCTTCACTGTTGTTTGTCATGTTGTCACAAAAGGTCATTAAAAAGACTAATGCCTACAAAAAAATCACACACAAGGTCACAGGCTCTGGAGGGGTTTATCTATAAATAGCTTTCTATTTATATATAATTTTATCTAATTGTGCTTATATTTTCTTGCTCACAATCATAATATTTAAACTTTTTCTCAATTGTTTGTGAGTTTTAAATCCTAAAATATTTCTGCAGTATACGCAACATTAGTTTGTCTAGACATGTGTGTCTAATGGTAGACAATTTAGTTTGAAACCATCCCGTAGGCCTACTTTCCATGCATTAATTTCAGTGAATGCTGGATTTGTAATTATTATTAATAATAAATATTGGACATATTTTTGTATCAGATGATTTGGACTGATATCCTACTGAGTGTTTACACACATATTGTGAGAAAATGTAAAAAGCAGGGGATTTCACCCAAAGAAGTAAACGATTATGAACATTAATACAAAATATTATCATAGCATATACCTACCATTAATTTATAAACTTTTCAATTAATTTTGTTTTGTCTCAAGAATCAGTGAGTAGTTGTGCGTCGCAAAAAAAAATAAGATTTATATATCACAGTCCGTATGTGTCCGCTGGACACCAAATACAATCTCGAGTATATAATAATCGTCATTTCCACCAGTCACGCGCCAAATGAATCGTTATCACGAACAAGGTCATCTGTCCTCGCTGGTCGAAGAGTCTACAGATAATTCACCGTTTCACAAGCTGATGGGATGGACATCTACGTTATAGAAATGGCGAGAAATGAACGCGAGTCTCTTTGACATACAAGCTAGGTCTTTTTTAAAGTTGTTTGTTTAACGTTATACGCTGCAGTGTCTCGAGGCGAAGGATGTCACGCGCATCTCTCGCGCTTCAAACAGATGAGCGTCACGGTAAGAGACTATCTCCAATTATATTTGACTGCCTCGTCGACCCACGTTTCGTTTTAAAAGCACAATTAAGTTGATATCGAAATAATTCTTACCTGTCCTGTTTCTCTGCACCGGCGCAAGTGTGTGTGTGATGTGAGCGTCTCTACAGGACACACACACACACACACTTCCACTGGTGTGATAATGAATGATGGAGAGCTGATACGTCAGTCCCAAGAGAACACGAGGAAAGGTAGCGAGAACTGTGAGTGAAATGACATCCTCAACAGACACACTTGACTAGTATGACTCTGTTTGACTACCAATGACGCAAGGCGCCGGAAGATACGCCGCATCAGCGTGAGTGGAATGTAAACGTGCACTTACACGTGGAGACGCTATTAACATGTCCACAACTCCCGAGAACCATTCTCACAACCCTGATGCTGAAGAAGGTCTAGTTATTCCAGCTATATCTGTACTATCATCATCTAGACGTATATTGGATAAACTTATTACAATTGGAAATATTATTATATTATATACATATTAGGCTAGTTTACTTTTAACAACACTATTATTTGAGCGTAGAAATTGATTTTAAGTAATTTCATGGCTTGTATTGTCATTATTGTGAATATTGGCATTTTTGTCATGCGACTGGGTCATTTCTTAAAACTGAAAATGTATTAGGAAATACTGCTGCTTAATTTATTTTCTCAATTATTTATAAATCATTATCCTGGAAATACTGTATTAATTGGCAGTCAGTTTATAGTTTTATTTTACTGTGTCCTGAATATAATTTATACAACATGGGAATTATATTAGGCTGCTATAGTTTGTTCATTGTTTACCACGTCAATAATTAAACATAGAAATGGATTTATTAAGAAATATTGCAGGTATTTCTTAATATTTTTTAGCATCTATTAAATCATATTAGGCTAGTTGGTTTTTCTTTATCACAGCAGTACTATTATTTGAACTTAGAAATTGGCATTTATGTCATGTCGTCTGTTTCTGCACTTATTTCTAATGGACAGTTTATTAAGAAATATTGCAGGTATTTTTTTTAACATAACATCTTTTTGTGAGAATGTTGTTTTAATTGGTAATCAATTAATTGTTTATGTTACTGTATCCTCAATATCACTTTTCATCGTGTTATTTCTGTAATATTCCTTTAACAAAATCCAATTACATAATCCTTCAGGAAGTGACATCACTTTAGAGGAGAAAAAACAGCACCACCATCAGTGAAGTATTAGCAGTTGATTTGATGCATTTTGTGATATTATTTGGTTTGTCACTAAAATCCAGTAATAATGTGTGTGTGTGTGTGTGTGTGTGTGTGTGTGTGTGTGTGTGTGTGTGTGTGTGTGTGTGTGTGTGTGTGTGTGTGTGTGTGTGTGTGTGTGTGTGTGTGTGTGTGTGTGTGTGTGTGTGTGTTTGTGTGTGTGTGTGTGTGTGTGTGTGTGTGTGTGTGTGTGTGTGTGTGTGTGTGTGTGTGTGTGTGTGTGTGTGTGTGTGTGTGTGTGTGTGTGTGTGTGTGTGTTTCAGTAAAGAGAAAAAAAGCACAGAGAATATTATCACATTTAATAATACTTGGCAAACACTTGGTGAGGCATTGTGGGAGGAAAATAACACCCATAATTTAATCAAACCAGATAAAAAATTACAGAAATTGTACTTATATGACTTAAAGCACTAGATAATAATACTTACATAATTTGTATTATATCATATTTTATCATATGCAACTATGCTATAATAGAAGTGTCAATATATGTGCTCAAAATACACATCTAAAGTGCACTTAAGTCATTAGCCATGCAGCAAATAAGGTGTCGAGAACATTTTAAAAGCACTACCATTGGCTTTCTGAAATGAGACTTACAGGCATCTTACTGGCCTCAAGGGCCCGTTTATCCCTGAGTGAGAGGTTTTATTGGACCTAATCTCTCTTAGTGCAGTTCTAGGGTCATTTTTGTTGTACCAAGCAAATGCTTAGTATGATGGACTTCAGATCCGAACAAACTGAGAGAAACCGAAAACTATTATAGTTGTCATTCACGCTGCACAAGCAAAAGCAGAGAGATATTTTAAAGGCTTTGTTTTTCTTTCTGAAGTCATATATAATAGTAAAAGTGCCCTTGTCTATATTTTTAAACAAACGATCAATCTGGGTTAAGTATAATTCTGCATTAGATCTCATGCCCTTATAAGCCTGATGTCTCAGTGCTGGAGCGCATTCAAAACAGGGAGTAGCAGTACCATAAAAAGCCCTCCGCATGTACACACACACACTTTCACACAATCTCTAAGCATAGACTGAGATTAATGAATGTGTAATCTCACAGGAATGCACTGTTTCAGAGCCCCAGCTGTACCCGAGCACAAAACACACAGGTTATAATCCTCATGCGCTGCATGCGTGTATGAAACAGAGAAGAGCATAAGTACATAATAGACTGATCTTTGGTAGAAGCTTCAGGTCAGGTCACATGTGTGCTATGCTGTGTGCCTATTGGAGTTCTTTGGTCATTTACAGTGAAAACTCAAAATGTGAATGTTTCTATGGCGTCTTCTTTTTAGTCTTGACGAGGCCTTTCTCTACTAGGCAGCGGTAAAACTCCTGGATATACGTGTACACACACTTCCAGTCGGGCTCTCGCATCCGCATCAAGTCATCAACGTCCAGCAGGCGAGGACAGTCAGCTAGTGTCCTACACGCATAAAGAGAATTAAGTCTATTTTTAGGACCGGTATTTTTTTCAAATTGTTTTTTTCATTGTGACATTATTTTCAAGCACATTTTTGTAGCAAAATACCTAAAGCACATTTCCTCTGCTTACCACACATTGGTTTGATTGGTCTGATTACAATAGTGTAAGAAAATAGTGATCTTCATTAAATTATTTATGTGGATTTAATTATAAAATGTGCCTGGATAAAAAAAGATTAATCATTTAAATTAAGTTAATTTAAAAAAATTATAAAACAATTAGAAAAGATTAAACACACTTATTTAAATACATAAAAAAATTATTATAAATGAAAATCAATTATAATGTATTTAAATAAGTGTGTTTAATCTTTTCTAATTGATTTTTTTTAATTAACTTAATTTAAATGATTAATCTTTTTTTATCCAGGCACATTTTACAATTAAAATGTATAATATATTGAACAATTAAATATATAGCCATTATTAATATTATAATATGAAATTATAATAAAATATAGAATTATTGTAATATTTATTTTGTATTATAATAACATTATTTTATATGATAATTTTACATGTGTATATATATACACTCACTGGCCACTTTATTAGGTACACCTTGCTAGTACCGGTTGGATCCCCTTTTGCCTTCAGTACTGCCTTAATTCTTCGTGGCATAGATTCAACAAGGTGCTGGAAACATTCCTCAGAGATTTTGGTCCATATTGACATCAATAGCATCACGCAGTTGCTGCAGATTGGTCGGCTGCACATCCATGATGTGAATCTCCCGTTCAACCACATCCCAAAGGTGCTCTATTGGATTGAGATCTGGTGACTGTGGAGGCCATTTGAGTAAAGTGAACTCATTGTCATGTTCAAGAAACCAGTCTGAGATGATTTGAGCTTTGTGACATGTGCATTATCCTGCTGGAAGTAGCCATCAGAAGATGGGTACACTGTAGTCATAAAGGGATGGACATGGTCAGCAACAATACTCAGGTAGACTGTGGAGTTTAAACGATGCTCAATTGGTACTAAGGGACCCAAAGTGTGCCAGGAAAATACCCTCACACCATTACACCACCACCCTGAACCGTTGAGACAAGGCAGGATGGATCCATGCTTTCATGTTCTTTACGTCAAATTCTGACCCTACCATCTTAATGTCGCAGCAGAAATCGAGACTCATCAGACCAGGCAAGGTTTTTCCAATCTTCTATTGTCCAATTTTGGTGAGCCTGTGCAAATTGTAGCCTGCGTTTCCTGTTCTTAGCTGACAAGAGCGGCACCCAGTGTGGTCTTCTGTGGTTTGTGCATTAAAATCCCAGTGGATCAGCAGTTTTTGAAATACTCAGACCAGCCCGTCAACCATTCCACGTTCAAAGTCACTTAAATCCCCTTTCTTCCCCATTCTGATGCTCGGTTTGAGCTTCAACAAGTCGTCTTCACCACATCTAGATGCCTAAATGCATTGAGTTGCTGCCATGTGATTGGCTGATTAGCAATTTGTGTTACCAAGCAATAGAACAGGTGTACCTAATAAAGTGGCCAGTGAGTGTGTGTGTGTGTGTGTGTATATATATATATATATATATATATATAGTGTAAATAGTAATAGTAAATAGTGTCAAGTCTTACTCTGCAGTCTTGAATGCTTTCTCAAAGTTAGCCCTGCGATCATGGGGGTCGAGAGTATAATATTCAAAGCCCTCTGGGAAGAACCTGTGCACCAGGGCGCAAAACGCCAGACCGTCTGCCCAGCTAGAGGAGAAATTATGGATGCTCACACCCTAAACATAGAAATAATTATAAGAGGGAGAATCACAACAAAGCTGTGAAGAAAACAAAAACTTCTAAATAAATAACAAAGCCCATTTTTAGGACCATTGGATTTTTTGCATTGTTTAAATGATAACCACACAACTAATTTACATTATTATATTGCAAATAAAAAATAAAGTATTTATACAAAAATATTTGATAAATGTATGGTGATTTACATGAAAATAAAATTAACATTAAATAAAAAAAATACAGTTTGGCAGCGGCTATTTGCACTGTGTAAATAGCGAAAGATGTAAATAGCAAATAGATTCTATTTACACTATGTTAAAATAGCAAGATTTTCTGCTATTTATACTACTACTATTGCAAATAGTGGCAATTATCTGGACCTCAGTATTGTAGTACATTATAAAACAGTACGCAATAATAACGTATTGAGTGTAAATTATAATTTTCATTCAAATCAAATTAAACTCCACCTTATTGAGACAATAAAGCCCTCCCTACATCTACCCTAACCCTACCCGATACTTTATTTTCAACTTTTTGATTATTTTCTTCATTTTTTAGGAAAATAAATGCCTTTCCGATGCGATATGAGATTTCAAAAGGGAGAAAAAAAAAGTTTGGCAAAAGGTGGGTTCAAATTCGGGTCGATCGCGTCAAAAAAGCACGTGCCTTACCATCTACGTCATTGAAACTTATGTGTAGCATGGGTCTTTTTTCAGTGTTGACTGGAGTTAGTGTAAATAGCTTCTGCCAACCAGGCGGGCTATATGCACATAGTGTAAATAGACACTCCTTGGTTGTAATAAAGGGAATCAAAATTGATAATTTACAAAAAATAAATGTAAGAAAATCAGGATGCATTACAGTTATGGGAAATGTGCTTATTTGTCATAATTTTTGGATTTTGTTGTGAAATTTGACCTTGAAATTCCCATTAGATTCCCACAGGGAGGTTAGCATAGCCCGAGACATGTAGAAAAACAGAAACTGTTTGATTTGATCTTATTTTGTCTCTTCAGGCCCACCTCATATGGTTCAGTCTTGACCCGGCACCAGTCCAGCAGCATCTGTTTGACATCTTTGGTATTTGGGCCCCCGACTGCCGAGCTGCCCGGCACTTTAACCCTGGCCACATGGGACTGAGCCGGGCTTTAGGAGGAAAACAGCACAATCCATCAACGGGATACACCCCATGCTGTCATCCTGTCAGGACTCTAGGAATGACTCACCTGCCCACAGTTTTTGGAGAGGAAGTAGAGGTTGGTGGAGAAAATGATTTTGCCTGAGCCATCCCTGTATCGAAGGGAAATAAAAAGAGAAAGGTTATCAAAGCCTTGCAGATCGAAGTGCAGTACAGGTACATAGAGTTCAGAGCCTCATGAGTGATGGTCACTCACTGTGTGCGCTGTACTGAGCGCCACTCGAGCCATTAGCAGGTTTCTGATCCTTATTCAGTCCAGCAGCTGTCTTTCCTCCGCCACCCTGCTGATGCAAGTTCTCCATTCGGGCCGCTCGCTCTCTATCACGCCGCTCTGACAGAAACAGAGGACTTTCACTCAGAAAACAAAAACTAATGAAATAATTGTTTTCTGAATAGGAACAGCAGAAGTTTACTTCCTTTGGTTGTTTGTGTAATAGTAAGGACTCAGAATCTCATGAAACCTGTCAAGAACATGACTGGCTTATTTTCACACACTACTGTTCAAATGTTAGGGGTCAGTATTATTATAATTTTTTTGAACAAAATGAATACTTTTATTCAGCAAGGACTCATTAAATTGATCAAAAGTGAAAAATGCCTTGTTTCTAGAAAAATATGAAGCAGCTCAACTGTTTTCAACATGTGATAACAATAATAAATGTTTCTTGAGCAGTTACTCAGCATATTAATGATTTCTGAAGATCATGTGACACTGAAGACGAGTAATCATACTGAAAATGTAGCTTTGATCACAGGAATAAATTACTTTTTAATATATATTTAAATAGAAAACAGGAAAAAAAATTACTGACCTCAAATTTTTGTAATATTATTTCACATATAAAATATATTATTATATAAATAAGAAGACAATGATAATTAAATTATTTTATTTGATATTTTGCTTTGTTGCATTATTTTTGTGCCGATTAAAGACACTGCCTGTTAATTCTTTTAATGATACACAAACTCTCGTTCTTATTACTGTAATTCTAAAATTCCCTTCATTTGTTATTTTCTATATCACTATATATTATTGAAATTGTAAAGTATTTTTACATGATGTTAGTATTTGTTGTACTGTCTTTAACTTTAACTTAATTTCAAATGCATTGTATTAAAGTTTTAAAAGTATGATAATACTAATAATAATGAATTTGGTAATGAGATAAAGATAATGAAACTTGAATGAAAATTAACACTGAGAATAGTGAGTGTATTTATTTTCATGCCAATTTACAACATTTCCACCCAAAAGCTCATTGACGGTGTTGAGCATTGCCCTGTCCAGAAGCGTTTTCCGCACTTAGTAAAATTAGCATAAATACTAAAGACAGCAAAGCACGCATTATGCTTACAATAGTCACAATAAAACATATGTGTAACAAATATTCTTAATTTCCTTCATGCTAAATATGAATTTCTTTTGACTTAAATGTGACCAGTTTTGTGAGATTCACCTAAAATATCATCAGGAAGCACATTAGACTCAGCAGACCATGTCTGAGCCATATATACTGAATATGTGAAAGGGACATGACCCGGTCCTCACCCCTCTTTCTCTTCAGCAGTTCTCTCATGGCAGCGCGGATCATTTTCCTCTCCTCGAAATCCACAGCCTTATCTAGCTAGTACATGCAATAAACAGAAGGGAAACACTTTCCTAAATATGGAAACCATGATAACAAACCCACTGCGCCTGTAGCACCATTAGTTGCCTCTTACCATATTATTGAGGATCTCTTCATCCTCTATAGCTGCCAGCTGTTCGGCTGTCAGGGGACCCGTCATATCAGGTTGCTCTTTGGTACCTGCCTCTAATGTTCCCTTCTCACCCTCCATCTTTAGTGACAGCTGGGACAGAAGGAGGAACAGGAGGTGTTGATGGAGCCAGGTTACGAGATGTGTGTATCTCCATGTGTCCGTGGGAATGAGGGAGTACGTTTACGGAAACTCGAGGGAAAGAGATTCTAGCTGAATGCTTTGTGCGAGAGCTACTAGTACAGAGATATTTTGAGAAACTCCAAGATGCTTGTTTGTAGCTAAAAATTGCTAGTCTAATTAATCGCAGCCAAATTATTGGTTTGAGTGGCTTCTGAACAAACAGATTATATAAAGAAATATTTGCGTGGTTGTTTTTTCACATATTAAATGTCAAGCTGCTTCAGGCCACGCATAATGATGACTGTTTGCATCCGTTTATCCGGAAAAGGACATCAGGATGGCAACGTCCAAATATTCATCTTAACATAAACAGAAACCATGCTGGTTGGCATTGACATAAGCCAGTGCTTTAGGATGGGTTTTGCACCTTCTGCCCATAGTCCTGTAAACAACTCAAAGACAAAGACATCTGTGGAATAACATGCTTCATGAGTGGAGAATATTTTTGAGTACAGTGGCTCCCAAAAATATTTAGATACTTAAAGGGATAAAAATTCTGTCTTCATTCTCATGTCGTTCCAAACATGTATGACTTTCCCAAAATCCCAGATCCCAAACAACATCAGACCCCTTTTGATTTCAATTGAATGGGGGGGGGGGGCATTCCTATTTTTTTAAGTTTGGAATGACATGAGGATGAGTAAATGGTAAATGAAGACATCATTGTTATTTTTGTGTAAACCATCCCTTTAATAATTAAAAAATGTATTAATACCGCTGCATTAGACAGAAAATATATATATATTTAAAATTTTTAATAAAAAAGAGTGTTTCGTAGGTTTTAAATGATACAACAATATATATATATATTGTGCTCTGTTTGTTTATTTTCCTACTTCTTTGCACCTGATTTCCTCCCACTCCTATTTTATTCATTAGTGTTCTCTAACAAAAGTTTTGCATTTGTTCGTGTGAAACTGTTTGTTCTTAAAACTCACAATTATTGTATTCCTCCAAAACTGCCGCATTCGCTCACAAAAGTACAAAGCCCTATACAAGAGTTTATTCCCACAATTTATTAATTAGTTCCCTTGTTGTTGGCAAAGAATGGCCACGCTGTACTAATTTGTTCCCATTATTTTTTTAATCAGCTCTCTCATTTCAGTTAAATTGTGGTGACAGCATAACTTGATTAAAATGAGGGAACAACCACTAAACGAGGGAATAGATGAATCATTTTGGGAATGAAGTTCCCTTAAGAAACATTGCGTTCACTCACAAAAGCATTGAAAAATAAGTTTCTCTTATTTAACTTTCCCCATCACCATATACCGTTATTGGGCTCCATAGGTGTCAAACATTAGTGGATCATGTTCATAGCTAATGCCTTAAACTACTCTGATATCTTTCTACACCAAAGGGAAATGCAAAAGTGGCTCAGAAGATTGAATTAAGTCCTGAGAAATGCTCTGTCAGCATTTGAGTGCAGATGCCTCAAGCCTCCAGCTACACTTTAGTCCTGCTGTATGTTAATATGTGTTGGGTTTAATGTGTGAGCTGAAGCTAGCAGAATAGATAATGTTGTTTCTGGATGCCATAATACAGTTTTACCCTAATAACACATAACAATGTCTGCGTAATTTATACAACCGCTCAAAAACAATTTGCTCTTACACTGGTCTAATAGCTGTTATGTAATCACACAATCACTACACTGAAAGATAGATGGAAATTGATTAGAAAAACAACAAAAAGGTTATTGTAAAATAAGAAACAGAGAGATGAAGCTCACCGATCTCACTGCAGCTGTCCAAGAGGAAAGGTCTTGCGGTCTGATGTAGAAAGATGAACTGTGGGATCACATACACTCAACTCAGATGCTGGAGAGACTGAGTTTTTCAGAGTCACCGTGAGAGCCCTCCCACCCCAATCCTCATCACCCTCTTCTGAAGGGACCAGGAAAAAAAAGTGGAAAGAGCAGAACGGGACATTTAGTATTAGTGACGTATTTGGCATTGCTTGTCCTGATCTTTCCCTACTGCCAGTTTTTACTCACAAGATAACACTGCGTCATTATTTTATCTAAACACTGTCACTTTCAAAAATGGTATTGGAGTATTTATATGTTTGAAAACCAGAGGAAAGAAAACGTTGAGATAAACTGTGCTCCCCCAGCATGCCGTGTGTTGACAGTGATTGCATAAGCAGGTGGCCTGGCTCCATGCTGAACTAAACAGTGAATGAGTGGACAGATGGAGAACACTGCCTTATTAAGGCATAAGAATGATATTGCCTAGCTGCACCTCCATGTTTACACAGATCAGACACATCCTTTTCTCTTATGCAGACATAAACACACTCGTCGCAGCATTTATCTGCAAAAGCAGGGGCCAGAAATGTCATTGGCACATGTATATTTTCATGTTCACGCCGTTGGAGTGTGATGGAGGCGTTGAAATGAAAAAGCAGTGTTTGGCTCCACCTACTGGTGGCTGATTGTGGTCATTAGCTGGCAGAGATGAGCTAGCATGACACATGGAAACAGTGAGGGTGAAGGAAACCTTGACTTGGACTTGATGTTCAGTGAGTCATTGTGACTAATGTGACATATTAATTATACAAAAGTGGTGCTGTTATAGTGACGGAGTCATGCAAAGGCACTTACAATGTAATGTTTCATAACTTTCAACATGAACGAAATGATAGTTTTGCTAAACTGTGCAAAACTGGCTGCTGTCATCTCAAAAAAATATGAGTGTCAATACAAGTTAAGCTCAGTTGAGTGTTTTTTTTGCAAAAATGGAGTTTAAATAAGTAAATACAATTTAAAAGCAAGAATGTGAAGCTCATTATCTTTTGTTTAAACTTGTGTATTTTAGTGTTTACAGCATTATGTTGTGACACCAACAAAATTTTACTTTTTTATAGTTTTACACAGAAAAGGTTGGTGAGTGATATTTGTCACGCTAAAATTATGTTAACATGGATATTGTTTATATTTTGTGGTCAGAGCTGGGTAGATTACTTACAAATTGTAATTACATGACAAAAATCGTAGTCAGTAACGTAATCCTGTTACATTGCACATTTTAAGTAATATAATCAATTACTTTTAGATTACTTTTGATTAAACTAGTTTATCACAATGATTTAAATAGCATTATCTTGTACCATAATGTAAAAAATGCAAAGAGTACTTGTTCCACTCATTGTAATTTGCAACATGAAGTGCATTAGTACAGAGCTCTGAGCACCAGAACGACCAGACACAGGAACAGTTTCTTCCCCCAAGCAATCCATCTCATGAACACCTGACATTAACGTGGAACACACAACACTATTTTACAACTATTTATTCACCACACATACATATATAATATTTGTTATTTAATTTTTTTCCATTTCAAATTTGCACATCAGACCTGTACACACATGAATGTCTGTATTGCATAGTGTTTTTGCAATTTTGTACATTGCCTATTTGTATATTTGTATATTGTTATTTTGTTGTCTGTGTCCTGTCCCGTTGCTGTCATGCACTGTGGAGCTTGTCACTATAACAAATTCCTCGTATGTGTAAACATATGGCCAATAAAGCTGATTCTGATTCTGATTCTGATTAAACATTATATTACATCATCAAGGTTTCCCAAACTAGGGTTTGTAAAGGAACCGCAGAGGGGTTGTGAGTTTAATGAAACGCTGACAATTAATTAAATCATAAATCATTTAAATTAAAATAAATAATTTTCAAACAAACTCCCTTTCGAGGAAAGTCTCTTCACTCGGCGGCCGTATTTGCAATGCCACCAGACAGCTTGTACAAGACCTATCTTAATAAAATCTCAAAAACTGCTCGCTGAACTCACAATTAAATTATGTCAAATCAGCAACAAAAATCTGAAATGAATTGCCCCATGAATGAATGTTGTTTCTTATGCTCAATTTTTCAAGCTAGATCAGCCAATGCGCACGTGGAGTCATAACGTGCTTGTGCATATGCATTGGCTGATCTAGACAGGTTTCTATATTATAATTTGGCTATTTTATTTAGAGGGTGGGACTATTCCTCCATATTGCACATTACAGTTTCTCCCATTCATAAATATAGGAGTGAACCGTCTTTGTATTTCTATAGTCTTTGTTTTAAATAAAACACTTACTAAAAAAGATTAAATATTTGTATTTACCTGCATGCCATGTGATCATTAATCAAAATCAAAGAAACCATGAACATGTAAATGTGATACTTAATTATTGAAATATTTATTTTAAAATCTCTGGGGTACTTAAAGCAAATAATATTTGGTGAATAAGGTTTAGATGGCAAAAAGTTTTGGAATGCCTGCATTACATATAACTGAGAAATAACATGAATATGTGCATTTTAATTTGTTATAATTAGTAATACATGGTTAAAAAACGTCCAGAGTAATAATTCAAATACAAATGAATGTGTTCATCAGTAGTTGATGCAATGTTGAAATGATTTTTATAAATCCAGTGCTCAAATTCTTTCACCACCTGACTAATGACTGATCTCTGAATGATATGATGTAGAATCAATTAATTGTGAATAATTTATTGCTATTGTGTGAATAATATGTAATCAAGTTATCTATAAAAAAGTAACTGTAGTCTGATTACGAGTATTTTAAAATGTAACTTACTCTGATTACAAGTACTTAATTTTTGGAATCTGATTACGTAATCAGGTACTACCCAGCTCTGTTTATGGTTAAACTAAACAGTCGGCATTGTAATGGCCCCTTTCACTTCCATTTTAAGTTTATCACAGTATTTTTTATTCTTGTTTGTTTTTTTAAACAGGAAAACAAAATCTCAGAGACTATACTAGACCATTATCATGCTGGCTAGCATATTTGAACACATTGCTAACATGTTTTAGCGTATTTCTAATGTTTTAACATGCTACTAGCATGTTTTAACACAACACATTGCTACCCTGTTTTAACATTTCAACACATTGCTAACATGTTTTAACATGTTTCTAGTATGATTTATTATGTTGCTAGCATGGTTTAACATATTTCTAATGTTTTAACATGCTACTAGATTTTAACACATTGTTGCCATGTTTAAATATTTTTTAGCATGTTTTAACATATTTCTAACATTTCAACACATTGCTAACATGTTTGAACATGTTTCTAGTATGAATTGTGTTGCTAGCGTGTTTCTAACATGTTTTAACACATTCATAACATGTTTTAGCATATTTCTGTTTTAACACGCTACTAGCATGTTTAACACATTGTTACCATATCTTAACATTTCGACATGTTGCTAACATGTTTTAACGTGTTTCTAGTATGATTTATGATGTTGTTAGCAGGTTTCTAATATTTCTAACGTTTTACCATTTTTAACATATTTCTAACATTCCAACACATTGCTAACATATTTCTAGTATGATTTAACATGTTGCTAACATGTTTTAGCTGTCACTAGCATGTTACTAACATATTCCTAACAAGCTTTAGCATTCTGCTAGCTAGTACTAAAATAGCATACTGCTACTATACTGACATGTGACAGCAGAAGGCATGAGACTGTGTGGTTTTTGTACCAGTATATTAACACATTTTCATGATTTTAAAAAAGATAAATATAATAAAATAAGCATTTACATCTGATATTTTGCTGACATCAGAAACCATAGATACACAGGAGCTATACAGTTATGCAAATCGTCAGTGCAATTTTGCACTGCAACCAATAAAAGACCCATCAAAACCGTCAGTTCCACGACTGTCACTCTATGTTCAGAGATCTCAGCATTCAAAACATTACTGAGCACATTAGTGACCCAGTAAAATGTCAACAAACATCATCACAGGAATAAGCAATAACATCTGAGGTATTTATCGGACAACCTTCACCTCATGTTTGATGGCGAAGAGTAAAAAGAGCTTTTATTCTGTTGATAATCATTTTATACTAATTGCAGTTAACCGCTGTGCTTGTAATAGACATACTGGACGAACATTATACAATATGAAAACGCAGTAACTCGCATTCAATGATAAGGTGCAGTCACTTAAGCGAAATTTCAGCGAAAAAGCGTTGTACGGAGCAGAGTTTACACTTAAGTCACCTTTAAACAAATCAATTTTCTGTTGGTCAGTGAGGTGAATTTGCATGAAGAATTTCCCAAACAGTTCCTGCTGAAATAACTGGCTTTTGTTGATCAACAATAAATGTGACTGGACCTATAAGACTTTGTGTATAAGCTAGGCTGTTTAATGGGGCCATTTTGAAATGACGGCCATAGGCCATTAACCATGCCTGCACAGCCGATTAATAAACGTGTTAGCGCCCCCTTGTGTACATTTCAAATATACCACCCTTAACAATGGATAACACCAAATAAATCAACTGATCTTGTACGATGCTTTTCCTATGATGCTGCTCACTAGAAGTGAAGTAATGAGTGCAAACACTGAAGCATGAATGGACAGTTGAGACCTTAATAAATAAAGCTTGATGGTGTTTCCTTATGAAATCAGCTCTCAGGTAAACACACTTGAGTCAGCGTAGGCTTTTATCATGGCTCCATAAGACAGCCTAGACGTCAACACCCACTGAGATACATTCACATCCTCATTCATTTCCAGTTAGCCAAATCTAAGAACCCAAAAATGGGTTGAGTGAGTTAAGTTATACTAAACCCCAGCTATGAATTCCCAACATGCTGGGTAAAAGGCAAACTGCTTGATATTATATTATCTAATACACTTCAATTCAGTTAAAAACAAAGTCATAATAATAAATGAAAATCCGCTTTCTATCCAGCAGATGGCAACAAAACTCTTTGAGGGAATGACCTTGCTATGTACCTTGGTCTATAACCTCTTTTAGTGTCCGTTTTTTTTTATAACAGCATCAACACAAATCAAAGTGGAAGGAAAATAATACAGTCCAGCAGGCAATTAATTAAAATCAAAAAACAATCAAGAAACTAATAGAAAAGGATGAGCACCCACTCAGGAGACGAGCAAGGAATCCATTAGTGAAGGATTTAAAGAGGACAATGGGAGAGAAAATATCATTTTGATTTCTCCTAAGAGATTATAGTGTGCTAAAGATGTTTGAGACTCCTTAGAGAAGCCTAATAATAATTACATGCACTGGGAATTACATAAGAGGCACCAGTTTAAACCTGCCTGCCTTTTCATAACCTAAAAAATACTCTCAGCTGTTACTTTGGGTGAATCTCACTCTAGCTTGTCAGGAACATGCCCGATCAAATTTTTATTATAAAAAAAAAACAATTAACATTTTTGGAAAGAAAGATTCCTAGTTCTCATTACTGCAATGGGAAAAAGTCAATTCTGTGATAAAAAATTAACAAAACATTCAGATGCATTGCAGTAATGAGATAAGAAGAGGAAGAATACTGGTTTCTACTAAACCAGAATGGTATAAAACAAATGTCTGAATAGTGCACAAAGCTGAATAAAAGTGAACCCAAGAGGAGCCAGTAATCTTGCTCGTCTCCATTATGTAAACATAACCAAGATGAAAAGTGATAGTTCTGTAACAAACACATGATATTTGTTTAAACATGTCATCCTACAGAAAGCTGCCTTAATAGTACCATCCCATATCACCAAATCAAGACGGCTGATTACAGTACCTAATAATACATTATTCCCATGTATGTTTCTGTGTGTCTATCTCTAGTATTCAAAAAGTGCCAACAAGTCCAGTAGCATCTAAAGAGGACCAGAGCAAACGGAGCACTTGTATTTCACAGTGCATTAGATAGATACACAGTCACAGAATGAATATGGCAGGACATTGGAGATCTTCCCGATGCTCATGCAGGAGTTTTCACGCACTTATAAGCGTGTGTTGGCAAAACAGAGGTAATAAAATCCAAACAAACTGTTGCCGTCGGCATTTGCTAAAAAAAGGCATGTGCTCAGTCAGTCAGTCTCAGAGATCTGGCAGATGGTGCTTCTCCACTGGAAGTATAACTGAAATGAAATATATTGGCACAGTGAGGAGGTACTGGGGAAAACTACACCTCCAATATCATCATCATCATCATTATCACCGCCAACCAGGACACCTCGTATCTAATCCGACTCCATATTAAACCAGCTAACACTGGATGATGCTCAGTCTTCTGTTCCAAAACCTAGTGAACTGCCTGTGTGCGCTGCATTTCTTAGGCATCGTAGATCGCAAACATAATTCATTCAAAACTGAAAAGTATCCATTAAAGAGTTAAATTGAATTAAAAATAGACTATGTTATCCAGTATTGGTGTGCTTTGTATTTTGCTTATTAGCGTATCACAGTGTTAGCTTAGCAACATGCTAACGTTACACTCTTTGCCCAAAGTATACGTTTGTTTGTATGTGTGCAGATAGATTTTTCTAATTGCGCATGCTCTGTACGCTCAACTCACATGTGCGTCTTGAATTTCTTTTGCACTAATTAGATTATCCACAAGGTGACAAGCTTAAAATATAGAAAACAGAAGACGAAAACAAACACACGGCAACAACTATAGATAATCATGTTGACAAGTGCTTGTGTGAAGGGAAAGAGATACACTAGATTCTAGTTTAAACACAAGCAAAACTATTTATCACATTTGGAACAAAACAACGCAGACACTGGACAAGGATTGTTCAGTGTTTTGTATTGGCCACATGATGCACTTTCAATATAAAAAAGTATAATTTGAAAAGCTATGTGTTCGGCTGTAGACAAATTCTAGCATTTAAGTCAAAAGCAAAGTATACTTTGGGCTTTAAAATCACTTGTGAGGTGAGTTTCTTGTGCGCTTTGTGTCAGGAGTGCTATTTGTATGATAAACAAAATTGCTGCCTATGTAAAGCATTCCAGATTGGTTACTTAGTTACAAGGGTCGTTTCTGTTACATTTGCATAATTTCCATTGTTTGTTTTATATTTATTTTTGGAGTTATTTCCTATTATTAGGATAGGATAGTATTGTAGACAGGAAGTGAAGTGGGAGAGAGAGGGGAGGCGGGATCAGGAAAGGTTCTCGAGCCGGGATTCGAACTCGGGACGCCCGTAGCGCAACAGTGCTATATATCGGCATGCTGCCCACCAGGCTTATAGTAATTTATAATATAATTTATTTATAATTTTTTATATGACTTTATTGTTATTTATTTATTTTTTTTATTTTAGCCATTTTAGTACATATTTCAGTTTCGGCAACTACCTATAAAAAAACTTTTTTTTCGAACTTTAGTTAATATTTATTTCAATGAACACATTTTTTGTTGTTTTAGTTAAGTTTTAGTTAACTATAATAACCCTGGCCCAAGCTTCTCTTTAAATAAAAGAGGTTGTGGACTAAAGAGAGCCATGACCACTTTTCACTTTAGCTATAGACAGCAGCACTGCAGCTCACTAGGTTTTGGAACACAGCCTTTAAGTCTCTTCAGTCTATTTTCTCATGAACCTGATTATCTGTCCTCTCGTTAGGTTCTTGAGCTGCTTCTGCAGATGCTTCTTCTTCTGAACAAGGCTCTGGAGTCTTTGATATGCTCGAATCATTCTCCTTAACACAAACCACGTCCTCTCCACTGCCACCGGTTGGTGTCCGGGCTCTCCGTGCGTCGATGTAAGCTACGATGATCTCTGAGTTCTGGTAGATGATCATGCCTGAGAGGGTGAGCGCAGCTCCAGCACAGCTAAGAGCCGTCAGCTCGTGTCCAAACAGCAGCTGGGAGAGCAGCAGGTTCCCCACCACGCTCAGGTTGCCCAGGATGTGCAGCGTGACAGCGGAGGTCAGGGTGATGACTAAGCAGCTGGCTAGGTTGTAAAGCACTGAGCCCAGACAGCTGAGCAAGATGAAACCCCAGAGGTGGTGGTCATACTGGAAAGGGGACTGCAGTGTGGCCCAGTTCTCCAGAAACAGGGCGGCTATGGCCAGGATGCAGAAGCTGGGGATGGACATCAGATACAGTAGGAAGACAGAGTTGATCTTCTCCTCCTTGAGCAAGATGCCTGACAATTACACATATGCAAAAGAAAGAGTGGGTCAGTTTAGCTATTATACCGCTATATAGTTGCTCAGCACTGACACACATTTTAGGCCATCTGGATTTTCATTTACCGAAGCACATGCTAAGATATGGTGTGACGCATATAGTAAACAACCTTAACCTCTGTGATGAAACGGTCACAACTAAAATAGACCACTGAAAAATAAAACCAACAGATGACATGGAGTATCTCTCCTGGACCTAGAATGCACTCTGTCATTCTTTACAATTTTATACAAATTTGTCGGGATGGATGGCTGAAATATGTTCAAAATTCTTCACAACTTAATACCTCATGGGCCTGTAAGTTGTATAAATACAGTTAATTAATTCATTATTAAACATCTATGTAATGTAGTTAATTCAGTTTAAACATATTGTCTGTATTTTAACCACATTTTATATTATATTATAATAATTATATTTATTATATTGATAATATAATTATATTATGAATTATACTTTGCTTTATTACAACATTGTCTAAACTTCTACATTAAATTTTCAATAATCACATTTTCGTTCAACTATCTCCCCTGTTTTTTTATTTTAATAATTAAATAAATAAAAAACTCTCTTGCTTCCTGACCAAGGCTATATTTAAATTATATATTTAATTATATCCATCTAAATGTCTTATTTGCCTATTAATGTTCACTATTAACATTACCCACTGGTCTACAAAAATAATAATACATTTTTATTATTGTTATTATTAGTAGTAGTAGTAATAATAATATCACACCCTGACCAAGACTATTTATTTGCTTAATTTAAAAAATATGTTGTAATTTTTATTAATAGTGGTAGTAGTAATAATATAAAAATAATACGATTTAGCCTCGATGACATGCACTTGGTTCCTTCTCGGTTTGCTAATATTGACCCATCATAGCTTTAGTTGTAGAGAACAACAAACAAGACTTTGTTAAAAACAAGGCACTGCCCATTTAGCTTGCAGGCAAACTGTAGGTTATGTTATTCTACAGTGACTAAGAATTGTCTTTGACACACATAGCATTGAATAACATCAGCATACACGACTGCAGCTGTATGTGACGAGATATGTAGTCATAAAAAGACTAAATGTGTACATAACAGGTTCTGCCAGTAAACCGCAGACTCTAGCCCTCAGTCCGGTCTCACTCCTTGATGTTCTCAGGGCCTACATAATTACTCTAGGGAGGAGATCACTTAAACAAATGGCGCTCAGCTGACTCTCGTTTTAAGAAAGCAAAAACAGTCAAGTATCCAATCCCTGTCTGTTTCTGTGAGGTCATTTGCTGCTTGGGAAATCGGGTTAAAACAACAGCAGCAGCGGCCGCTCACGGGCGAGTGTCTGGAACAGGATGTGCCAGCTGTTGGCAGACGGGACGTTCTCCTCTCTGACTCAGACACACACACCAAAGAAGTTACATAAATAATGACAGGAGAATGTGAGCTAGCTGAATAGAGAGACAAAAATAGGCTGTGCTCTCAGGAACATTTGGTTAAGAATATTTCTCATATGTCAATAAAACAGCCGGTGGCTTTTTAAATGATGATTAAGTTAGATACAGCTTCAAATACCTTTCTAAAAAAATAACACAGGTTTTATTGTCAAACTGATCAGAAAAAACGCTCCAGTTTAACTGCGTGTTATGGGAAAGCGCACTAGCCTTCCGACTCAAGAATGAATCGTTCTTGTGAACCGATTCTTTTTGGCGATTCGTTCAAAACGATTCGAAAGGCGTTATGAATCACTTGACTTGTTTGAGAATCTGAAGGGATTCCACACCTTACTCAGCCCTATTCATTTTTATGACATAAATATGACTTTTCCAGTTCGTGTTCACAACATATGGATTTATTTTATATTACAAAAAGCTGTTTATATCGAATTAAATATTTTAAAGCTGACAAATGTCACTATAGAAGTTGAAGTTGCATGAATCTATCAATTACCTTGATATGTACAGTTAAAATTCCCAGTTATTTCCATGTTTTCCATGACTGTGGAAACCCTTAATCTATATAACTAAATAGAAAACGTCATAACATTTACTTCAAAAAAATTAGCTAAAGTAGCAATTGTATTGTTGTAACCGGTTGTAACGAATTTGAGTTAACGATTCAATAAATCGAATCGTTTGAACAAATCGGTTCGCTTGTATGAATAAAGCATTCTCGAAGCTTTATTACTGAAGCACATTTTTCTCTTTATATTATTTTTCTTGCATTTTTTATTTATTTACTGTATATTATTATGTTATTATTGTGTTGTACTGGTTATATTTGTGTTTTCGATTTGATCATTTGTTATTCTACCATGATTGTATGATAAAAAACGTACTTTGTTGAATGGTTTTTACGCCTCTTAACATAGTGGCGGCGAACACAAACAGGCAGCCGGTCTGGTCGAACTGGACCTCGCCCATAATGCTGAACGACGCCCCGAGGCAGATGGGTATCATCGCGGTGTACTTCAGGATGTGGTGCTGCTTTCCGAGGATCAGCGTGGAAATGGCCAGCGTGAACAGCGGCGTTGTGGTGTAGATCATCTGCGCGAACGACAGCTGCACATAATTGAGTCCCACGTTGCCAAACGCGATACTGGCACAGAATGTCAAACTCAGCAGGAATACTTTGCACTTGGCGCTGGTGGTTAAATCCTGCTCGCCGACGCCTTTATGCCGGATCCCCCTGCACTTGATCAGTCCGTAGTCCACCACGATCGCCGTCAGCATGTGGAGGGCTGACAGAAGCAGCGGGTATCTGAAGTTGTACACGGAGAATATCCATTTGTTGAGGCTGGATATGGTGGTGCCTGTCACCAGCCACACGGACACAGCGAACATAAGGTGCAGTGTTTCTGGAGGTTGCCTCCTCCTGTTCCCCGCGCCTCGGGTCTCCTCGCACTTGGTGGAGAGGCCATCGGCGCTGATCATGTTCGCTTCATCTTCGCACCTGCAGGGTAAACACATCTTAAAATAGCAATGCAAATACATCAGTCATCTCCGCGAATCAAAAAACGCAGTGGCGGTATTATGCGAGTCGGAAGTATTCATTCAGTCTCTGTTGAAGGAACTGAAGCCGATGTGATGTCCTGCCTGAGTCTGACTCAACCCGTATAGCAACCGTGTGTTTTGGAGGCGGACAGTAACAACATCCCGGCTTGCCTACACGTGTTATTATGTGTTGTGGGTCTGGTTTGTGACGTAAGGCCTGGGAGCTTATTTTGGGCATGAGCAATAGTGATGTTTCATTCGTGAACGAATCGGTTCGTTTGAACAAATCTTCTATGGGCTAATTCTGCGAAATGGCATATACTGCTTTTCATATTTCTGCCCATATTTCACTCTTAATATGGATACGAATTCAGTCTCTTGCTCAGGTATTTCAGGTGCCACAAGAAGTGTTAATGTTTAGTGAAAGAAGGTTAGATCAAAACAGCTAAAACTAAATAAAATAGATATAGATAAAAACTAGATTTAAATAAGTAAATACATCCATAAATAAATAATAAATGCAGTACTATAACATGGTAAAAAACATAATGATTGTGTAATAATGCAATAACAGAAACCGTAATAAAACCTTAATAATGCAATAACATAAACAAAATATTTTCCAAATAATATTTTACACACATTTATAATATACTTTTTTTCAAAATATAAACACATTTGAGTGAACAATTTATTAAATCAAATTGTTTGAGCGAACCGGTTTGCTTGGCTAAATTAATCTAACATTTTCTTTCCTCGTGTATACAATTTTTTCTTGTATTTTTAAAGTATAATGTTTTACTGTACTGTATATTATTATTTTATATTATTATTAAAATAATATTTTATATTAAATAAAATTAGACGAGATTAAAAAAGGTTAGACCAAAACAAATCAAACAAATAAAAATTTATATAAATAAAAACTAGATTTAAATGTGTAAATACAAGCATAAATAAATAATAAATGCAGTACTATAACAGTATTATAATGGGTAGATAAACGTAATAATGTAACAAAAGGAACTAAATATTTTCTAAATTATATTTTACACACATTTATAATAAAAAAAATTTTCAAAATATAAACTGGTTCTTTATACAAGAAACTATACCCAGACTATAAACCCAGACTTAAATGGATAGTTCACCCAAAAATGAAAATTGTGTCATAATTTACTCACCCTCATGTTGTTTCAAACCTCGATGACTTACTTTCTTCTGTATAACATAAACAACAATTTGAGAAAATGGTAAACCAATGAAAATCAAAACAGTTTGGTTACCAACATTCTTGAAAAAATCTTCTTTTGTGCTCTACAAACGTAAGAAAGTCTTGAAAAGACACGAGGGCGAGTAAATTATAACAGAATTTTAACAATTTTGGGTGAACTATCCCTTTAAGGAATCATTTGCGAATGAATTATTTGATTCAAAAGATTCGAGTCACTGCAATGAATCCCCAACACAATACAGACCGCAGGGAAATTTAACAAGCCAGTCGACCAATCAGAAATCAGCTCGGCTCATGTTGCGCTGCCGGTTTTGGATTGGTCGCTCCTAGTTTATTCAAAATACAGTATTAAAATGGTTTGATGTAAGCAAATGCTAAACAAATTACGGCTATGTTGGATAAACAGTCGGTATAGCGAGTCCCTCAAGGCTTTTGTCGCTGACTTATTTCATTCGGGATGCCCGACACTGCGACGACAGTCCTGCCCAGCTAAATTGACCAATAATCACATTGTTTGTCAGTCTGAACTATAATAACGCAACAATAACCAGCATAAACTGAGGTCGTTCATATGTGCAGCGTTACAAACGACGCCTGTCGATGACGTCTAGTCACCGCAGCATATTATCTGTCTCGTTTATAAATGTTATTTCCATGGAGGTTCAAGCCAAAACGTGTGTGTATTGTGTATATTCCTTATAATAGTCTTATTCACTCGACTGTCGGTCAGAGTCGGATCATATGAAGGATGCACTTGTCTCGATCAGCAAGCACATCGTACGCTACTAGCCATGTCCAGTGAATCATGAGAGCAAAGCGTTTCCTTCTAATGCTCATGAATGACACTAGTAGACCTAACACAGGCGTTTAGCGGTATAAACACGTCGGTCCGCGTCAACACAGGATAATATAGCACAGTTCATCAGTACCATGTCCAGTAAGATCAAACGTATTTCCCTGGTCTCTTACCTTATTCCCGCACTGCTGAAGCTAGATGCGTTTAATTAGGTTATATCCTGCGCGCAGATAGCATCGGCCCTTTCGGTGAACTGCCAGTTGTTGCCAGATCAGCTGTGCTATACGTCACCCGAAGCGTCTATTCATTCACTGCGCTGCTGACAGGTGACCGAGCCAGTGCGTGCTGCTGGCACGTGGACAGTCACTTTTACAAAATATGCTCGAACATCTCAAATAATGCGTGTTTGTTTCGTTAACAACTGTTGTATCGTTTTCTATATAGCCTACATGGCAATATTTCTAAATAAACATATCCTTTTATTTTCCCTCATTTAATTTAGCTTATTTGAATGGTTATTAAAGGAATAGTTCACTCAAAAATTAGAATTTGCTGAACATTTTCACAACCTCAGGCAATTCAAGAAGTAGACAAGTTTCTTCATGTGAACAGATTTGTAGAAATTTAGCATTACATCACTTGCTCACCAGTGGATCCTCTGCAGTGAATGGGTGCCGTCAGAATGAGAGTCCAAACAGCTGATGAAAACATCACAATAATCCACAAGAAATCCACTCCAGTCCAGAGTCTACAATCCATAGTATTGCCTTTTCAAGAGAAAAATACCCATCTGAATCAGGAGAGTAATGTGCACAAGTCAAAACAGTTCTGAATAAAAAGTGTACTGGAGGAAGTGAGTTATGGATTCATATTTTGATTGTTTCTTTGAATTGTTCATTTGTTTCTTACAAACAAATAGCTTTTCACTTCACAAGATATTAGCTAAAGGAATGGAGAGTTTTCATCAGCTATTTGGAATCTCATTCTGACGGCACCCATTCACTGCAAATGATCCACAAACTCATCTACATCTTGGATGGCCTGAGAGTAATTTTTCAGCAAATTTTCATTTTTAGGGAACTATTCATTTAAATGCCTGTGATAAAGTCTGAACTTCTGAACCAGTGGATACGGATCTTCCTATTAGTGAGAGTGTTTCTGTGACTATAAAGAGAATTAACTGAGAATATTGTCACATTTATTTTATAGTATTGATGTGGAACAAAACATCCAGACATTTGATCAAGGTTAAATAAAACATTATTTGAGTGCAAATACAGCTGAAATTGTCTGGTTCAAAATGCAAATGCAAAACACTAAGAGAATGTAAAAATAAACAAATAATACATTTTCATATTCACCCAGTAGATTTCAGCATATTTTTGTTGCCAAGAGACTACATTGCTCTTTGAAGAACAAAACAATACTGTGTTGTATTTTACAATGTAGCTCAAAGCAACTCTATGTAGTTTTGTGTATTTGTTGGTGCTGATAGTGGGCAAGTGCGCCAACATATAATGTTATTGTGTTACAGGCGTCCCGAGTTCGAATCCTGGCTCGAGGACCTTCCACACACATTTGTTGGTGCCGTAAGGCTTTTGTGCCAAATTATCGCACCAAAATTACATACTCAAGGGAAAGAAACAGAAGGCATTTGCCTTATTAGAACTCAGTGAAAGCTGACTCAGAATTATTTTGAAACTGACATTTCAAGGTAAAAAACTGCATAGAGTTGCTTTAAGTGAGAAATTATGATACGTTGGCGCCAACTTCTGGCCATGATAAGAACTGAAGTGCTACAAAACAAACCAACAGACCTCAAGCAACCATTGATATCCATTGAAATATTGCACATATAATTATTGTTAATATCCTGCTTTTAAATGTAATACATTCAGATTATTTTAACAACCAAGACTGCAAATTCACATCATTATCTTGTGTCACTGGAATGCAACATCTTAAAACTCTGAAACTCTCAGTGTTGCCATATCGGCATCATAATTATTCAATTTATCTAGTTATAATAATCAGCTTTTTAAGGTTATCAATATGTCTGGTTAACACTGTGTGTACATTGGAAAGTGTCATTTTTGTGGTTCTGATCTCTGAAAACTCAAACACAGATGGTCAGTCCTCTTCACTGTCCACGATGCAGTTAGTTCTGACATGGTATACTGTCATAACAGTGGTCTGCTAATATTCTGAATGTTTTAATGCCCAAATATGAGTTTGCCTTCATCCTCGTTATTATGGTTACAGTTTACGGTCAGCATTCCAGACCACTGTTCCTTGCAGCATGAATGAAGTATGTAGTGTAAATATCCTTTAGCAGC
Organism: Ptychobarbus kaznakovi; assembly: GCA_027422405.1. NCBI lineage: Eukaryota > Metazoa > Chordata > Actinopteri > Cypriniformes > Cyprinidae > Ptychobarbus > Ptychobarbus kaznakovi. The sequence continues at coordinate 16,229,096 of CM049796.1, forward strand.
TAATACTGGAAACTAGAAATTATTGCCACCACAAAATGCTAATTGTTAACAATATAGTCAAGGCCAAAGGTTTGCAAAACACCCTAAAATGAGAACTGATACTGTACCTTCCTGTGAGTGTTAAACAAATGAGCATTTCTGTTAAAGTGCATGCTTAATTTGCATAATTATTTTTTCAAATCTGCACTGCATGCAGATGAGTCATATAATGGAACGATGTGCAAGTATTATTAATTCATCTATTTATTTAAATAAATAAATGCTTGATAGCTTGATTTTTTTAGCATGTTTGCAAACATTTAGCCATGACTCTATATGGAGAATTTCCATTAAGCCGTAATTCATCACCTACACAATGACATTTACATTACGCTTGTGCTAAATAACTAAACGGGCAGCTAAAAACAAATTCTCACATTAAATATCTAAGCCTTAATAATTGTTATTTTGTAGAAGCAACATCAATTCACTGATCTGGATTCTATCTAGGTTGTTTATGGAGCATGTGTGCACTATTGAAACTACACAACACCTCATCTACACTACAGCTCAATGAAGGAACACAGTCTTGAGGGCATTCGGTCTCCATTCTTCAAGAGCAGCATGTGCTCTGAATCACACAATGGTAGATAATTCATGGATATCATACAGTTTACCTGAAACAGTTAAAAACCAGGGCATAAATCAGCTTTGAGGAAGAATCTTTTCCCTGGTGAAGTGTTACCTTCCCCAGATCATCGTCTGCCACTGTCACGTTTATAAAGTGCCTCCATCTATTGTGCTTAGAATGGTTTTCCATGCAATGTGAATTTTCCCTGCTACAATAAAGGTGTCTCAATGCCCCCATGAATGCACATCAAATTAATATACATATATACACTTATGGGTGCCTTGGAATCTGCATATTCCACATCTGGGAAACATTGGTAAGCAGCTTTCCTAATACAGGAGGACTTGGAATGGCAAGCTGGTCCTGGTATGGAAGAGAGGCTTCAAAAGATGGCAGGGCACTGACTCCAGTCCTGTCTGTCTTTGGCTTCCCAGTAGCCTCCTTTATACATGTAGCTGCTCTCTCCCGTCTCTGTATCAGTCCTATTCTCAAACCACAAGGGCTGATGGCTTTCGGCCTCCTTACCTGTCAAATCCAGGACACAACATCTGCAGTGAGATACCTTCCTAATGTTTGTAATGTATACTGCATATATGAAACAAGTGTGTGAGGCTCTGTCTTACCCTCTTCCAGTGCGAGGTTGGCCTGCGCCTCTCTCTTCCTCCTCTCCAGTCTCTGACACTCCTCCAGACGCTGTTTCTCAGTGTTAGCTTCGTCCCACAAGCCCGCCTCCATCAGCCGTTGGTCAGGCCGTAGACGGCTGTCAGTAGGGGCCACGCCATCCTCCGGCTCATTCAGAGTCAAAGCCAAAGAAGAGAAGTAATGCATGTTCTCTGTATTCTCACTGGAATTACAGAAGAAAAAAGAGACAGTGGAAAAAATAAAGGCATATATATATATATATATATATATATATATATGTATATACATATCAGGGCTCAAAACGAAATTATTTACTTGGTAGCACTGGTGCTCCAAACTTCAGAAAGTTAAGAGCACCAGATAAAAACAAGGAGAACCACAACTACCGTTTATATATAGCAAATGCAGTGCAGAGAGCCAATTTCATAGCACAAATTTTCCCAAATATATATTTATATTATATATTTAGCATATGTAAACAATGTGGTCACATTTTTAAGCCTTGTATTTAAGTATTATAAATAAAGAAAATATAAAAAAGAGTGATAGCCAGACAGACAGATAGAAAGATGACGGATGGACCGACCGACCGACCGACCGACCGACCGATAGATAGATAGATAGATAGATAGATAGATAGATAGATAGATAGATAGATAGATAGATAGATAGATAGATAGATAGATAGATAGATAGATAGATAGATAGATAGATAGATAGATAGATAGATAGATAGATAGGACTCTTACGGTAGAGGGTATTTCTTCCACAGTAGTTTTGGTGGTCGAGTCTGATAGACAGTTTTCTGTTTGCCCTCAGATCCTCCACAGCCGTGGCTGCTCTCTATTATCTTTGCACTTTCCATTTTATCATCCCACGTTCCAGAGAGAATGTAGTGTCCAGAGCCTTCGCCGTCCATCACAACGCCTGTTACCTGTGGACACAGAAGGACACACACGCACGCACGCACGCACGCACGCACGCACGCACACACGCACACACCACACACACACACACACACACACACACACACACACACACACACACACACACACACACACACACACACACACACACACACACACACACACACACACACACACACACACACACACTCCTGCGGTTACACTCAATGCCCAGCAGAGGGAAGCAGCACACAGCCTCACATTTCACATGCTGGAAATCATCTGACTGAATGAAGGTGATTGATACACAGACTGACCTTGCGGGGAACATCCCTGGAAAAATAGCTGTATGGGGAGAATTTAAGGTGGCATTTGTCCTTGTTCCTGTGGTTCATGATTATAATGTCTCCAGACTGCATCAGGACAAAGAGCCATACGTTATATTTACATTTAGTCATTTAGCAGACGCTTTTTTCCAAAGCGACTTACAATTGAGGCATACAATAAGCGATACATTATAAAGAGGCAAACAGACACAGGAAGTGCTTGTAATACACATTTCTAGGCATTGTTCAGAGCAAATTCTAGCCAGACAGTGAGAGGTTAATATTGTTAATATTAGGTGTTTGGATTAGAGTTAAGTGACATGAATTGAACATTTATTAAGGAAGTTAATATGATCTATTTTGATTTCATGCCTTGATGGTCAATTAATTTTAACTGCATTCCCCACTGACTCAATCCAGAGCGGTAATAATTGTTTCCTGTTTCCTCTGCAGTGGGAAAGACAGGAGCGGGAGACAGATGGAGAAGAACGGTGTCAATGGTGACGTTTCTCTAACAGATGGAGTGCTGAAGATGAGTAATGCCTCGCCTCGTGGGAGGACTCGAACCACACAATTTACTCAAAAATGAAAATTCTGTCATAATTTAATCACCATAATGTTGCTGCAAGCCCCTGTGACTTTTTGTTTCCTTCAGTCAAATCTGATGGTTTTATTTGAGCACCACAATAGATTTATTAAATAATTTTCAATTTAAATTTAAATTTCAACATGTTTCTCAAACAAATTTATCATACAGCTTCAAAAGACTTGGAATATAGCACTAAAACAATATACTTTATTTTTTTGTTTTCATTAATTGAAATAAAGCTGGAAAAAAACTTAAATAAAAAATAGAAATGTTGCCCTGGTGACTAACTGAAATAAAATAATTTTAACTTGAAGCACTAAAATTAAAACTGAAATAAAAATAATCAGAAATGCTAAATAGACATAATTTTAAAACAAAGCACATAATAAAATGAATTAAACTTAAATGAAAACAAATTAAAATGAAAAGTAAAATATAAAATAAAAGCTAATTCAAAATAATAAACATAAAAATAATAAAATAACCTTTTTTATAACTTTAATGATACCTTTATGTTTTTATTTCATTTTGGAGTACCCTATTCTATTTCATTCAATAGAAAAACATAATAACCAGGATATTCTTAAAAAATTCTACTATTGTGTCATACATTTAGAAGAATGTGTAATATGGAACGCTATGTGTAATATAAACACATAACAAAGAAAGAAAAACAGTAGAAAAGAGTATGAAAGCGTGCACATACTTGATCTATCCATAGTTTGCCCACGATTATATTGTGCACAGTGGAGGTCACCTTACTCCACACATAATGATTCCCACTGGTGTGGAACTTCAGGTGAATGTTGCCTGCAGAGAGCAAAGAGAGGCACTATGAGCAAATAATGGCAGGAGAAAGAGAACATGTACATGGAAATAAAAGCAAACAAGGTTGATTCACTCTAAAAAAATATATATTGAAACTGCAGGGAGACCTGTAATAAACATCAGTATAAAAGACTCTATAAAATAGAAACCATTTCTCAAATGAAATTTCCCTTTGAAGTAACATTTACCTGCAAGCGGCACATCTATACAGACACTCTGCATTTGTGCAAAGTGAATCTAGGTTACCAGTGTTGTTTTTAATACTAGCCTAGGAGTTTTCAAAATGGGGTTACATTTGAACATTTTGTAATGATTATATATATATATACTGTATATTAAAACGCTGGTCAGAAATCATGAGATTACTATTTGTATAATATATATTACATATGTGTGTGTGTGTATGTATATTCACTTACACATTTTTATATATATAAATACATATAAAATATGCATAATAAAATTAGCTTGGTTAATCAATGTTTAAAGGTGACTCTGGACTGCAAACTTAATGTATCAATAGAAAGTGGTTATTAAGTTTAAAAGGAGCCATGACTGATGGATTTTGTATCTGTGTCTGCGTGTAATGATGTGAATGTGCTCTAAAGGGGACTCATAGCTCATGATGGATCACCTTGCGGCATGATAGAGATGTATTTGCCACGGAATTTGCTGTCGATGGTGATCTCCTGCCACAGGGTCCAGCCTCGCTGTGAAATCACATGGTGGGCAGCCGCCGGAGGGTGATGACTTATCTGAGAGAGAGGGTGAGAAAGAGCTGATCAGTGTGTCACTCAATCACTGACAACACTTAATGCATTAACTATTATTAGGTCAAATATGTTTTATATATATTTAGTTAATTACATACAATCAGTATGTGGTTTCGGACCTGTTCACAGATGGAGCGGTATCCGTACTCCTCCACACGGTCCAGCTCATAGGTCTCTCCCATCAGGGGGTTGAAGGGTTTCCCTGTGCGGTGGACGGTGGTTGAATAGGATGAGACGGAGAAGGCAGCCACCAGACACATCTGCTCCAGAGAGGAGTCACAGCGTGCCGCCCGGTCCAGGAGCTCACTATATTCAAGATCCTCTGTCAAACGCTGCAGCATCGATAGTGGCTCGTTGAAGTTCACCTGGAAGCGTGGATTCAGACGCACACAGATCCATGTCAAGACACTGATAATGAAGATTCTGAGAATTTAAAGGTTCACCCAAAAATTAAAATTGACCCAATTTAGCATCACATCACTTGCTCCCCAATGGATCCTCTGCAGTGAATGGGTGCCGTCAGAATGAAAGTCCAAACAGCTGATAAAACACCCCAATAATCCACAAGTAATCCACACAACTCCATTAATTAACATCTTGTGAAGGAAAAATCTGTGTTTTTAATAAACAAATCTATCAATTAGCCGTTTCAACATAAAAACTGTAACTTCTGGCCAAAATACATAATAACGGTTCCTCCAGTGAAAACGGAAACGGTGCTTTGATATATGCAAATTTCTCTCCTGATTCAGATGAGAGAAAGCAGTATTATGAATAGAGGATTTTTAACCTCTTTTAAAAAAAAAAGATTCATTATAAACATGCAGCTTGGACTGGAGTGGTGTGGATCACTGTGATGTATTATTCAGCTGTTTGGACTCTAATGCTGAAGGCACCCATTCACTGCAGAGGAACCAAATCCATTCCCATGAAGAAACAGACTCATCTAAATCTTGGATGGCCTGAGGATGAGAACGTTTTCAGAAAATCTTCCTCTTTTGGTTGAACTATTTTTTTATTTACAATCATTGAGCGTTATCTCCAATAGCTTCTAACTCAGTTCTATATAACACAAGCTCTGAGGCTCCTCTCACAGGCATGGGGATCTTCGAGAGCTCCTTTCCAATGCAATTCTTCATGATGCTCCACAGGTTCAGGGAGTAGTTGGGCTTATCTGGGATACGACAGCGTCTGCTCCTGCGCAAGTAGCTACCAGAACCATCCTGTAAACACAGAGAAAACGCGAACAAACACCTTAATTAAGATTAATGCTATTTGGCATGTGTGTTTCTGTTTGGATATGTTATGAATTAACAAAAGCCTGAACTCACATTGTCATCCTGACTCCAATTACTGGATAAACTTCCACTGTTTACGCTCTGATTCCTGCTCAAGTGTCTAAGACACAACACACACACACACACACACACACACACACACACACACACACAGAGAGAGAGAGAGAGAGAAACGCAAGTGAGGGATAAAATATCAAATTGCTTCTTACTGTAAACATGTATTGTACTCACAAGCCACATAGGGGAAGATCATTTATTATTCAAGCACAGAGTAGACAAACACTGTACAGATGCTAAAAACTATTTGTTGTGTGCAATATTCACAATAACATTATTCCACTTAACATCCACTTATTTTGGCCAAGAACTGCCCATGCACTTATACAGGATGAGACCATCTAACTGACATTAAAAACCACAATTCATTTAGCTTTGAAGCACCACTTAAAGAGAAGGTGCATCCAAAATCGATGACACCTAAAAAAATATTCAATTAATAACTCTCAACAGTCTCAATACATGAATTATAATTAAGAGAAATAGCTAAAGAATTGTGAAGACTAACATTAGACAAAGTGAAAACTGTGCATTCTGGCTGCAGCCAGTCAATCAAATTTGAGCTTGTTATTTTATCAAGCTCTTGTCATTATATGCATCAGATGGTCAGTGAATGGACTGTGATGTCTGGGCCTGTGACTGAAAGCACTGGCTATCATATGATCGTATTCTTTATATATATGGACCTGTGTTGTGAGTGATCGTCTGCAGGCACTGTGATGAAGGCGGGAGAATCTTCCATGGCATCAAAGAACTCTATGTCTTCATTCTCTTCACTGGATTCTCCCTCCGGTGTCCCCTCTGCCCCTTCTGAAGATCAACACAGTGAAAAACTCATGTAATGACAGGCATAACAGCTGTATTACATTTGCATAAAATTGAGTGTTGCATTTTAAGTCTGGCATAATAACATGCATATAGCATCACATTTATAAATATATATATATACTTAGTTATGCTGCTTTGCATGGCAAAGCCATTACATTTTAAAACTTATTTATTTTATGATATTCATATTTTTACTTATTTATATTATTCATTCATCGTTAATATATGTTAATAATAGAGGAACAGATTTTTTTAAAGTTTATTAAAGAAGTTTCTTATGCTCAACAAGGCTGCATTAATTTGATCAAAACACAGTGAACACATTAATGTTATGGAATATAATTGTAATATGAAAAAGCTGTTTTCTATGTGAATATATTTTCAAATGTAATTTATTCCTGTAATGTAAAGCTGAATTTTCAGTATCATTACTACAGTCTTCAGTGTCACATGATCCTTCAGAAATCATTCTAATATGCTGATTTGCTGCACAAAAGAATATTCTGATTATTATCAATGTTGAAAACTAGGGATGCACGATATTGGATTTTTGCCGATATCCGATATGCCAATATTTTAAAATCATTTTGGCCGATACCGATATATTTCCTTTCTGTTTGGAAACAACACCAAGTCTCTCCTGTCTAGAAAGTATAAGTAAAATATTTTAAATTGTGGTTAGTTTTTAAAAATAACTTATTTGTTAGAATTAAATAAACCATAATGAAGGTTTTTTGACAGCACATTGAAGCCCCCAGAAAGATGCAGTGTTAACCCTAACATTTTATTTGATTACTAAGATTGAACATTTGTAGATGGTCTAAAGCAAAAGAGTTGTACAAATTCTGAAAATATTTTAGAGCTTATGATTTGTTTAAAAAAATGTAATATATTAAGGATTAATGAATAAATCAGTATATATAAAATTATTTAATTTACAAGTGTCATGTTTGTGATTTTATTTTCATGCAAGCTATAGCTTCTGACCTTTAAATAAAAACATACTCGTTATTTTATGACATCAATTACTGCTTTATTTAATCAGAAACAGTCTAAATGTAATTTGTGTAGGCTATTTTATTTTAAATTTAATTAGAAGTAGGTCAACAGCGCCCCCTACAGATTAAAACTCCTTACACTGCTGCCGCTGCGTGCTATTACTGTTTACTACATTCTGTATGTGCATTCACAGATTAAATACAGTGATTCAAAAGAGTGAATCTAATCGTCATTCAGACAAAACTTTGCTTCAAGAATGAGCCACAATGCTGACGTGATCTAATCACAAGCACACCCTGAGCACATGTGAGTTAACGTATTCCTCTTATCGGCAAGACAAATCAGCATCATTTTTCATATCGGACCGATGTCGATATTTACATTTAAAGCCATTATCGGCCGATTCCGATATATTCGGATAATATCGTGCATCCCTATTGAAAACAGTTGTGCTATTTATGCTTTTGTGGAAACAGGGATCATTTTATTTTTCAGGATTCTTTAAATAACACAAAGTTTAATGAACAGCATTTATTTGAAGTACACATTTTTTGGAACATTCCAAATGTCTTTACTGTCCTTTTAATGCATTCTCATATATATATATATATATATATATATATATATCAAAATAAATATATTACTGATGCCAAACTTTTAAATTATGGTGTACATTAAAATTATCATATAACTTCAGAATACTTGGAATATAGTTCACATGAGTCAAAAGAACAACTTTTAAGGTTTTTATGGTACTTTTTGATGCATGAAGCCCTGGTTTGTGCTTCACACACATTTAAGAAAAAATAGCAGCTTAGACCAGTCTAAAAAACATTGCTTACTGTGCTCCACAGAAGAAAAAAACAGTCAAAAAGGCCTACTATTGTGTGTGCTAGGCGATTCTCTCCAGGCTCTCTCCAGACTGTTATGCTGTTTGGCTAGCTGCTCGATAGTCTCCTCCAGGTGGTGGCGCTGTTCTCGCTCATACTGCAGTACGCGCTGCCACCGCCGGCTGTGTACCTCTGCTAGATCCACAAAGTCCTGGCAGACCTGATCCAAAAACCAGCCCAATCATTTAGATACATCATTCATTTTCTGCTACAGTTTGAGCCATTTTTTAAGTATAAAATGTGTATTTTTATGCTAAAATAATTACCTTTAAAAAGCAGAGTAAACTTAACAAGAATGCCATTGAAACTCACATTGATCATAGCATTGGAAGTGATGCGGAAGAGAGTGGCTCGCTCGTTGACGGCCTTCAGTTTATCGACGCCGTCGCTGGGGGCGCGCAGGTCCTCCAGTTCACTGAGGGAGCGCTGGAGGGCGGCGCCGTGTTTCCCTATGAGCTCATTACAGGTGCTGAGGTCTTCAAGCTTGCTGGCCAGAGTCTTGAGCGCCCCCTGGATCAGAGCACGATCCGGCTGGGCTAGTGGACCCTCGTCTCCAGAGTCATCTACAGAATAGTTCAATGGAGAGATAGAAGCCAAACGAGAAGATATAAGGGAAGTAAACTCTGTTTTTAATTTGACATGAGTGAAAACAAGTGCTGTCCTTTCAATACTTGTTGTAGCGAGGTAAAGTCAACAAAACATTAAAGTGCCCCTATTATGGATTTTTAGAAAATTCCCTTTCATGCAGTGTTCAAAACAGCTCTAAGTGAATAAAAACATCCTGCAAAAGTGTATAAAATGATTGTCTCTCAAAAGAAAGAGTTGACTCTGAATCACTGAAACAAGTCGTTTTTAAAATTAATCCCAAGCCTATTCATGTTGACGTCAACATGAAACAATAGCTACATTTTTGCGTGCAGACCTGGGTTGGTCTGAATGAAAATGCTAATTCATTCTTTGCCACTAGGTGCAGCTTTTGGAGCGAAAAATAAATGCTGTTTCCCCGATAACGCTGTACACAAAGCAGCACTGCACTCACAAACACTGCCTTAAATTAAATCGACCTATCATCATGCAAAGGAGGGGTTTGGAAAAATGAATCGTTGAGCGAATCGTAAATTGGGATTCGTTGAGCAACTAAGGTAAAAAAAAAATGTATATCATAAGAAAATGGAAGTGTTTTTTGACATTGCATGCACATCAACCTGTTGTTGGGGATCCCAAAACCAAAATATGAACCTTTCATTACCCATAATAGAGGCACTTTAACAACACATCTTTACAAAAAAATGTCCAGTAGCTAAAAGAGATATGAAAAGTACCAACAGTTGAACATATATTTGTGTTAATTTAAATATGCCTACTCCGAAGAAGAATGAATAAGCTTTCCATTGATGTATGGTTTGTTAGGATAGGAAAATATTTGGCAAGATACAACTATTTGAAAATCTGGAATCATCTGAGGGTGCAAAAAAATCAAAATATTGAGAAAATCGACTTTAATTTGTCCAAATGAAGTTCTAAGCAATGCATATTACTAATCAAAAATTAAGTTTTTATATATTTATTGTAGGAAATTAGAAAATATCTTCATGGAACATGATCTTTACTTAATGTCCCAATTATTTGGGCATATAATTTTGACGCATACAATGTATTGTTGGCTTTGCTACAAATATACCCGTGCTACTTATGACTGGTTTCGTAGTCCAGGGTCACATATATACTAACTATACATTTGTATTAACAGAAAGTGGGACTGTCGATCTAGGGACATACATTATTCATTTTGTGAGTGTTCCTGTGTGGCTCAGTGGGACTGTCGCAAAATCGATTCCCAGGGACATGCAAAGTCGCTTTGGATAAAAGCATGCTAAATGTGTAAATGTAATGTGAACAACAGTTATTGAGGTGGGAAAAGAAATATGATTTCAATTCACATCTCGATTGCATGTTGTAAGTTAGATTGTTTTAATATACTAATATTACATTAATAATAAAGTCATCCTGTGCCCCCCTTTGGAGGTTTGTTCCCCTAGTGTCCCCTTGATTGAGAACCACAATTTTAGGGGGTCTGTGGAAAATTCTGGAGAAAAATTCATTTAGTGCTTTGGATAAATATTTACCATTAAAAGTGCTATAAAATTGTATATTCTGTTTTAATTTATAATTTGTCAAAATAAATAATTATTCATATTTTTTAATAATGATGAATAATAATGATGATGCTTGCTTGCTTTTGTTGTCTTTATCCTACTATTTATTTTCACACAGTAAAACTGAGCCTTAAAGTATATAACTGTGTTTATATTTTAGAAAAAGGGTCCTATAAAGGGGACTGTCATATTTGGGAGTACTTGGCGTTCAGAAATGTGAAAACCCCAGCCACATATTTCCACTGAAAGCAAATTCCTGTTTGTGCACTTTTTGTTTGTTCTTTGCAAACTGAAGCACGATTCAAAATGATTCCAGTGATGAACAGAAATTATGACACATTCCTTTAAATAAGGGAAGTTATTGCGTGTTATGATGTTCTGCAGCCAACAGAGATGGTCACGGCAGCGCTGCAGGCTGAACTAAAATAACTTTATAAATAGCACAAACGCACACAGACGCAGTGCTGGAGGACTCTGGCGTGACAGCTGAGAACTAAAACTGTCCTTTTGTGGAGGTCTTTTCAATTACAAGCATATTTTCCAGCCAAGCTTTAAATGGATGCTGAAAAATGACCGCAGATATGGACAGAAGCCGTAATGGGAGGAGATGGCCAGCGGAGAGAGAGAAAAAGAGAGAGAGATAACATGTTCAAACAGAAAGCAAGCAATCAGAGGGAGAAAGATCCAGATTTAGATTTCATTATAGAGCAGAAGGACATCACAATTGAATGTGGGCAGTAGGTGACGGCATGAGGCGTCATAATAACCAGCAACCCATTCAAAACACCAGATTTCTGTGAATGAACACGGTTACCATGGAAACAAATCCCACGGAATTGGGAGGATGGCTATTTTTAGAAGCTATACGGAAAATAAAAAAAAAACTAAACAGGCTAATGCGTCTGGCTTTGCCTGCTCGCTCACACAACATGGCCATCACTCAGTGTAAAACAGACGAGAACAGCCTGTAAATCGCATCTTGTGTGACGAAAGACATTTTTGGAAGCACTTGCTTGTGTGAGCCTGAGGCGGCTTCATGAGGAGACGAGCAGTCCACACGCTGGCACGCTGTTAACTGAAACTCACTCAATCTGTGTATCAGAGACCGGAGATGAAAGCGTAGAAGCGCGAGCTTTAAATGACCTGCTGCAGCCTGATCAGATCATCTGGTGACCCTGTCTATGTTACACATGAAATATGTAGCCTATATCTGGAAAAGATGTATCACAGTTCCAACAAATATATAAAGCTGCACAACCGTTTTTAGCATTGATAATGATAATAAATGTTTCTTGAACATCAAATCAGCATATTAGAATGATTTCTGAAGGATCATGTGAATCACAGAAATCACAAAATAAATTACATTAAAAAAATATTCAGATAGAAAATATTTATTTTAAATGACAATAATATTTCACAATATTACTGTTTTTACTGTATTTATGATCAAATAAACGCAGCCTAGATGAACATATGAAATTGTTAAGAAAATACTTAAGCATTTTTTGCATATTTAATAATACAAATAATTGATAATACATTAATATTAATGTATTAATTTAAGCTTAACAGTTAGACGTAGACATAAAACACACAAAAATTAACCCATTTGAAACAATTTACATAGCAACTTTTCAGAATTATTATTACTGCAGAATAATAATAATTATTAATTTAATGTTTTTGTGTGGCAAAAAGCAGAAAACCAAAATAAAATAATAATTAATGCCATGTTTTCATTGTTTGTTTTTCACTGTCATAAAGTTATTTTAAACAAACACATGTTTATCCAAGTAATGTCAACAAAACAACTTTTTTTAGAAAGATTTTGAGTATTTTTGAGTATTATTGTTCAGTTCACACAAAAGTATAAACGGACTCCTCCTATTATATTATAAAAAAATAAAACAAACTTTGTTCAAGCTACTTTTTTGTTACTAAAGCTACATTTGTTAGAAGAACTTTTTACAAGTTATATTTTTTTCTTTTTACAGCGGGGATCAACCGAACCCATCATCTGCAAAGATTACATGATCACTGAAATGCCCGCTTCAATCTTTTTACCCAAACTGTATCTAATCCAAAGCGCCTTCAACCCAATCCAAGCAAAAGACTGCAATTTTCTGCTTGCCAAGAAAACAATCGGGGCAAAGTGGATTAGTGTGCATCTCTAGAGTGCATAATCAAAGATGAGAGAATGAGAACTCATCCAGTCTGATGACCCACATACAGTCATTGTGTGCCTGCGTCTGCTGCCAAAGGTGCTCCACTGCCTCATATTACATCACAGAGCCACATCTGCAGCCAGAGCGAGTCCTGAAGCTGGGATTGTAGGGGAATGAAAATAGAGAGAGCAAGAGAGGCTCGCTCGACCTCGGCAGGCGTAAGAGGAAAAGCATCAACGCTGGAGAATCAATTAAAGATCCCCTTCCTCTGACCTGCTGGAGACACACGAGTGACTCATCTCTGAATCACCACACCTAAACTAACAGCAGATCGCAGAACAGGCAACATTCAACGTGAAAGACTGGAAGGATCTTCGAAAACAAGTCACTGGCTGTCTGACAATCCAATTTGTCCCATCAGCCTGCTTAGTTTGTATCGCAGATAATCTGATTTGCACCGAGTCGTGTTCTAAGTTTCTCACACTTACAACACAACTTTCAGACCACACTCAACGTGGACTCGTTTGACACCAAGAATTTCCCTCTGACAACCGAACACAGGCAAGCATCGCTCAAATTACTTCAGAAAATGCTCAAATGTAGTTCTAAATTTAGCATGTTGTGCTGTTGCACAGTCAAACATTAGCTCAATAGGTTCCCGATTCAAATCCTGAGACTAAGCTGTAAGCGCTAAATGTATTTAGCCCATAAAAGAGTAAGTGACCACATGCAAACATAAACATGTTATATTAAATGTGAAATGATTGATAGCCACAATGTGCTTCAGAGAATCTATAAAGATACACTCATTCCTGTAACTGATCTTAAAAGCCACTGCATACAGAACTTAAAGCTGACATTAAAGCTAAAGTAATATGTAAACCAGACTTTTCCACCAAATTCATATAGTACTAAAATAAAACACAGGCTTGTCTCCTGAGACAAAAGACAAATGCTTTTGCATAAATGGCAATCAAACATATGTATTTAGAATTTTTCCTACCTTTTCTCGATTCACTGATAAATACAAAGCAAGAAACGCTTATTTAGTGAAGATGATGATAAAATGTCTCCTCAGTCACCTTCCCAGCTTCCCTCCCATCCCTCTCGCTCCTGTTTTCCTTCTCACCCTCCCTCTTTCCCCTCACATTCTCCAAACTGCACGGGGGGCGGAGCTTATATGCTCGTCACTCCATTCAGCAGCACATGATATCATCCCAATGGAAAGGTGTGCAGTGTGCAGATTAATCATATTTGGGAGCAAACTGTACAAGAAAAGAGGCTCAGGTAAATGCAATCATGTCGGGGGAGCCGTAAAATTAGCCACTTTGTACAATTAAAATATGTAACACAAAAATAATACGCACATTTAATACATAATCTTATGAGGATATACTAATTACTTTGCATATGATTGTGCATTTATAACTATTTTAAATATATATAAAAATCATCTTCAAATAAATCATGAACATTGCTACCCCCTAGTGGCATTTGCTTAAAGGATGCAAATATTTATTTTCATTATAGAAAGAATTGCATTATTTTATTTATTTTTCATTATTCTTTCATTTAATTATAGAAAGGTAATTCCAGTTGTTTATTATATATTGCTTACATACAATATAAGTTATTTTTGTAATATATTATTTAGGGCTGTCACGACTCCTCGATTGCATTTTGCCCGGTTGTGATACAGACGGTAGAGTAACACGTATAAAAACAATATGTCGAGGACGAGAATCCATGGAACACAGTATTAGACCGTTTTCCAAGGCTGCATGATATATGAAACCCTTTTAAACATTATAATAAAGCATAATACTATTGTGAATTCACAAACGCCATTTCATCAGATATCTAAGGTAAATCATTTATAAGCGTATGCAAACACAGGAGAATACACCAATATCTTTCTCAATACGCGAACTGTTCATCGCGATTTCAAAATAAATGTTTTTTTTATTATTATTATTTATAGGCTTGTTTGTGCCTTTATTCGAACAGGGCAGTATGGAGCAGAAAGGAAAGCATTGGGTGGAGAGAGGACCGCTAGACGGGATTCGAACTCGGGTCACCATTAGCGCAGTTGTGCTGTTTGCTGCCGCACTAACCACTTTGTAGGCAAAAACCCGGAAGCGAGTTAGCGTTTTATAGTCAATGTGTTTTTTTAATGGGAGTTTGGTTAAATCCCCTAAAATAAGGTCCGTGGTTCACACAAGCTCAAGATTATTCTAGGACATAAAACACACCAGTTACACCCCACTCGTGATTTTTTAAAACTGTTATGTTTCATAAAAAAACGGTTGCTAACAAGTTGCTAAATGGGACTACAGACACTGTCGGAGACATTAAACATCATCACGCCGAACAGTTTGTCAATTTACAGTATTTTACAATTGTAGTATAATTCATAGAACAATTAATTGTAGAGCAACCAATTAATAGTTTACCGCATTTTATATTGTTGTTTCACAATTTTTTTGTGCATTTTTTTGCTTTGCCCCGAAATGCGACACAAGTCTTTGGAGGGAAGATGCTCGTTTTATCGCTTTCTGATGCGGAGACTCTGGGTTCGTACCATAAGGTGAAATCATATTACGATTATTACATGTGAACACCACATTTACCGGCTTAGTCACGGACCACAGCGAAAGTGAAACTTTAACAATATATAGTGCTTAAAGCCACGTTAAAATTAGATGTTCACGGCCACAAGAAGCGCTTAGAAAGCATATAGATTGAGGATTTTCTAGAAGCAAGGATTAAATAACATTTTGTGTACCCACCCTAAATGAGATCTGAAATGTGGTACTTTATTCACTAAAATAAGTTTAATCTTAACATATCCAAAAACTCGCTCACTCTGCTGTTATTTAATAGATTAACATGCACTAGAATTTTATTGAATAGGAAGTGGAGACGTGTTTTTAATTAAAATATTCATATTAATCAAGGATTTATTGACCTTTAATGCACCTTATTTTGACATGTACAGAAATACATGCTTTTATATGTCTTTTAGTTATGATTATTTAATTTATTCACTATACTATTTATTACTAATGTCTCATTTCAGTTTTATTATGGCTCTATAGTTTTGTATTTATTCCAGTTTATATGAAACAGTTCATGTAGCGTGGATTAAAATTCATATACAGAGTAAATTATTTTCACTGAACATGTTAAAAATAAGTTTAAGAAAGTTGTCGGGAGCGGTGCTGGTGACGCTGAAGGCGCGCGACCGTCATGCTGTAGTTCGTTTATAGCCTAAGTTTAGCTTTTCAGTTATGGCGCTTTTATTTTGTCTTCAAAATTCATAAAAGTTATATTATTTTGTGAAGATTATCTTGATGGACAAAACATGTAAGTTTCAAGAACTGAACACAGAGCTTATGTTTTGCGATAACCCAAAGGCCTATGGAAAAATCCCATTGGCTTTTTGTCGAGGGAACCAGTTTCATGCTAACAGCCGATCCGCCTACAGAGTGACATCATAGTTCCACCACGTCGAATTTAAAATAAAAGTGTAAACCCTCGCTCTTATACCTGGACATGTTTGATGTCCACATATTCAAGAAATGACAGTGACTGTAGCATTTCTGTCATTATGAAATGACCAAATATTTAAGAATAACCGGACATTTGATTGAAATGTGTCACGGTACTGATGGTGTGCCTGGGCTGGCCACCAGATGTCTCTGTGTGTTGAGCACATGGCTTGTTGTTTGTTGTTGGTGCCATGTTGCTCCCATGTCTATTGTCTGTCCCCTCCCATCTTGTTACCTAATCATTGTTTCAGTGGCTCCACCTGTGTCTCCCTCGTTACCCTCATTTGTCTCCCTATTTAGCCTCCTGGTGTCTGCAGTCCTGTGCTGATCCGTTGTCTTATGTCGTGTGTGTATGTGGACTGTACACAGCTCTCTGCCTGTCTGTTTTTCCCCTTCGGGGTGGTTTTTGTTCATCTTTGTTTTTATTTTGTTATTAAAAAACCCGATTAGCCTGCACTTGAGTCCTCGCCTCATCTCTCTCTGCACGCATCCTGACAAAATGTTGTTAAGTCAATATTAAACTAACCAAATATTTATTATCTCATTGCTATTATATATGTACTTTAAAGGTGCACTGTGTAATATTTAGGATAATCTATAGACAGAAATGCAATATAATATACATAACTACATTTTCAGAGGAGTAAAAAGACCTTACTTAATGAACTGTTATGTTTTTATTACCTTAGAATGAGCGATTTATAACTACATATACCGCGGGTCCCCTCACATGGAAGTCGCCATCATGTTTCTACAGTAGCCCTAAATGGACAAACTGCTCTACAGAGCGCGTATCGTCACTATGTTGTTCTCGTGAAAAATCTTAGCCCTGTATCGGCCACCGTAGCTTCTCTAAAGGGAGGGGTGAGCGGAGGACTGAGCCGTTGGTTGCAATTCGCAAACTCAACCGCTAGATGCTGCTAAAAACTACACACTGTACCTTTAAGTCATTTTAAATGCTATTGTTTGGTTAGATCTATTTTTACTACCACAAAAACATTTATTATAATTATCCAATTACTTGATTAATTGTCAGAATAATCGACCGATTACTCTCTTACCAAAATAATTGTTAGTGACAGCCCTAATATTATTCACCACATACACAAATGTTTTATGTAGGAAATCATTTTACTGTGCATTCATGTTCTCAGTATTTACATGTGAGATCAGATTAATCTGGTTGGTAAATCTGCAATAAATAGACCATTTATGTGTAACATACTGTGATTTAAGTCCATTAGGAAATCGCTATGGGCTCGTACTGTATCGCGTCCCTTGTCAGTGTCGGGTGCTTGCTTGGCCATTTATTATGATAAAGGAAAACGTGTTCAGCTGAATTGGAGTAGTATTTTGTTAGATGGGTATAAAAAGCGTAGTTTACTGCGGCAGCGATCGCGGCATCCTTCGCGTGAAGACCGAAGAGTGTGAAGAGTGTAAAGACCATCGACTCTACCGTGCGACTCGACAAGGGGCTTTTTACAAAAGTAAAAAGGACAGAAAATGAATTTAATGTTTAGTTTTATTACATAGCCTACAATAAAAAGGTACGAGAAGGTAAGAATGCAGACCTGTTTAAAAATAATGTATATGGTTGAGATAAATCTTTAATTAAAGTCCGAATAACAAGATATATTACTTAAACAACAATAACAAACCATAACACGCTGACATCACTTCTCATTCCTTATGACCTTTTTGCACATTTGAAAATAATACTAAAGTTTTCAAACTGCAAAGTATGGGAATTATCTAGTGAGCATATATATATATATATATATGAATGAATCTATCTTGCATTTTATCACATTCAAATCTCCCCTAAATTACAGCTCTGCACACCAACTGCATTCTGGGCTGCTATTGATGAGCACTGCGCCCCGTCACTCACCTGAATGTGGCATCATTTGAGTGGCATTTGCTTTGGCCTGCTGCAGGGCAGAAACCCAGCGCTGACACTCGCCCTCTGAATACGCCTTCAGGTGGTAGCTCCGCCCTCCACTCGTCAGCACAAAGTGACAGGTGTCACCCACCTCTATGTGCACCGTCGCCAAGGTAATCGTGCCTCGGCAGGTGTGTGCCATTTCTGCTTGAGTCCTAAAGACAAACGTACATATGCACAAACACACATTGATGTGAGTTTAAGAAGCAGCTAGCTGAAAGTCACAGATCCACAGCATTGCAGACACACTCTTATAATAGTGATAAACCGATATATCAGCCATTAACCGGCCATTCAAAGATGCTCAACATAACTGTGTCAAGCCCAACAATCTACCAGCAGGCTTGGCAATGGTTGCCGCACCGTTTCTGTGCAAATACTTCTGAGTGAACTCATAATTGAGAGCAATTATTGTATTAAAGATTTGTATTTATCATAATGAGTGAATGTATTATTGTGGGTCATGATTGTGTAAAAAATATATAATATTGAATGAAAATGAGTAAATATTTATTATTATTATGAGTGAATGTACAGCATTTTATTGTGATAAATCATGCTGCAAATAACATGTTTATTTTATTATAATGATTGAATACATTATTGTTGCTGTAAAAAATAACTTACTTTTATTATTTTCTCTTTATCTGTGAATTTATTATTTTGAGTAATTATTGTGTAAAAAACTATTTATTATTGAGTGAATTTAGTATTGTAAATAATTGAGTAAATATTTTTTATTATTAGTGTTATGCTATAACACTTACTTTTGTATTAAGGCTGTAAATAATATTTGTATTTTATTATAATGGGTGAATATATTAATGTGTAACATATTGTATTTTATTATGTGAGACTTCATTATTATGAGTAGTTAAATAATTAATTGTTATTATTGTACTGTTATGAGTGTATTTGTTATTGTGAATAATTACTAAGTAACAAATAATGTATTGTTTTATTAATATGAGTGACTTAAGTAATTATTGGGTAACAAATATTATTTATATGTATTATTAATTATTTAGATTGTATTTGCTGTTGTAATTATTGTAGAAAGTAATTTTACATAATTTTACTGTTCTATGTGAATATATTATTATTGTGAGGGGGAAATATATTTGATTTGACTTTATTTACTCATATTTTACCCATTTTAATCGCTATTACCTAACATTTTATCATATTTATTTACTTTTAATTCTTGCATCATACATCATGCAGGCTTATAAAATGACTGCAGGATTTCTGAGTCCAAGAGTGCTGAATCAGAGCATCATTAATATCAAAGAGCACAATATGTTCTTTGAAACCTTCTCAAATGATCCAGGAAAACATGATAATTAGGTTTTACACAAACTTGAATATTTAAGCAGCAAAGAAAACATTCCTGTTTAATTTTTTTGCATTCAGTGTTTTTTCCCCCCACTGCATGTACAGGCTAATATAAAAACACTGCATATATTAAATAGAGTTTCTCAGTAAGGCCCTTGAAGAAGGGTGGAAACTTGATCTAGGCTAGATGTTCCATATGTCCCCATTTCTAATTATAAACAGGACAGGAGAGGCATTGTTGCAGCATGGACAGCTAAGACTTATGCTTAAATATGTCAGTGGTGCCCACGGGTGCCAACACGTTTTTAATTAAAACTTCTGAACAACCCCTATCCCAAAGAAGGTCAAATAATGTGCCGCGGGTGAAAGGGTGACACAGCAAAGTCACGCGCACCGCGAGTCTCTCGAGCGCATCGAACTAAACACAGCGCGCGTAACGTTACCTGTAGTACGACAGGAGGCTGTTGCTCAGGACAAACCACCGGCGCTGGTAACCCTTCAGGTAGTTGGTCCATTTAAAGAGCCATCCTTTATACGCGTCCGGGCCGGGACCCTGCACACTTGAAGGAGACGGAAGGGTCCGCACCACCAGCTCGCTCATGTTGAGTGCTGCTGTCTGCCTCACCGCTGCGGATCACGCGTCATCAGACACCTGCCTCGCCACGCGCGTCCCGCCGCATGCATGCAACGCATTTAAGGCATGAGCAAGGAGTCAAATTTGCGGTCACGGCGAAGAGAGGCGGCGCTTCCCAGAGATGTGATGGAAAACTGATGCTGCTGGGGAAACACAGCGGATGACGTAGTTGCTCAGAATCGGCCATATGACGTAAATACATTAGAGAGGAGGATGCACAGGCTTTTAAAAGCTCGAGTATGCATCCCGAGGTAAGCTTTGCATTAATGTGGCAGGGCTGCATCTGATATCGATTCGATTCTTGATCCTTGCATTATGGCATTTGGTGCTGCAAAGTCATGCGGTGTTTTACATTGGCATTACTGAACTGATGTCTTGAACGCAGTACGCTGTACTATACACAAGATGGCGCCACAGTAACTACTGACAGTGTGTTTGTTATAATTTACTCGACTAGTGTCGTTGCACTACAAACCGCTAATTTGAATGTGGAATAAAAAAGGATCATTTTCAAGGACCTTCACTCAACTCGTTTCTATAGTTAACTAAAACAGAACAAAAACATCATATAATTAGCTCATACATGTACGTCTGCAAGATGTCTGTTAAAGATTCCTTCACCTGGAAAGCATCTGCTGTGTGCAAACATCTGATAGACGTCTGTCAGTTATTAGTCCAGACATTTTCTAACAGTCTATTTGACATTTACGTCCTATAGCCTAGACGTGAACAAATAAACACTCTAATAACATCTCAGCAGGTGTAAATGCAGATACGTGATGCAGGGTAGACTGAGTAGCCTACATTTGAGACGTGTACAGTTGAAACACCTTAAATAACTTGCGTACACAAGAACCCTGAGCTGTGGTTTTTGCTCCACACATGTGTATTAGTGTTCTCTTTAATTGTGGGAAATTTGAAATGTGTGAGTCTTTCGACTCCGAAGATATCGGCAAAAGTTTTTTTTTTTTTTAAAGTGAGATTATCGTTTCACCATGTCCATTCCACAATGAATAGCTTATTGTTGTTTTATGATTGTTAAACTTAACATATATAATTGCAAACCTTACTCTGAGCTCTAAAAATAGACACATTTCATGACATTGTGCCATGCAAGGTCTTTTCATCATCTAGAGCAGTGGTGTTCAACCCTGTCCTGCAAGCACCCCTGCCCTACACGTTTTGTATGTCTCCCTTATCAGACACCTGATTCAACTCATCAGCTCGTTAGTAGAGACTGCAAGGCCTGAATCAGGTGTCTGACAAGGGAGACATAATAAATGTGCAGGACAGGGTTGAACACCACTGATCTAGAGAAACGTGCGAGCATGTCAGTTGAGACACAGCTGTACCCAGATTGGTGTCCTATAGCTTCACATGATGTTTAGTTGTAGCCTACAGTGTTATGACAATAGGATAAAAGTCATATTTACACATATGCTACACAAATTCTGAAAAAAAGAAGATATTTGTGATATTTCAACGGTCTATTATTATTGGACATATTTTCTAACATTAATGTTAAAAGGATTTAGGAAAAATACAAGGTAGTAAAGTGGGTACAGTTGAGACACCCTTTACTGTATACATGAATAGTTCAATCATAGAAAATAAAATGCATACAGAGACTGTGTGTTTGTGTACTGGTATTACCTACATTAATATTCACCTTACATTCTTTTGGTCCCATGATGAAACAAGCTTATAAATCATACAGAATGATTGAAAATGTAACAATGCAGAAAGATTCGAGTGACAGTATGTTTAGGTGAAGGGTTATAGAATATAAATGTATGTATATTGTTATTTTTACTGATATGTTTACATTTGTACTGTTTGCCATATATTTTCTAGTGTTAAATATTTGTTTCTATTTTGTTTAACTGAATCTGAATTTAATAAAGTAAATAAAACATTTATTTTTACTCTGTAATTATTCAAATCTGTAATTTATTACATTTGCTATAAATGTTTAGCCAGCTTTAGAGCATTAAGAATGGGTGTCTCAACTGTACCACGCTACTGTTTCAAGTGTATGGGTATTGAGACAAAAAATGCACCTCATGTTATAATAGTGGAAAATATAAACTACTTATGGCTATTGTCAATTTATGAAGTTTTAGTAAACAAGCAAAATAAAAATCATGTGAAAAATCTTTTTGTGTAGTGATGAAAAAAGCAGAAAGTGTCTCTACTGTACTCAGTACACTACGTGTGCTATCTGGCAAGAACATAAAGAAAATTCAAGTGTTATTCAAAAGGTCTTTGCTTTCTACTAAGATCGCAATTAAGTCACCATTTACTCACCCTGGGTTCGTTTTAATTCTATGTCCTTCTTTCCTTTTCAGGTGACAAAAGTAGAAATCCCGCTCTCACTCCTCTGTAATGGGACCATTGCGACCAGTCAAGTTTTTTTTAAAAGACCCAAAACTATCACAAAATGTTCCCATTCGACAATACTCCAAGTATTCTGGGGTTTATTATAAGATTAGATGAAAAACAAACCAAAATGTATTGTATTATTTAATGAAAATCCTGCTAGGCTGCATGTTCACATGATTCTATTAGTGCAGCAGTTCATTCCGACTCGCCCAGAAACCCACACAAGATTTCAAGATAAATAAAAAACATGAAATGAAACACAACACAAATCCTAAAAATGTCAGCTGTCTATGTAACGAATATTTCCGGATAGTAACTCCGGTAGTCAATTTGCCGAACATAGATGGATTCACAATGAATTCACTCTCTGACAGTAGATGGCGCTTATGGAGAAGCAGAAGCACATTCGTTACAAAGGGCTTTGTTAAGTTACGTTTCTGACTTGTAACAGAATGAAAAAGGTTGTCAAATAGCATTTACGTTTTTTCAAACACGGTTGTTCAGATTTTTTGTAGAATTTCACCGTTACCTGGTGAATTCAGGTAAAGTGGGCAATTTAAGTTTGATGTGCTCAAAGGGTTTACACTTTCAGAGCATAACAATGGTTCTTAATTAAAGGGACACTATTTCTCTAAATCAGCGGTTCCCAAACCTGTCCTGGAGGCCCCCCATGCCCTGCACATTTCGTATGTCTCCCAAATCAGACACACCCAATTTAGTTCTTGCAGTCTCTACTAACGAGCTGATGAGTGGAATCAGGTGTGTTAGATGAGGGAGACATGTGCAAGGCAGAGGGTCCTCCAGGACAGGTTTGGGAAGCACTGCTCTAAATGATCAAATAGTTTTGGTTGATGTAATATGACACTGGTGGGTGTGGCCATACCTCAAAGGAGGACTGTGTCATGGTGAAAGGTAGAAAACCCTTCACATAAGATTTTCATTTCTAAATAAGGTTGCTTACTAGGAAACAAGCATTATTGGGACAGATCCTGCTGTTTTTGTTTCCACAGTTATCAGGGAATAAAACGCAAAGAACAAAATGTTAAAAAATGTATTTGTTTTCTTGTAAGGGTTTAAATATTGCTGGCCCATTTTGGCTGAACGTGTTAGATAAAGTGGGCCAGTGGGATTCAGGTAAAGTGGGCTGACTTTTAACCTTCAGTAATTATACTCAAACTAATTAAATTGACATTCACTGCTTATTCTATAGTTGACATGTATAACTGACTTTTTTAGGAAACTGAAATGAGTCTGCAGTCAGGATATTCAAGTCAGAGATGGAAAAAAGAAAGAGAGAATAGAAAGGAAGTCAAGGCATGAAGTTCAATCTGTGGAGTGAAGAAAGAATGAGAGGAGCAAAATGTAGATGCAGAATGTAAAGCTTTAAAATATGGACACATCAAAAGTTAATTTAAAAAGGTTAGAGAACAGACAGAAATGTTTTTTTTTTTTTACATATGGTTACCATTTTAAATGTTCCTCTTATTAATTTGTTTTGACTATTTGTTGCCGCTTGTGTTATGGTCACATTTTTTACATATTAATTTGTAGAGTTAAAAAGTATTCTGATTTCACAATAATCTGATATTCAGATTTAATCTAATTTAATGTCAACAAAACATGTTATTTAGTTGCTTGGAATTTCACAAATGAATTAAGAATTTACACAATTTATTTTGCTCAACCTGTAGGTTATATATTTTTGGATTTGTTAAATGTTAAACATACCAGTCTGATAATAAATCATGTTTTTAATTAAGATGCAGAATAATTTGATAAATAAGGGATGACCCACTTTACCTGAAAATAAATTTGTATGGAGTACATGACCTCAACATTTTTATTGGTATATATATCTTGCAAATAACACTTTGTATGAACTGTATTCAAATTGAAATATTACAGCTGGATTTTAAAGTTGAAAGCAAAAAAAATCTAGTTTCT
Source organism: Ptychobarbus kaznakovi (assembly GCA_027422405.1). NCBI lineage: Eukaryota > Metazoa > Chordata > Actinopteri > Cypriniformes > Cyprinidae > Ptychobarbus > Ptychobarbus kaznakovi. The sequence continues at coordinate 16,253,953 of CM049796.1, forward strand.
AAATTATACGTTTTACAAAAAGCAGCCCACTTTACCCGAATTCACCCTATTGGTGTTTACCAAATAAAATAAAATACAGGAGTACAGAGCCAATTAAAAAGGCACTAAAAGCAGCACGATTAATGCCATTGGTTCCCGTGTGTGACGTGACCGCTAGGGCTAGGACATGCGTATCGGGGTATCAATGAACTCCTAAGGGGAGGGTTTTCTTTGAATAAAATACATTTAAGTTTGTTCACACAAAAGCTCCTCATAAGACTCTTTTTAGGGAAACTTGGGGACAGATTTACAAAACAGGGCAAATTAACGTTAGAGCGCAATTCCATAAAAGTTCCGATGGGAGGGGAAAACTATGCGGGTGATTTACAAGGTGCACATTATAAATACAGACGCAACATCTCATTTCCACAATGACCAACGCAAAACAGGCTTTTTTGGGCGTTAAATAATGCAGCTAATACCAGTGCAAATTTTAGTAAATCGCTTTGCGTGATTCATTTAAATACTCTGCCATAAATTTACAGAAATTAAGGGAAACTCCTACAAATGTATATTCAATAAGGTGAGTAACAAAAACTAACCATCCACATCTTTTCAGTGCTAATTTCCTATGACGTGTAAATCCTGACGGTATTTTTAACACCAAATAAGGGTTTGCACTGGCGCAAGCTGACAGTAAATCTGGCCCAAAGAGGTATGAACAACTTTTGTACTTAAAAAAGCTCAATCACAAGATGCTCCCAAAAAGTCTCCTTTTGATCAACACCAAGAAAAAAACGAACATGAACTTAAGACAAGTAAAGACTTTTTTCCAGAATTTTATTTTTTTAGGTGAAATCTTTTAAACACTGTTTGAAATGACATAAGGGGCTGAATAGCATCAGCTATTTACATTATTCAGTCACACTTAAGATGCAACACTGTTTAGGTTAAGTAATGACATTAAATGCAGAAAACAAGTACATGGCATAAGTATTTACAGCCATGCATTTAAAACCCCCCAGAACGTTTTCGTTTTTTTATTCAACATTTTTTAGACATGAAAGCAGAGTAAAGCAAATAAAGGGGTATTGGGAATAAAAAAAATAAAGAGAAAATTTCACATCGTTCCACAAAAACATTTGACAAATCTAAATGGTACACTGAACACCTTGCATTTACATGTGCAACTGTTTCAATTATAGTTCTGGACCAGGAAAGGGATCACAAAACACAAAAAGTTAAAAAAATAAAACATTCACTGAGGACTAACGGCAAAGCAGTAACGAGTTCCATACCAACCAATTATAAATATGGAATTGCAACTTTAAAATCATTAGAAAAACAAACAGGTGTGGGCAGATGTCAACTAGGGACATCTCTCAATATGGTCTTTCTCGCCGTTCCTGACGATGGTCTTCCCTGCAAAAAAATAAATAATGAATTTCTTTTCCTTTTTGTGACTAAAATACCTTCACACTTCCACAGAAACACTCACTTCATATCCATTTTGCCAGGTGGTCCCATTCCTCGTCCCCTTCTTCCCATGTCATCCATAGGCGGCCCTCCTCGACCCCTTCCTCCAAAACCACCTCTGTCCATGCCGCGTCCTCCTCTGAACCCCCCACGATCCATACCTCTGCCTCCACGGAAGCCACCGGGTCCCCCTGGCCCTCCACGGTCCATACCACGTCCGCCACGCATCCCACCTGGTCCACCACGACCACGGTCACCACCTGAATCCCAAAAGACAGTTAGTGAATATTAGCAATGCAACTGACACACTGCTGTTTGCGGTTCTGAAAGCTATACTAGGAGTAAACGCAAAAGACAGTAACCTGGAGGAGGGAAGGGAGGAGGTCCGAAGCCTTCAGGTTTGGGTGCCTTGCACTGGTTACACTCCATTCTCCAGGCAAAGTTTTGGTTTCCACATCCCCTAGAAAAACAAAGACTCAAATCAGAGGCTGAATGCAATACATGGATCATTGAGTAACACTGCGCTACTACTGAAATACATACGCATTTGGACACTGCCAGTCTCCTGCCCTCTGTTGCATGTTTCCTCCAGTAGGTCCACCACGGCCCATTCCCCTGGGACCCCCACGTGGCATGAATCCTCCTCGATCACCACCTCTGCCCATACCACCACGACCCATCATTCCTGCAGGAATAGAGCCAATCCAACTCGATGGTTAGAACTTTTTAGTACAGAAAAACAGAAACTTAGGTTTTCTGGTGCTTCTAAATCAGCGTACCTCCTCGTCCCATCATGCCACCTCGGTCCCCCTCATTGGCATGCCACCACGCATCATTCCCATCATAGGCTTGCGTCGGGCCATGGACACCTTCAGCTTCTTGCCCTGGAAATCTTTTCCTAATGAGAAAAAATTTGTCTTAAAGACTCATGATGAAAGGACAGACACTCAAGACTGATTTCAGTTAAGTTCAACGCACCATCAAACCATTCGACTGCTGCCTTTGCAGATGGAGGCTCTTCGTAGGATAAGGTGGCATCACCTTTAGGTTTCCCAGTGTCTTTATCTGTATAGATGTTGACAGCAGGCAGGCCCGTGCGTTTGTTTATCTTAGAAAGCAAAATTAAACAATAATCAATCATAAGTTTCAAGAAATCCAATAAAGGACCATTCGGTGCATGGTGTAACCCAACCCTTTACATGTTTCAGTATTAGATCAATAGTAACATGGAAAAGCAAGCCACCCATCTTCCCAAAGCCATTCTATCTTATCGAAAAAGACCATCAAGTACCCTAACGATTCCACTGTGCTTGAAAAATTCAGCAACTTCTTCCAATGTAGCGTTCTCAGTGAGCCCAGTGATGTAGATAGTGTTATTTTCAGAGTCATCCTGCGCCTCTGGGCGTCCTGCAGAGAACAGACAGTGTTAAAAGCAGAAGAAATTGATAAAAAAATAGACGAAAATAAAATAATTTGAAGATCCAAACTTACCCATGTCACCATCTGTTTCAGGTTATCATCAAGCAGGACACAAGGAGAAAAATAAAGTGAGAAACAAATTAGTTTACAAGCTGAGTTTCTCAAGCACCTGACAATATTATGCTACCATTTCCTGGTCAAGACTGCCCCGGCACACTCTTTCTGACCATTCAAAAGACATAAAATGGCAAAATACCATGATGCTGTTGACCCAAGATTGGTTTGATTATTGTGAAAAAGTATTAAGAAACTATTCAAAAGCTACCTAGTTTTTATTCCAGTGTGCCTTAAATATAAAAATATATTTGCAAAACCCTTGAAAAACCAAGGACCCAAATTGGACTCCATACCAGATATCATATAAAATAGTAAACAATGAAATGGCGACTCTCTACATGGTTGGGTAGGCCAGTTACCATTAACTCTTGCTTATAAGGGCAAAAGAAACCTTTCATTGGAGTCCACACTCAGGATTTTTAACCAATAAAAATAGATATGAACCATTCTTATACAACCAAAGGAAAAAGTTGACTTAAGTTTAGCCGGCAGTGTAGTTTTGCAAGGTAGTAGGTACTAATTATTTCCCTTCTGAAAAACACCCATAAAAGGTAGATAATTCTAGTGTATGGTCTTGTGATTCTCATTAAACTTACCACCAGGCTTAATGAAGCCACCTCTGTCTCCAGCGATGCTGGGGGGAATAAGCGAAGATATGAAGGTGATATCCCTTAAAACAGCCACTTCGGTACCACAAAAAGGGTAATGGGGGCATTTGCACAGTTTTAACCAACGCTTAACAAGACCCCCTTATAAAAACACAATACTGTTGAGAGTAACACTCAGTTGGGGTGCTGCAGCATTACAATGTTTGTGCACGGAGCCTGACTTGCTCCACTTACAATTTTATAACATTAGTGGCTGAACAGTATTGGGGTTATATAGAGCATGAGTGAGGATTGATCTTTATTATTATTATAGGTGCAAAACTCCAGAAATTTGTACACTGTAATTAGGGGTGGGAGATATAACCAAATTCTTATGATACGAGTAGGCTAATTTTATTTCACGGTAACAATGTATATCACGATACAGTTATTTTTGCTATAAATAAGGTCTTTAGGATATTAAAAAAATGTATGCCATAGAAATGTCATAATTCTTGTCACCAGTGTCCATATCCCCCCAAAAAACTAATACTAGCCTTTAAAAAAAATATAATAAACAAACTTCAAGCTCACTGAAGGAAAGTAAATAGTCAGTGATTCAATTTTTTTAACAAATTTCAAGCAATAGGACAAAAAAGCCTATAAAGCGCAAAAATAACGCACCCCCTCTATGAGCAACGTCTTAGTGCGCATTTCACGAAAGGAGTTCTCTTTCACAGCTGATTGCGTTTCAACGGCTTAAAAATAACAGCAATGCTAACGTTACATTTTCGTGATCATGTAGCACAGCAACGTCACGTGAGCGTGTAACCAAAATCTCTACCGGTTGACAAATTTCTAACTGGTTAATCGCCCACCCCTAACTGTAATTGAGATGTAATTGTTTCAGACACAGCCTTACTACCAACTCTGAATGAAAATGAGACTATGCAATATTTAAAACTACACCCAAATGTTAAAACTATTGGTCTTCACTAATAATCGAATTGCATGTTGGGGCCAGATGCACCAAAATGCAGGAGAAGCCTGTTTGTGGCTGCATCTGAAACAATCTGCTTACATAATGCTGGTACATGCATTTTAGTCAAATAAAAAGCAAGTAAACCATAACACCACTTTTCTCTTTACAGAAATGTTTGTCATATAATTACACAACACAAAAAAGCTATCAAAACACTTTTGTAAAAAGAGTAAACTTATGTTTAGATAATTACACATTTCTTTGGCTGCAAAACAAAATTCTCATTCTTGTAGGACATTTGCGCATTCATTTGGACACGTCTCGACACCACCAACTTTAAGTCCCCATTTCAAAAGGCTTCCGGCCCAGACTCAGAACTGAGTAGTGGTACTGTAAAAGTATTGATGTGTTTACATGGCTCTCACTTTGTTACCTGTAGCGTATAAATGCGACAAAGCATGTTAAAGAAAAAGTTTCATAATGCACAAGACAATTGCAATCCAAATGTGTAACAGATAGAGAAAACATACCCTTTTTTAAAAAGGGAAAATGAATGCAGTGTATTTTCACCGTTTGAAGCATACCTTCATAATAGGGATGCACGATATATCGGCCACCATATCGGTATCGGCCGATAAATGCAAATTTTTTCTGTTATCGGTATCGGCCCGATAAGATAATTTGGCCGATAACTTTAAGCCAATAAATAATAAATTATTTCCTTCAGAGACACTTCAGATGTGCGCTATTCGCCATGATGGGTTTGAAATGCTTGAAATATGATTGGAATCCCTTTGAAAAGGACAATACACTTATGTGCAACATGTGCCGAACAAGTCTGTCATAAAGGCTACATAAAATTAAAATAAGAACATTACTGTAAATGACGTTGTGGAATCTTTGTGCGCGCGTCCACAACGGAGCTACACCTCCATGACAGTTAAGTTCGCTTGTGCATTTGCAGCCTTTTGTGCAATTGTACGTAGTAATATTGTGTTTATTTTATGTATATCTGCTTTATCTCATATGAATGCAGCGGTCGCAGCAGCCTTCTCGTCGTGAGAAGACCGAAGAGTGTAAAGACCGTGCGACTCCTCCGGGCAGGGTCACCGGCAAAGGATATAAGTATCGCTTTTTATTTACCATCTTTCTTACTGCTTGTTTCACTTCTGTTTTAGTTTTTATAACTAATTCTTACTATGTGTAAGTTGTTGTTTGTTAGCATGTGTTTTTGACAGTGTTCTTTTTTAGGATTATTGATAAACTACTGCCGTTTGATTTGTTATCTATTTTAATTTTAGATAAATTATGTATGAATTTATTATGTCTTTATAGGTATTTTCTTTAGTTTTAATAAATTGTTATTTTAGTAACTTTACTTCAACATACTACATGGTATGGGTGTTACTTAGTGTCATGTTAGAATCATTTTTATACTCATACCAATTGTTGTTTTTATTGTTTTAACTTTATTATTTTTTTTTTTGAAATGTTGTATGCATTTCTCATTTTATTTAATTTCTCCATTTTCTTAAATGTGTATATATAGTATTTATAGAGTTTTAACATAGTTTGTCACTTTTTCTTATTTGTAAGTCGCTTTGGATAAAAGCATCTGCTAAATGACTAAAAAGTAAAGAATGTGTTTGGTAAAGTTAATAGAGCGCTTTAGTTTGCCGGTGATCATCTTCAGCGCAGAGCGCATGCAGCTCAAACAGCAGCGCACAACTAATAACTATGATTGGGACTGTCGTGTATACAACATTCTAATGAGAACATTATTATAATAAAACGTTTTGAATTCTTTTGGTTTAGTTGCCGTGTTTCAGCGTGTTGTTACGGGAAGCCAAGTGCGCGTCCACGAGTTTCACATCTGACTAGCGCATAACTTAGTTCAAAATAACTTGTGCATTTCCGTATTTTTGTGCATATATATGTTGTAAAATTATGTTTATGTTCTATAAATATCTGATTCTCATGTAGCTTAATTAACCCGCTATAACAAGCGCTTCAGTTTACCGGTGTTCATTCAGCTTCATACAGCGCACGCAGCTCAAACAGCTGCTATTTAAAACAGTGGTAGCCTATTCATTTGTTATTTTTTCAAAATCACAGCATTATTAATAATAACCACCACTTTTATTTTCATCAACAATATGGTTTATTAATTAATATAATTGCATTATTGTCCATGCAGATGGCTCTTCCGTTTTATTCATCCATGGCACATGCATTTTGATTCTTTACACATGTAATGATGTCCAATGACTTGTTTGCATTATTTATGCATTATTCTATTTTATTTGTGAGACTTTTATGGTGAAATTTGGTAATATTTTTTTATACTTACTCTGTTCAAACTAGGCTGCTTATGTTGAAGTGTTTGGATGTGGCTTTTAATGATGAGAACTTTTTTTTTTAATCAGGCTCTCAAAAAGTATATAAAAATGTGGATATAGATTTATTGGCCAACATATCGGTTATCGGCTTTCAAATATAAAGAATTATCGGTATCGGCCAAAATTTTCATATCGGTGCATCCCTACTTCATAACCAAAATAGTTAACTTTAAAAGTAGCATTGCACAAGCTCAGTTAAATAAGTCTACAAATATTGTAATATGCAGAGCAAGGGACATGTTCAAGATAATAATGAAGGGATAAGCAGCTCTGTAGTAACAGTTTTGTGTCAAGCATCACTGCATTCACTTTCATATTTATTTTGTGTTAGCTTCCTACTTTGGCAGCATAAATCGTCTTTGGGAACCAATATGGTTAATTATAAAACAACATTAATTTTATACACCTAATCAAAACATTTTCAAAACCTGCATTGATATTTACGCTCAATTCCAGTAAATGTTGCCCACATTAACACCTTTATCTCTTTCTAAAATAACCCTTAATTTCACTTTTTTTACTCCATTCAGAGTAGATTGAGACAAATTGAAACATTCTGTACCTGTAAATCTATGATTTGCAGGCAGATATATATAATCCTATTTGGAGTGATTAACATACCTTTTGGAAATATCCTAAAGGATCACATTATGCATTGGCAATCTTATTAAAACCCTTTGGAGCACAGATCTTATGAACTGTGCCTCACCAATGTTCAATTATCTTGTTTCTTACTCTAACACCTTAATAAATCCTTCTTCTGAATAATTAAAATCCCTTAAATATATTTAATGATAAAGGGAATGTGAGATTTAAATTATTATATTTTTTCCCAAAGCACAATCATCTTACCTTAGGCCATAATGAGGCAGAGCTGAGAGCAGCAGCACCTCAGAATTTTAAATAATGTTGGCATCTTTTCAAAACAATTGCCTGGACTCTCTATCAAACTAATTAACCAAAAAAAAGCTTCAACACTTATTATTGTGATATCAAAAATTGTATTAAATTGGTTTAACGAAAAAAAATAAACAAATACTGTTTATGATTTAAGCTTTAAAGAAATAAGTAAATTTCTGTCAATTTAAGTACACAGAGTGGCTCTCAGCCCTGTATGGCCTCTTTCAGCTCCTGTCTGAGGGAAAGAAGAGGTGGTGAGTTGAGACTGCACAAATGCACACTTACCCCATGCCTCCACGGCTCATGCCCCCTCGCATGCCACCACCTCCTCGCATCATCCCCCGGTCAAACCCACCCCGGCCACGCCCACGGTTCTCCCCCCCTCGGCCCTCTCCAGGGCCCCCATATCCTCCGGATTCAGGGCCCGAGTAGCCACCTCTGCCCATGCCATTCTGATGGTCCTGTCTGTAACTACCTGTGAAAGAAAATTGTGTCACAAATGTTTTCAAATTTGTATACAACAGTCTTTGCCAAGCTATTACCAGCAGACTTACCATACTGACTGGGTGGTTTATTGTCTGCCTGGCCATAGCTTCCTCCAGTACTGGCCTGCTGGCTGTATTGGCTAGCAGGGGGCTGTCCGTAGGAACCAGAAGGTGGGGGGTAGCTGGAAGGCGGAGCCTGTTGCTGCTGGGGAGGAGTTTGTTGATATCCTCCCTGCTGGCTGTAGGAGCTCTGCTGTGCATAGCCTCCTTGTTGGCCCTGGTATCCTCCCTGCTGCTGCTGAGAATAGGAGTTTTGCTGAGGCTGCTGGGAATACGAGCTCTGCTCATGTCCAGAAGGTTGCTGGCTGGTAGAACTGTAGCTGCTGAAGGACACAAATTACAATCAGTGACCAACAAAATACATTGCAAAACTTTGAGGGACTATGAAGAAAAGAGTAAGCCCAATACCTGGGGGGTGCAGCAGAAGCAGCCTGTTGTCCATATCCAGGATATGCAGACTGGGCACTATAGCTGGCCTGCCCACTATAAGAGGCCTGGTTATTGCTGGTCGATGAAGCGGCAGCTGTGGAGGAATCGTAGCTGCTGCCTCCATATCCCTGCACAGGCTGAGTGTAGCCCTGCGGTGTGGCCGGAGTGGCATTATAACTACCTACAAAGAGTAAAAAATATATAAAATTCCCTGAATATACACACACACCCCTTGGAGATACTGACCTCAATTTAAATACCACAAAAATGGATCAAAAAATAAATAAAATGACACACCGCTGGTTGGTGGCTGCTGTCCGTAGGATGATCCATAGGGCTGCTGGCCATAACTGCTTGAGGTGCTGCCGGTCTGGGAGTAGGTCGAATCAGCTGGTTGGCTGTATGAACCATAGCTTTGCTGTTGACCATACGACTGCTACAGAAAGCAAACAGTAAGTTACTCACACCAGGCCACTTTAACAGCTCCTGTTTTGCACTTATGACAAAAAGCATGGCAAAAATAAAATAGTTTAAGGTGACGGTTTACCGGAGTGCCCTGTCCATAACTCTGTTGAGAGGGCTGGGCCGCAGCATAGGAGCTGTACCTGATAATAAAAGATGATTTTTTCCCTTTATTTATCATCATTAAAAAAATCAAAAACTGTTAAACACAATATTTCCTTATCTTTGGTCCAGCACATTTCCATGACTATATATGAATGTTCTAGCTGTCCATTATTATTGAATACGGATAAAGTCATCTCTATAAATAATTGCAATAATAAAATAAATGTTATGGCCATACCCCTGTTGGCTTCCAGCCTGTCCGTAACTGTTGTAATCTGCCAGAAAAACACATTGACATTCATTTAAAATATCAAACTCATTCACAAAAACAAGGATTTTGAGTCACATATGGGTCACAGTGGCAAATAAAGATGTTAATATAACATTACACTTAAAACGCTTATTTCTATTCATTCGAAACAAATAAATAACGTAGAAAAGACAATAAGTGTACAAAAAAAGTATAAATGTATAGAAATTTGTGTAATATAATTGTTTCTCCAGAAGACGATTGAGAGAATGGATAACGATTGGTTTCAATGAGCAAGCGCCACACACGAGAAAAAAAAGGAGCGTTAATATGAACTGTTTTGATACTATTGATTCACACTGTAACGTTACAGCTGATACTGAAATGGCTGTATTCTGTGAGTAATATTTACAGGATTATGAATAACACCGTATTATTTTGATACAGCACATCAGAATAGCATTTACAACGCCACGGGAGCTGAGCTCCAGTGCTATTAACTAGCCCGCCTCTTAGCTCAAACGTTGCCAAGCAACAGACCGGCACGTGTGAATTTGTGCGCAAAATTAAATAAGCTGGGAATAAAATAATTAAGGTACATTTGTATGCTATCAGCTAAAGAAAAGATTTGTCTGAAGCCAAGCAAAATGTAAAATACCGCAGTTTTCTACCCCCTCCCCCATTTTAACACGCAGACAAACGGAACCGGTTCGAACCACACCGGCAAACATAAATATTTAATAACGTTAGATTCGTTGCGTTTTACGGAGCACATTACTTTATCATAACTATAACTTTCAACAAAATCTATATCCACATAGATATTTCTAAAAAGCTCTAACATGCTATGAAATTGTACAAAAGATTTCACGTAGCTCTCACCTGCAGCAGACGCCATTTCGTGTGCCTTTGGTTGCACAGACTGCGCATGCGTGGATGACACTCTTCGGGCGCTACCATTTGATCAAGCGAGGGTGGATATTTATTGCAAACGTTATAATTTCGTGTTTATTTGGTATGAAATCCTTATACTTGTATGAAAGTTAACTTTTGATTCACTTTGCTTGTTAAAGCACATCATACATGAAAGAATCTTAATATAGTGAAATTAAATATTTCTGTTAATGGTTTCGTCCTGAAGATCCACAGAATGACCTACTTAACCGATGCTATTTAAATAAATCCTTCCCAAGAAGAGGAATGATGTAGGAATGTATGAAAAAATGGTCTTAAATGTATCACTATAAGCAGCACCACTCTGTACTATTTATATAATAGCTTGTTTATGAAGTGACTGAAACAAATGTAAATTTACAGGAGTGTTGATGAAAAACATACTGCAAACAAAATTGTAATTCCATGTACATCTGTAGGATTACCAGTTCTTAAAACATGAACACATGTATTAAAACCAAAGTGTTTCTTTTTAAATATGAATAAATTATTGTCTTAAAATTCATTTTGAACAAACAAACAAAACATGCTACACTGGAAAACTGCTTTGCACACTAAATGCTGTAAATTATGCTTTAATATCACATCGAAAATTATATTTGTTATTTGGCATTGTTCATTGCACAGCGTAGCATTGCCTACACCATAGTTCACCTGCAAAGTTTAGTTTTTCTAAGACCTAACTATTAGCTAAAGCAAGCAAAAGTACATTTCAGTGTAGCATACAAAACTGTACATTGAAAAATAGTTATGGCACTTTGAAAAGATATGACAGTAAATGCTTATGAAGGTGCGATACCAAATACAAGTCATATCTCTGAAGATAAATATAATAGGACATTTTTGACAATCTTCGAATGACCACAGCTGATAATCCTGCACCTGAATCATCGGATATGTGCAAACAGGGCTGTCAAGTTAGCGTACAGATGTAATTCCAAGCATGACCATGTTTTGCAGTGCTGTGCAATAATTCAAGTTTTTTTTCCTCTACAAATGATGGGTCATTATCCAGTGCCCAAAGGTCAGTAGGTCACGATAAGCTACAGTGTCCTATTCAAAGTGTTGTGGGTTCCAGTCAGAGTAACCCATCTTGCTCAAAGACAGAGGGCAACAGGGAGAAGTCAAAGGGGGCAAATTTGACTCCTGTTCCACTGTAGAATTTGTTCTGAAATTCCACCCTGCAAAAAGTAAAAAAATTATCTATAAACAGTAAGTAGAGAAATACAGATGTTTTTATAATATGTTTTAAAATATGTATTTTAATTTCAAATGTAACTGAAAATATTAATATTAACTTAAAATTAGGGCTGCACAATAATAATTAAACAGTTAAATCATGAATATTTAGCTAAAACACAATCACAATTATTGTCACTTCACCCCCCCCCCCCATTTCTTCAGAATGTCTGCACTTTCACATAGCCACAAATCAAGAGAACATCAACTTGCATGATTTGTGAAAGAAAAATAGGCAGTATTACACTTTTATTAAAGACGAATATCTCTGTTTAACTCCAACTTACATGTTTGCCAGTGTTTTTAAAGGTAGAAAGCGCACGTACGCATGGTTGCCAGGTTGGGAAGATTAAGTGAACCACTGAGCAGAAACGTACAGAGATTCCGGAAAATAAAGATAATGCGTCCCGAGATGGTGTGATTTTGGTTCAGTCACACTCCTACTGATTTTCTGGAATCTGTGTGTGCGTTCACACACTTCCCGTAATGATCCCGTAATTTATTAGAATGTGACACGTACCGTTCCACTAAGCTGGCGAACAATCTTAGCTTCAGCGCGGATAGTGAGGAGCTCCCTGATCTCTGCTTCTTTCCAGTTTACACACATTTTTTCAGGTCGCGCGATAACGTGTGTCATCACTACGACATTGTCTTTACAGCACTGGTCCTGTCTTTTGTTCACACAGGACTCATTCCAGCACTGATCCAATCGCAATATTACTAGGTTCCCATCCTGGGACCGTTTCTTTGATCACTCCCGGAACATGTTTGCGTTCCCACAGAAGGCACTCTGGTAATTTTCTGGGATCAATGCGCTGTTTGAAAGGGGCTTTTAAGAGAAAATCTCTCATTGGGAGATTAAATCTCTTGACATCTGGCAACCGCAACCATGAGTGCTTGTGGATGCAATGCAAGATAATACAAACACCAAATTAAAATGAAATGTTTTCGGGATAAATATATAGCCGGTAGATGATTATGCTTCATAAATCGAACAAAGCTGAAATCATGATCATGATTAAAAAACGATTCATTGTGCAGACCTACTTCCAATTTAATGTTAAAATATTAAAAAGTATTCTGATAAGAAAAATTAGATAAGTCTCTTCTAGAAGACTTTTTAATTTAATTCCCAGTTCTGATAATCAAACCTGGCTGTATCTGAGGCTGTGTGCTCACCAGTGAAGACGCAGCGCATGGAGGAAAGCGGACAGACCCTCCATGACCAGGAGAATGGAGATAGAGAGCAGAGCAAAAACCCCGAACACAGGAACAAGGAAAAGCACGCCCAAGTCTGGAGCTCATCCTCAGACCCAGACGCATCACCATCGCCCACAGTACCTCTGACAGCTCTGATACACACACACACACACACAATATATGCATAAATAGTCTAGAAAACAGATTCATATGCTCATGATGTAATGAAACATCTTGTAATTTTGATTTATTTTTGAATGTATAATCAGACACTCACGGGCGTGAGCGAGACTCAGGGCCCAGAGACGCAAGTAGGAGGCCGTGTTGGAAATGCAGCCCAAACAGTACTCTATGGTGTGAATTGCTTGATGCAGGAAGATGTCTCCGAAATCAAACTGCCAGTGAACAAACATGCTGTTAGTGACATTCATACAAGATAAATCTTTGTGTTTAAATGGTGACTGAATGTGAGATAGGTCAACTTCAACCTCCCGAGGCCCTCCTGAGTCGCTTAGTCCCTCTTCTTCATCATGGACTACAGACGGTGACAGGTCTTCTTCACTCACACGCCGAACTCGCTCGTAGCCCTACACACAAAGTAATATTATGTAGCATCTTCACCTTTTTTACCAGTCCATCAAACATCAATGTATACATTTTGCTAAACACACATGCACATATATCTGAAGACTACATTTGTCATTTGGGTCAATCTCACTAAAGCATGTGGGCCACATTTCACCCCAAATCATTAAAGAAAACAATAAACAGTATTTTGAATTTGATTAAGATTTTTTTGGGATTGTGATTTTATATGTATATATATATATATATATATATATATGACAAATTAAGCAGAGGTTCCCTCAATTTCTCTTTACCATAATGCATCTGAATGTCTTATACATACACACTATATTAGGAAAATTTTAAACAGCATAAATTTAAAGGGAAATATTTACAAACACTTTTATGGTGTATAATTCATTTAAATAATATCTATTTTGGTGGGGGTATAATAACGTAAATAAGAAAAAGTTGTCTGATAGTTTGTAGTTTGCCTATTAAAATGTTAAATAATTGAAATATACTTTTGAATGGCTATAATAACTCATTTAATATGCAAAATGTGAAAGAATCCATTTAACAAAAGTATTGGTTTTGTCAATAATAGTAAAGAGATGTCATTAAACAAATTATTTACATTATTTAACTTATTAAAAATACTTTGTAGATTCAGCATTTATTAAAAAATGTAATGTGTAAATATATTGATTATTAATTTTAATGTTAAGTGTGATTAATTACATAAACTTGTGCGATGAATAAGGTCATTTTGTAAAAACATTTTACAATAAGGTTCCATTCGTTAACATTAGTTAACTACATTACTTAACATGAACTAACAATACAAAAAAATTACGAAAGCATTTACTAATCTTAGTTAATGTTACTTTTAACCTTTACTAATACATCATTATAAATCATAAGCTGTCTCTGTTAATATTGTTTAATGGATCCGAGCTAACATTACCAAATGCTAATTGTTAATGTCAGCTAATTGGATCTTATTATAAAATGTTAGCATTTTTAAAGTTATCTACAGCCGCAATCATTTTTCTTTTCTTTAGTTGTTTAGTATGAACTAGTAGGACCAAACAAACCATGAATGTACCATGTGAAATCATGTGACATCAGATACGAACACATACATACACAAGAACACAGACACACCCTGTGCACCCCCAGACTCTTCCCGCCATGATGCAGCCAGTAGAGGTACAGAGGTTTCCCGAATAACAGCACTGGCACCGACAGCAAAGCCATCACCACTAGAAACACCTGCAGTCCCATCTGTTATAAGAGGATTAACACAAACACAGATATCAGGCAGATTGAAGGAAGTGCTCACACTAGAGTTCACACACACACACACACACACACACACACACACACACACACACACACACACACACACACACACACACACACACACACACACACACACACACACACACACACACACACACACACCTGGCCAGGGTAAAGTGGTGTAGCGGTGCTCTCCTGCATTAGGAACATGTTGATGAAGTGGATGAGAATGCTCGGAGCCAGCTGTGAGTCTCGCACTGAGAACGCCAGCCATTTGTAAAAGATCATGAAGACCAAGTACCCAAAGAGACAAAGTAAAAAGAGCAGCTCCGGAAGAAAGAGAAGATAGATCTTATACTTCTGTCGGAAGTGCCTGTAAAGACACAGAGAGGAAAAGAGCAGAATTTAGACAATGTATAGAGTTTACAAGCAAGGAGAGCTTACAGGGGTGGTTTAACTTTTTTAACTTTAGTTAGTGTGTAATGTTGCTGTTTGAGCATAAACAATATCTGCAAAGTTACGGCGCTGAAAGTTCAGTGAAAAGAGATATCTTTTCAAATGATGGCAGTTTAAAGCCTACAAAAACGACTCGTAGGGACTACAACAAACTACTTCCTGGGTTGGTGACATCACAAACCCTGAAATTCACTTAAACCCCGCCCCCAGGAACATGCACAAAGGAGACGAGGCCATGTTGCTCTGCTTTAGAGAAGAGGAAGCGTTGTTGCCATGCTGTCAAAACCAGGGGTGCACAAAAAATATTCATATATGAATCGCGATTCTGTCTTCTAACGATTCTAATTCACAAGTTTCAAAATCAATGTTCTAAAGCAGCGTCCCTCTGCTCTGCATCTCTCTCTCGTTCAGATCATCAGCTCATCAGCTCCATAAATGAACAGTGTTCCAATTATACACTATGTGTAAAGACAGACTGATATTTTTTAGCTATGAGAAGCGTTAAACATGGACGCGCACGAGGATGCCGTGGTAACAACCAATACTTGCTGGCAAACACAAAAATGCTAAAACGCAATCATGTACTCTACTGTATTAAAGCTTTAATCAGGATAAAACCATATAGAAGCAAAAGCAGTAGCAAATAACAGTTGAGACGACAACAATGGGCGATATACAGTATGCAGATCTCGTCGTAAAGCCGGTTCCTTGATTAGCGCTAAATCTCCATCACCTGTTTTCAAATGGAGCGGTATTTAATACACGGACCGTAAATTGACAAGCTAGATCGCGTTCAATCGATATATCAGTCGATATAAGAACTACGGCTCTGTGTATTAAATACCGCTCCATTTGAAAACAGGTGATGGAGATTTAGCGCTAACAAGGAACCGGCTTTACTGACGAGATCTGATCGCATGCAATATATCGCCCATCCCTAACGACAACAAACAAAAAAACTAATTCAGAATCCTCTGGGTCTCATTCAGGCTCAAATTGATAAGCAATATTGACAGCGCCATTGTTTACAATACAACTGGAGCACATTCTGAGGTGAGGGGCGGGACGTTTCTGGACGCGCTATAGACAGTTTAGCGAATCAAAACACACTGGGCCAGCTAACCAATCTGAGTCCATTGCGTATTTCTGAGGGAGTGGCTTCTTAAAACCAGGAAGTCATCAGCGCGTTTATAGGAGAAGGGACAGAGCGGTGTAGAATAAAGGTAAATTACGTGAATTTTTTATTTTTATTTCTTTATCAAATAAAATTTTTTTTTTTTAGACTAAGCATTAAGACAAGTTAGATTGCAACCCCCCTATAAAGCTATAAACAGATCAAAAATATAATATGAAAAAGGATGAATGTGCTTCTAATACATGCGAGTCATGCAGATTGCTTTTATACGAAAATTTTCATGTGTAAATATCTATTTATACTGTGCGAAGTATGAACATAAATATATAAAACTGTTTCCAAAATTAATTTGCATTTTAAATAACAACTGCATTTAAATTATCATGGTACTGAATCCCATGCAAACGATCACAAATATTATATGAAAAAAATCAAATGATAGGACAAGTACATACAGCATGTATATCACAAGAAAGAAGAGAGGAGCAGAGGAGAGGATTTTTTAAAGCGGAATGAAACATTAATAATATGTAAATGCAGTAAATGTTAAGAAATATTACATTAAACATATTTAATTTAAAAACAAATAAGTAAATAATTTTATTTATAAATACATTTATAAATTCAAATGTCTGTAAATTATCTTTAAACAAATGTATAAATATACATAAATCAATATTAAATAATTGTTTTATTATTATAGGTTATTACCATTGACTGGAACTGAAAAAAATTGCTACTTGAAATAAAATACATTTTTACTGAAATAAAGTAAAATGTAAACAAAAATAGTTTTAGCTACATTCAATTCATTTTAATTTAGTTTAATGTGATTTACTAAAATAACTTAAACTGAAACAAAAATTATTAAAAACTATAAAGTACAAAAACACAACAAATTCACTCAAATCAAAAATAAAATGATCAAATGAGTGGAAAATATACAAATAAAACTAATCCAACAAATCAATAAACAGATATTTAGAAACACTAAACTTTAAAATAAAATGAATGAACAGAAAATATGAAAAAAAAACAAATAAAATAAAAACAAAACATCAATAAAAAGCTATAACAGTATCTCCATGATACTAAAATAGCATAACCCTGTGGTCCTCGTTTGACCCCGGTTTGAAAACCCCTGTGCTAAATCCCTTCTTCCTGTAATAATTAGTAATAGAGCCTTTAACATTACACGTACACCAAGACCTACATAAATTGATGCTCACTCACAAGTGGTTGAAGACACTGAGCACCACCCCAAAGGTCATGTGGATGACTCCAATGATCACAGACATCTTCATCTTGTATGAGTTGAGGAAGGTCAGGCGATTCACGGCCATGTTCCAAATCTACAGGTCAACCGAACACGACAAATTAGAGCTCTGAAACCAATATCAGTGAATTAGTCTGAGCAGTAATGTATAATTTCAGGATGTGGCCTCCACCCACAGAAATGTGCTTCATAAATCTTCAAAGAGTGTGTACTCACTGGATCAATGCCCAGTGGATAAGGTCCAGAGAAAACACCGGAAACGTTGGGATCCAAGGTGAGTAAAGCATTCGTTTGTAGTGTTTCATTTCTGTGCCAGAGTAAAAGGTAGGAAAACGATAGCATACAACGATTATTGTGGATCCTTAAATAAAATAAAAATTGAATTATAGCTGCAAGCTGAAATGACAGGCCCAAGCACTATGAAGGGAAAGCAATGGCATTTAATCAGGTAAATATAAAAGTATTTTTCTGAAGGTGTTTTATTATCACACTTCCGGCTGCCAGCTGGTGGCGCTATAATTATCAGTGCTTGGGCCCTAAAACGTGCGTTTTGTGTCTTACGTCCACTCCTGCTGTGTGAACATGGCCTTGACGTTCCAGGCTGAGCCAAAGATGTTGAGGGATTTGGAGAAACAGTCATTATAAATGAGTCCAGTGTATATGGAGAATAATCCCATCATCAGTATGATGTACCGCCCATCAAAAAAGATTGTCCAGATCTGAACAGAGACAATCAGTTAATCAGAAACAACAAATGACATATTTGGATCAGCATCATCACAATAGCTCAATGCTAGACCATGACTAATTGCAATTAGTTTAATTCAATTTAGTTACAACTCTGACCTCATTTCCTGGTCGTCTTCGCTTGTGGTCCTTCTCAGTCAACACCATCCACAAAGCAAAGAGCGTCATGACTGAACCATGACCAAGATCTCCGAACATCACCGCAAACAGGAAGGGAAAGGTGATAATGGTATAAGGAGCTGTGAGAGAAGAAAAAATTAATTAATTAACAATCTGAAAATCATAAATATTAAGCAGTACACTCCGTTTTCAACATTGATAATAATAATACATATTTTTGGAGCAGCAAATCAGCATATTAGAATGATTTCTGAAGGATCATGCGATACTGTAGACTGGAGTAATGATGCTGGAAATTCAGCTTTGATCATAGAAATAAATTACATTTTAAAATATATACAAATAGAAAACAGTTATTTTAAATATTTCACAATATCTGTTTTTATTGTATTTTTAAATGGTAGTGTATGGCTAATGGTGAACCATATGGAGCCTGACAGCCACTAGTCACTCTGCTTTTATTGTACTGAAAAGAGCAGCATGAACATTCTTCAAAATATCTTGTTTTGTGCTCCACAGATGAAAGTCTTATAGTTTTGGATCAACACAAGGGTGAGTAAATAATGACAGAATTTTCAATTTTGGGTAAACTATTGCTTTAATTTCCTGTGTAAGCCTTGTAGCTTCTCATTAAGGTTGTAAATAATAGTTGGTGTTCTGCACTCACCTGGGCTGGCCTCCCTGTAGTCGCCTACTCCATACGCTTCCACTATACTCTGGAAGCCTGAGGTAAACTTGTTGCTCCTCAAAAGTGTCGGCGGAGTGTCACTGCTTGGGATACGGTTCACAAAGGAAGGGACGGTGGCGTCACCTTTTCTCTATTAAGAAAATTAAAGGAATACATCTCCCAAAAATGAAAATTTGCTTAAAACTGTACTCGCCCTCACTCCATTATTTTATTGGATCAGATTTGGAGAAATGTATCTTTACATCACTTGCTCACCAATGCATCCTCTGCAGTGACTGGGTGCCGTCAGATTGAGAGTCCAAACAGCTGATAAAAACATCACAATAATCCACACCACTCCAGTCCATCAATTAACATATTGTGAAAAGCTGTGTGTTTGTAAGAAACAAATCCATAATTAAGACATTGTAACTTTAAACTGATGCTTTTTGTCAAAGTATAGTCTACAATCCACATATTAACGCTTCCTCAAGTGGAAAAGTCCATCCCCTGTTGTCCTCTTAAATCAAAATCCACTTATGTATTATTTTAGAAAAGCTTGAAGTGTTTTCGATTGTAAATTGTGCTTGGTCTGTGCATATTTCTCTCCTGATTCAGATAAGACAACTTTTTCAACTAAGAAAGCAAAATTATAGAGGACTTGCATTTTTCTGGAAGCAACGGTTTGAACTGATAGTCTGGAGTGGTGTGGATTACTTATTTTTGAGATTATTGAGATGTTTTTATCAGCTGTTTGGACTCTCATTCTGACGGCACCCATTCACTGCAGAGGATCCATTGGTGAGCAAGTGATGTAATGCTAAATTTCTCCAAATCTGTTCTTATGAAGACACAAACTCATCTACATCTTGAATGGCCTGAGGGTGAGTACATTGTCAGCAAAATTTCCTTTTTTGGGTGAACTATTCTTTTTAAAGATGCTAGTTACAGCACTTATCTCAGATTGTGTAACTGTCTCGAAGGCACATTAAAACTTCTTAATTTCTTCTCATTCGTCAGTAGGATGGATAAAATCAGACTAGTGTGTGATGAGAACGATTTTACTCACTGAGCCTTCCTCCAATGCCCTCCTCAGGTTCGCCAGGTCGCTGACCGGACACCACACTTCAGTGATGAGACACTTGTTGGTGACGTCAAAGCTGCAGAGGTTAAGGATGTGATAGATGGCTTTCATCTTCTTCACTTGCAGCACCCACGAGTGCGCAGACTCAGATGCCTTATGCAAGACCTGCTTCAAGTAATCCTCAGTGCGGTGCAAAACCTAATACGCAAACATCGCTTCATTAACTTTTTAGTTATGACATAACAGGGTCAAATATTTATGCCAATCCTCCAGTGAATGCGATAACGTCAGCATTATTTAGCAGAGGACAAACCAACAACAGCATCCAATAATCAAACCCCTAAGGAGAGTCTGAAGGCGCTCGGAAAAGCAGAAGACGTACGCTTTGTAAGTCTTGGATGCGTGTCCTCAAGCTGTCCATCACATCGGCCCTTTCTTCATCGGTTTCAGGGTGGGGGTAGAGATGACAGTGGTAACTGTGAAAAACCATGTAACAAAATTCAATGTGAGACACAGACTTAGGGACAGAACATGTTCACATATGCCATCTGCAAAATACTTTCATTTTGGTTTCAATAATGGTCAGTGGGCATATAGTAGGGGTGTAACGATTCATCGATATATCGATACAATGTATGACGATACGATGCATCGATGCCATGCGTAAAATATCGATATCTGTAAAAAGGAACCTTTATTTTGGCACGGTCCACATTTTCACATAATGTCCGTCTATGCATTACCACCAACGCGTGCATTCTCGTTCAATCTCACGTGTCAGGACTCGATATAAGGACTGCTCAAGGGCACAAGGCGAGCATAAAAGACACTCGGGATTGTTGGAGTAACACGCACACATCTTAAGCGCGCGCACACAGACAGCCGCGTCAACTGTCTCTCCTCCGCTTTTTTGAGCATGGATGAATAAATACTGACAAAACTACATCGAGATGCATCTTTTGGCTAATATCCATGTAAACAGTAGGTTAAGAAAAGCATATGTCTTAATGTAAAGAAAAAAGGCATGTGTATCAGTATATTAAATCTGTGCTTTCATTCTTAAAGTGAAAGAAAACTAATAATAAATCTAATGCTGTCAAAGAAAAATACAAGTGCTCACTGCTCCTGACTAAATAACCTTTGTAACATCAAAAAGTATTCATTTACAGGCTATTTAATTTATACAGTGAAGACTATGCAGTTATTTTACATTTGATTATTATATTTCTGTAGCGTACCTGAAAATTTATTTTAGACTGACCTGAACAGCACTGTTTATTGAACTTGTGTCTTTCTTCTATTGTATTTATTTTCTGCTATTGCTTGTAATTTGGTTATCTGTAGAAAAGATGTTTAGGACTGAGCCCATAGTAGCATTTTTAGATTTATGTTCATGTTATATATTTTGGTTGCATTTGTGAGAATAAAAATGTAGATGGTTGTTTAAAATAGATATATAATATGATAATATCGATATATATCGATCGATATACTCCTGTATCGAATCGTATAATTTTTTGAGGAATCGCCAAATATCGTATCGCTGGGTATGAGAATCGATATCGAATCGAATCGTGACAAACAATCCGATTTACACCCCTAGCATATAGCTACTTCACAAGGATGTCTTTAGTCATTCCATAGCACCTTATTTTTCCAGTGCATCGTGCCATAAGCCATACGACGGAGAGTCAAGTCAAAAGAAGTAACATTTTTGGTTTAATGACAAATTGGGTCAGTGTTCATAATGCAGAAAAGATATTGGACATTTTTTTTTAATCTAAAAACAAACATGTGCCAAGTTTTTAAAACCTGGTTTGATATGGATTTGACAAAGTAAAACAAAAAGTGTATATATATTTTTATTACAAATATTATTTATTTATTGAAAAATACTTAAAAATGTAATTCTGGGGAACTGATATGATTTTTTAAACCTGAACTAACCTTGCCCTGTAAAAAAAAAAAGATCTGATATTTTAAGATAATTTTGAAGTTTTAGAAGACAAAGGTTTTTAAAATATAAACAAATCACATTTTTTTTTTTTCTAAGAAATCATAATAATAATATATTGTTCCAAACTACAGGCATTTTTCTTCATTTTAATATCAGGACAGTTGAATCACCACACAGTTTCAGACTCAATGCCACAAAAAAAGTTTGTTTTATAAAAAAAAAATATTTAATTCAGAAATTGCTCATCTTAGAAAAAGTGTACTGAAGTCACTGTATATATGAGTTTGATTTTAATATAATATAGAAGAGAATTAATAGATCCACACAAAAAAAAAATTCAGGAGGCAATGCTTTAACTTTATTTCAAAACATTATTTTTTATAATTATTTTAATTGAATTACTAATTTAAAATCAATTGTTTAGTTGAGAGACTTACCATGTTAAATACAATATTAATGTCAAGCTAAAAATATAAAGCAACTAACAAATAATTATGCACTAACGTGATTGTGTGTGAACGGCCCCTAAAAATGTTAAATATAAAGAATCAATCTACATCAAGGCCTTTACTTACCAGTCGCAAATTTTTTGAACCTTCTGCCCAATCTGGTCGCCCCAAAAGGAGATGAGGAACACTACATTCTTACTGATCTCCCCCTGTAGCACATAAACATGAGACAGACTCTTCATAAACAAACTCTGAATACATTAGCATGCTCTAGCAGCGGCAGACGGGTATGATCTAAAACTGTGAAACAAACACAGAGGCAAGTTCACACCATGCAGCATTTTGTTAAACCAAACCATTTGAATATAACTAGAGCCATTAAAATCACTTTGTTGGTGGACTTCATTCACACACAAAGTTTGCATACCGTGTCGAGATCGGCCAGGCTCTCGTCCACTTCTGCGTAGCTGAGGATGGTGTAACCTTTACAGACGCGCCAAAGCATGCGCTCAAACGCCTCCACCTTCACCCGCTGAATCAACCCTGAGATAAACCTGAACACAAACATCACACACATGTAAGCTCACAGCGGAGTGGATGTAGACCGAGACACAGATCTGTTTAAAAGATGTAAGATCTCCGCTGTGTGTGGAGTGAGAGGGGCTATATGACTCACCCGAGTTTGGCGCCGAGTCTCTGCATGCTGGTGCAGCCCGTCACGGATTCAGTCTCCAGAGACGGGAACTCCTCATACTGAGGGCCCAGGGCTTCATGCTAAACACAGACACATCCACATACTCCGTTAAGATTTAACAAATATCTGAGAGCTACAGTTTGCAATCATCTAAGAGGTTTATTTTAACATTACTTAATAATATGTGATTGACAAACATAAGCTAAATCTAATAATCAGCCAACATTTGGCCATTTAAAATTATTAGCATTGGCTGATAAATGTGTCTGTTTGACTGATTAAAAGATGATTTTGTTCCAAAATATGACAAAATATTTTGTTCCAAAATATGACAACAGTTATGTCAACAGATAATATATATTTAAATAAATAACAATAAAATATATTATATATTTATTTTACAATATTTTATCTTTATTTTCAAAATGTCAGCAAATTTGTTCAAGTCCTTTGTTTTCAAATTGTATTATTACATTTAAGTTAATTCTACACAATTTATGTTATTTAACCAATAATTTTTATATTTAGTTCATCTCATTGTTTTTAAATTATATCATATATATATAAAATCAGCCTTTTTTCATTTGCCATCAATAAATTTAATATAAGATATCTGGCATGCTAATTTATAGATAATGGAACTGGTCAACCAAAAGAAAAGCTAACTGTGGCAAATAAGAAAATTTAGCTTGTATGTTTCTCCATCATAAATGTCCAAAAGCTTTGGTGCGTTTGCTCACAGTACTCTCACATTTACAGTAGTTTAAGTCACTATACATCATGTCACATAGGCCACATTAATGCTGGTGAATGGAGACTCACCCTGGTGCGGCTGTGCATGAACGTGCGTGTGATTCTCAGCATGTGTGTGTACTCCGTCAGTTCCAGCAGGTTCCGCTGGAGCTTCTCTTTATTCTTAGCCACCTCACTGAGTTCCACTTCCAGCCTCTGCAGTTGCTCCTGACAACAGCCAATGACCTTCCATCAGTGATGTTAAAACACATCACACTTACACATTCAATATTTATAAATGCCTTCAAAATGAGACACATGCCAGTCAACAAAACTCAGCACAATTAAAAGGCCATGAGTTATCGTGAGTGTACTACTATAAAGCAAAGCCACACATGATGAATCCACCATGCATAATCAATTCCCCCATTCACAGAAAGCTTTCTCTCCCACAATTTACACAATCAATCACTCTAGGCAACTTGACACGGTCAATTACCAGCACTGGGTCTTGACGCTGAGAACTGGAGCTCTCATATACAATCAATTACCACAAACCACTGGGCACATGGCCATTAAGCCAAAAATATATACACTGTAATTGAATAAAACTGCATGGGAGGGAATTTTCTTCTTGTTTAGGGGTCTATAACCTTCAATACCCTTTACACACAAACATCTGTTATATGATGTAATACTTGCTGCAATTTTTTTAGGAGCATCTCATTAGAGAAACTTACACTCACAATAAAAAGGTCTGAAATGTGGGTTAAACTTGCAACCCGCAAGATTGTTGAGATTCCTCCAACTGAAACTAATTAATTACATTCACGAAATTACGTAAAGCAGCACCAAGCAGTACTCTGCTGCTCTACATTTACTGATGTTCTGTGAAATTTCGGCAAAATTACATAGGCAGAAAAGATGCATTGTCAATTGACCCTTTGTAAAGACCCCTTTTGTAACTTTTGCTATGTTTGACAAGCCATTGCGCTCACACCACACATCATGTTCTCACACAGTAAAAAATACATTGCAAAGCAAAGAGGAAACTGAAAGCACGCCAGACAAAACATAGCAAGTTACTTTTGGTATGAAAAGTTTCAGCTTTCAAATTTCTTCATTTTTAAGAAATTCAAGCAATAGATGCCCTTTTGTGGCTCTTTAATGTGTCGTAACAGATCGCTGTAGCGCATCAGTTCAAGAACGTGAACCGATCGTCTCTTCTTCTTTACTAGATATAGCAGAAAATAAACATAAATGGACATCAAAGGTGTTTTGTTTCAACCATGGAAAGATGTCAATATACATCATTTTTCAAGTTTGTTGGACAAAATGGCAGATTCAATGTTAAGATCGCCTGTTAGTCAAACTCCCTGCGGAGGGTCAATTGGCAATAGTGTAGTGATGTATGAAGCACAGAACAAACTAGAAGTCAATTTCAGGCCAAACTGAACTTCTGAAAACTGTGGGGAAATGTTTCACTATAATGTGAAACTGCCTTGATTTCTATATTGAATGACTGAATTTCATCCACAACATTTTTGTAAAGTAACAGTAAACAGTACTCTGCTGCTCTACATTTTCTGTTGTTGTTGCAGAAATGGTCCACTGGTAATTGTCAATAGTGTAGCGATGTATGAAATTCAACTCACATGGAAATCACTTTCAAACCAAGCAGCTTTCTGTTGGTCAATGCGGCAAATTTGTGTGAAAAACCTGTGAGGGGAAATATTTCACTATACTCATGTGACTGACACAAAAGAGAAGAAATTGTTGAATAACGTATTTATTTGTATTTGTTTTGCACACAGAGTATTCTCGTAGCTTCATAAAATTACATTTGAACCACTGAAGTCACATGGACTATTTTAATGATGTCCTTACTACCTTTTTGAGTCTTGAACGCGGTTGTTGTGTTGCTGTCTATACAGAATCAGAGAGCTCTCGGATTTCATCCAAAATATCTTAATTTGTGTTCTGAAGATGAACGAAGGTCTTACGGGTTTGAAACGACATGAGAGTGAGTAATTAATGACAGAATTGTCATTTTTGGGTAAACTATCCCTTTCATTTTGCTTTAAGAAACCTCAGACCCAAGAAACTAGAACAAGTCTGTTTGGCACATTTACCTAGCTTACTAAAGCAGCCAATATTAGTATATCTCAGCACCTACCATGATTTCTAAGACAGTTTTGGGTGCAGGAGCACCAGGAGGGACTTCAGCCTCTGGCACTGCAAGATTAGCCTTCTTGATTTCCCTCAGCAGATACCCTATCGACGATGGAAACAAAGAAATGGAGTTTTAAACATTGATTCAAGAGCACACAGAAACATAACCGTGAGAGAAGCATAACAATGCAATCTCATCAAAAAAGCTACATTCAGAACAAAGTCAAATGTGTTAATGTACAGAAATAGTCTGTTCTGTTTCTTGTTTATTATGTTACTCCAGCAAAACGAATTTTGATTATACTATTTGTGATCTTCTGATTCTAACTTTGTCGTCTGTGTAACATACCTCTAAGGCTAAAACGGAAACATATTGCAAAATTAAGAAAAGTAATTGTAGCTAATATTTAGCACCAGATTTTGAAGTTCAAAGATCCTCAGCGGGAGAGGTTTAGGCTTGACCTAAAATGTCCAGTGTTCAATAAAGATCTCTTACCCAGAATCCTCTCCATCTCTTCACATCTCTTGATCTCACTGACGAAGCGGCGCTGGAAGGAGCTGACGCTGGGGTTCAGCTGGAACAGGTCATCAGATTATGACTTGTATGTTTGACACAACAACATATTACAACCGAGAGGCAACAAGACAAGGCTATGGGCATTACATTAATCAGATGATATTTGGTGGTCATTGTTCAGATTTCAGCATTGCATAATAATCGGGCCCGTTTGGCTGAACAACAGACCTTAGTTTCCTCATTTAAAATCGACTGACAGCTTTGTCATTGCAATAAATGAGGAATGGAGCTTACAAGCTTCAAAAAGGACAAAAATCTACATAAAATAACCATAAAACTGGTTTATAAGACTCATGCACTATATTTCAAGTCTTCTGAAGTCACACAATAGTTTTGTCTTTAACTCCAGCCAGCTTTAAACCAACCAAATCCACCGAGTCAGTGAGCAGAACCTGAGAACAGGATCAGATAGATGTGAAAACAAATCATTCAGACCGGCATCTTTCAATTATTTGAAAAGACCAGAATCACTCAGATATAAGACAAGATAGCTAGCTACTGCATATTATCTTACATTTTAGAATGTTCCTCAGACAAAGCTATCAGAAGAAGAAAATGTATATATCTTTTTTATTTTAACATTTATCTATCTATTCATTTATTATAGTCCCAATTCTCATTTAGAAGAAAGAAAAAGTACAGAAAAGAAAACTTAATGAGTATGGAACAACATGAAGATGAGAAAATAATTAATTTTCATTAAATATTATGAGTATTCATTAATATTTTTTATTAGCTTTTACTTTTTATATTTGTCCAATTTTAGTTTGTTTTACTAATTTTGTTATGTGCTTTTATTTTTTCAATATCTCTAAATACTTTTGGTTTATATTTATTTCAGTTTTAGAGTAGGTCATTTTAGTACTTGAATGTAAACTTTTTATTATTTCAGTGAGTTGCCAATGCAAAATTCCTGATTTTCATTAACGTTTTCAACTTATATTTATATTTTATTTTAGCTACACTTCATTGATTGATGATGACTTTTAATAGTTTTAGTTAGCAATAACATTAACAACAAGGCCTAGAACCTGTGACTGCTCAAAATTTTGTATTTATTTCAAATGTAAAAAAAAATCATAAGCTGCACGCATAATACAAATTTAATTTATAGAAAACTGTCCCAAAAAATCTCAAAATTGTTTTGTCAACTGCCCTTACTGATGCCAACCTAAACAGCAGGTCACACACATATGACCAACACATACATCGCCCATGAAGTTGTTAATGAGTGTCCAACAACCTCAGGGTGAATAGAACACACAGGCTTTTAAACAGACTTGCTCTCTTTTTTAAGCAAGTAATTGATCCAGCTCAGCGTTAACCAGGACATTAACCTGGCAGACATACATCAGCCAGCCTCCCTGTATGACCAGGCCAAAATGTGCACTTAAACATGAGATTCGACATGCATTTAATTAAATCAGCTTCACACCTATAAGTGACCCGAAGCAAACAAACATGGGTTGCCAGGTAATTCCGATCATTTACGCTCAATTTACTCCAATCTGTCTGTTCGGAGAATTCAGGCTGCGGCTCAAAATATACTAACGTAGACAGCATTTTTGGGGCACGCAGCATCGATGACTCTGAACGCGCCTATGAAGCCCCAGAAATGCTGTCTAGCTAGGCAGCTCACTAGGATTTGATACACACCCGTTGAGTCCAAACTTACATCTCGAAATTCAACCAGCCCCATTTCTCCGAGTTCGCTGATGCAGTCGTACGCCGAGCCGGACTGCAGGAACAGCTGCGCCAAACACATCTCTTCACTCCGAAAGCCCGAGCCCATCTTCTCTCTCCTCTCTCGGCCACCTTGATCACTCAATCCGCCTCTGGCCTTTGCGATTCACTTCAATACAGCACGACCAACCTAGCGCGAGCGTCAAGTGTTCAACACAACAATTCAATCTCAATACATTTCCATTTGACTATAAACTGACCGCGCATTCTGAATTATTGAAGATTTTTGTCTGATTGAGCAGGGATAAGATTAAACTGTACAGAAAATCATTAACCTAAAAATGCTATTTTTAGTAACCTAGAGAGTATTCTCAGCATTGTCATGCAAATACTACAAATTAAGCTGCAGAGGTAATATTCACCGTGTCTTACCTAGCTGGCTGGACAATAATAATCGATAGGCGTCTGTACCTTTAATTGCCGTCTTGCCATTGAAACGACAGAAATAACGCAAAAGATTAAAGGCTACTGAGGGGATGTTGCCAAACAAACAGCTAAACGCTATGCAGCCTTAAAAACGTACGTATACAACGAAGGCTTGGTGTTGAAAGAGATCGCATAATAAAAAGATCACTCCAGTAAAGCACAAACCCGGCCGGTGTACAGATAGCGCCCGTGGGTTGCCAGGTACTTTGTTAGCAAATCCCCCTTTCTTCTATTTAACACGTTTTACACTTACAAAAAGACATGTTTGAAAAATAGTTTACAAAAATAGAAACATAGCATGCATATATGATATATTAGTATATGATAATGTGCATTGTATGACTACCGAACCATTTAGCTAAATAAATTATTCACAAACTCACCTTTTCATATTCTGCCATTAGCCTCCGTGTCCATGGAGTGATTTAACAATTTAATAAATATAAAGAAATTAATATAAATAACTATATATATATATATAAGAAAAATGCGTGTATTTAACACCTTAATTATTTTATTATACTTTTACTTGACAGCATTTCATTGATTTATTTAGTCTGTTAAATCACTCCATATCTTCCATTAAGTGAAACGATATTTAATAAAATTATAATTACTTAATTATTAAATGCCAGCATAATTTGAAACAACAAGAACAGCTATTCTACAAATCCATTACAAACCCATGGCTTGCAAATATTTGATCTGCTTAAAGGTCCACTCAGTCGTTTTTGTATATGTTGCATTGGCTCTTAATTTTTTTAATAAATAAATAATAAAATATAGACTAGTTTAAAATGCTAAACAATTGCTATTAAATTGAGATGATAAATATATGTATATAACAATATATCCTAAATTCTAAATGTATTTATTGCTTACTAAAGAAGTTTGTATGGTGACCGTTTTTCTGCAATCTGGCAACCACATCATCATTTAATATATTCTGTGCTGTATTCTTCTAGACCAGAGGCAGGCCATCTGCCTGTCCTTTGTTTAAATGCCTGAAAATGAAAAGATTTATAGGGCAAGACAAAACTTTGTTAACGGTTCTCAAATAATAAATACCAACTCTCAGTGAAATATAATGCTTTCAGCAGAACAAGTTATAGTAGATTCAATGAGACTGTAATTGTCCTGATGTGACAGTGACATCATATAACCCACTGGCCTCCACCTCGTTGTATATTTATGCTAGAACAGTTATATAGTGCACCACAAATTGACTTACTTTCTTAGGTTCCAGCCAGGTAAATGTTTTTCTCAAAGCAAATGCAGATATTCAGAAAAAGCCAAACATGTCATGAAAAATGCATCCAAAAGTAATGTTTCTTTATGTAATATATGCAAAATACCTTACAGGATTGATGAATGTGGCCCAGCACTAATCACTTCACATCACTTGATAAGAATACCAAAACATTATAGAAATCATTTTTATAAAGGCTCATATGAAGACGATAAATTCACCATGTTTACTTAAAATCTCAGCAGTTATTAATGTCATAATAGTTCAGCTTACCAAACAGGTTGGGGACCTATCATTAAGTGGAGCATGGGAGTATCATGAACATCAGGGTATCATGCAGATGCTCAAAAAAGATACACAAAGTAGAAATAGAGACATTAGTAGTAAATAGAACATTATCAGCTGTCTAGTTATTATTATATGCAATATGTTGATAATACTAAGTCTAAAAGTTCAAACAAAAAGAGAGTAAAACCTCAGATTTATGTATTGCCGACTGACTGCGATAGAACATGTCAGAGCAGTGATACTGATGAGGTACATTTGGATTATCCCCCCCCAATAAAAATACCATTTAACAATCTCAATTTTTTTTCATAATGAGAGGGCAACCTGTATAGTTCACAGTTTTCTTAAAAAAATTGGCATGTACCTGAAATACTTAATAAATAATACAAGTTAGTTTATAATTATCATAGAAACCAGCCATTGTTGGCACTTTATTTCTTTTTTTGTGGGTAAAGTTTATTTGTAAGCGAAGGATTTTAAAGGGATAGTTTACCCAAAACTGAAAATTCTGTCATTAATGACTCACCCTCCTGTCGGTCCAAACCCATAAAACCTTCGTTCATCTTCAGAACACAAATTGAGATATTTGTGATGAATTCCGAGAGCATCCCATAGACAGCAATGTCATTTTGGAGAGTATCCCCTGAACGTAAACAACGTTTGCTGTTCTGTGTCAGCTGCATCACGCAGATACGTTGTTTTCGTTCAGATCAAAGCATAAACAGCGTAGAAAACGTTTCCGCATGGCGCAGCTGACACAGAACAGCATACGTTGTTTACGTTCAGGGGATACTCTCTAAAATGGTGCCAGGGTGACGCGGAGGAGACAAATTGTTGAAAAAAGTCATTGTTTGTATTTTCTCTGCGAACAAAAAGTATTCTCATAGCTTCGTAAAATTACGCTTGAACTACTGATGTCACATGGATTATTTTACCGATGTTCTTGCTACATTTCTGGACCTTGATCATGGTAATTACATTGAGTCTATGGGAGGGGCAGAGAGCTCTCAGAATTCATCTAAAATATCTTAATTTGTGTTCTGAAGATGAACGAAGGTCTTACAGGTTTGGAACAACATGAGGGTGAGTAACTAAACACAGAACTTTCATTTTTGGGTGAACTACCCCTTTAATGGTTGAAAATGTTTGAATAGAATGTCAAAATAGTAAACGTCAAAAGTTATGGTGATTACTTATTGGCAAGTTATCTAAAGGGTTAATAAGATAATACTAGATATCAGTAGATTAATTGACTAATCCAAATAAATAAATAGGGAGAAAAGCATTAATGCCATTATTAATGGCAGCCCTAAATTTCTCAAAATCTAGAGAATGGGATGAATCTTGATCAGTTATTTTCCTGTAATAAAAAAAATTGTGAAAAAAAAGGTTTGAGGATTTTGTTTTATATCATCAATCATGCATGATATTTTAAAAATTATTGTTCAAGTAATAAATTCATGCAGAGAATATTGTTCCTCTGTTCCTCTTTTTTCAATAAACCAACTATGTCATTAAACTAAGACAGAATACATTTTTTATTTGGCTGTTATAAAGTGTCAATTACATACCAACTTGAAACCAAACTGATTGAAAGCTATTTAGTGAGGTGCTCAGATCAGAGATGTCTACGTCATCGGAGGTTTTGTGCGAGTCTGTTGAGCTCCTGTGAGAGGCCAGTGACGGTGTCGAGGATCCTCTTCCTATCAGACTCCAGAAGACGGCTTCCACAGCGCTGGAAAAACTTGTCCGGGTGCCAGAGGGCCTGCTGGCGACGGAGCATCTTCCGAAAAGCAGTCAAATCAGATCGATCAGCACCGTGCAACATAACGCCCACCATTTCCTCCAGCGAGCCGCGAGGAGCGGGCCAAGGTATGTCGTCGTATCCCAGCAGTCCTTCAGGTCCTTTGCTCGAGGAGGAGTGAAACGTGGCGGCACAGCGCTCCTCATAGCGCCTCTTCCTCCCCTGCCGCGTCTCTTCCTCCTTACGAGCTGCACGCTGCAGGTACTCCTCATGCTCCCGCTCCAGCCTGGCTCTCAGCTCCCTCTGACTCCTCTCATCTTCCTCCGTCTCCTTCCGCCGCTTCGAGCTCTTCTGACCCGAAGAACCCGCTTCCCTCTGTTCTTTGGCCCGTTGATTGGCAAAATACTCCCGTCTGATCCGATCTGCCCAGTTTCCGAAGTCTTCGTCGTCTTTATCATCCCTTAAAAAGCCATCTGGAGCAAACAGGACATATTCATACAATATACTGTAGCCTCAGCTTTGGACGGTACACCTGTGGACCAGTCCATTCACTGACTGTCTGATGCATATTGCTCACTTTATTGATCTGGCAAGCTTGAATCTGATTGGCTGGCTTTGCACACCCTGCTGCATTCTAGGGTCTGAATACATAATGGTCAATGGCACTCAATAATTATTGTTATTAACAAGTACTTAAAATAATTAACTTAAATATTTCAAATTTTTGCTAATTATAATTTATTCAAAAATAAAATAATAATGCCATTTATACAAACATTGACTTAAATATGCCTCGTATGAATTTTTTTTTATTTCTGTATTAAATTATATCTTACAGATTTTAATATAATATATTTCACATAGAAAGTTATTCATAATTTTATATATTTAGGAGGCCATGAAATCAAAATTATCATGGTTAAGAAGCATAATGGAAAAAATATATATCAAAAGGAATAATATTTTTTTGTACTTTGGCAAAAATGTACTTTAGTATTTCTTAGAAAAAACAACAATTATTGAAACTGCTTATTAA
This sequence comes from Ptychobarbus kaznakovi, assembly GCA_027422405.1. Taxonomy (NCBI): domain Eukaryota; kingdom Metazoa; phylum Chordata; class Actinopteri; order Cypriniformes; family Cyprinidae; genus Ptychobarbus; species Ptychobarbus kaznakovi. The sequence continues at coordinate 16,287,420 of CM049796.1, forward strand.
TATAAAAAAATAATATTACAGGAAGTGATATAGGAAGAGAGGACCACTGCAGACCTTTACGACTGTTCAGTTAATTTCAACAGGTTGTAAATGTCAAGCGGTGTGAATATTTGGTAAATTAATGAATGAATAATAACAAACAATAACATTATTAATAATAATTCATGATATTTGTTTAAAAATAATTTACTAATTACATTTGATATATCTAAAAACTAAAAAAACTACATGATAAAGATACTGTACACTCGCGTATTCAAGATCTAATACGTTGGAAAATATGTATTTTATTCTTGATGGTTACACCACGTGACATTTTTAGAAATTGAAACTTTTATTCAAAACCTTTAAACAACATAAATACATTGAGTACATTTCTAAGAACTTGACACATTTGTTAAACAAGATTTAAAAAAAAATCTAAATTTTCTTTATCAATCTACGTATTATTTTACAATAGACTCAATTGCGTGGAACAACAAGCTATTACACAAATATAGGCCAATAGTAAAGTGCAGGATGTTCAAACTTACCATCATATTGTCCGAATGTCTCAAAAAACTCCTCCTGACATTCACCCAACAGCTTCTCTCTCCATTGTTTCTCTGGATCAACATGCGAGGATTTATTTTTGACGTTCCCCTGTTTCAGAAACATATGATTAACTTCAAGATGCATAGCTACAAATGACAGCACCATCTGTTGAGCCTTATAACTAAATAATTAGCAGTCTCTATTATCACAGCACCTGCTCAGGCTTCATCCACTGGAGCAGGTCATGAGGAGTCACTCCTGCTTTATTGGAAATATCCATGGCTTCAGGACAGTTTTTTCGTAACGGCACCACCAGGTCATCATAAGCTGCGATAAATAAAGTGAACAGCATTAAAACAGTTATACAGAGAAAGATTGTGTTGATATTACACGGTCTCATACCTCTTTTGCCATGTTTGAGGACTCTTTTTGCGGCCAGATGTAGCGGTGTGTCTCCATTTTGGTCGGCTTGAAGGGGATCTGCTCCATGTTTCAGCAGCAGTCTGAGAATGGCATCATCCCCGTGTGAACAGACAATGTGTAAGGGGCTTCTGTGCTTCTTCCCCTGGGTGAAATTCAGCTCCAGATCCTTGTGTTTACGAAGTAACGACTTTAACTTCATCAGACTCCCCTCCTCCACATAGCGCAAAACTCTCCTCTGCTTTCTTTTCGCCATCGGGACTAATTAGATGACATGCAGATATTAATATTCTAGACAACATTGAGTATATATTTTTAACACCCCGTTAATTCACGAGAAGCCCTTTCTACGTTTTACACACGGTCATAAACAAAGGTTACACGACATCGTCTTCTTCTTCTTCCGTTTTTGGCGCGTTGCATTCTTTGTGCATATCGCCACCTAACGTTATGTTTGCTGTTATGCAGTCATGATTTATTTATAATGAGTTTTTGCTCTTGCCTCTTTCTCACATCACATCCATCCATATATTATATATAATTATTTGATGCTTCATCCTATTCCATCTCTCAAAGTCCCACCTGGCGCTGCGTGTTCAGCTGTTACACGACATCACTGCAGTACGTCCAATCCGACAGTTCCGTGGTTGACCTGCAGGTGTCGCTGTTTGCCGACAAATCTCAGTCATTTATTTTCAACCGCTAAAAATAGCTCGAATTAATTTAGTTCATTTCATAGAGCTTACTTGTCGAGTTGAGAGTAGGCTTAGTTTGTTGTTACATGACAAACATTGAACATTAATTCAGTACAGAAGTTCAAACCCTATTAATAAATGTGCTTTTTATGCGCAAATCTGAGTGAAGATGTCTTTCATTTGGACTCTCCTGACCAATGGTCTTGATCCAACCCATTAAAATTATGTTTGTTGATGTAAATTCAAGTTTTGATTTGGTGAAATGGTGTTATTCCACTTTAGATTTTATTTTGCACCAACGAAAAAAAAAAGTAATGAAAACGAAATGTTAACTGTGGTAACATGTAAATTAACTGGTTTATTAAATTCAAAAATATAATTTATCATGTTTGAATAAAATTGGCTAAATTAGGTTTGCTAATTTTAAGGGTTCAGTTAATAATACAGCTCCTTACAGTAACAAATACTTTTGACCGTGTAATACTACATAAATTAACTAATTATAACTATTTTTTTCCCCAAAACATCACAACGTAGATTATGCTCTACATATCAAGTAAATAGGCTATATTTTATAAGTATAATATAGCTAATATAGCCCATGGTTTTAGTTCTCCTATGTAGTTCATATGACTGACTCAATCCAGCCAGAATCCAAATTATAAATTGACTTTTTATTTATACTATGAAGTGCATGTTTTCCCAAAACAGACTGGTCGACATTATGAGACCTGTAATCGTTGTGGAAAATATAATTGTAACAGGTTCTGTTCCTAGTCAATATCTGTGCTGCTAAAAACTGCTTGCCCGGGCTGTGCTGCTATCACTGCAAGAGCATGAGTCTCGCATGGCAGTGCTGTTGGCATACTAACAAAATTAAACATAAATAACTGATAGAATGTACATAACAGAATAATTAAAACAATACAAAATTGAATTGCACCATCGAATGCAGGCATACAATCATGAAAGGCTGTTTCGGCTGGTAATTCATCATCAAGTCCTTAACTGATTATTCGGGATTGTCTGAAGTTTGTTCTGGGATGCCTGTGAAAATTAAATTGTCCCTCATGCTAAACGTTTGCAAGTCCAGTAACAAGGATGTTATTTTTTATTTTAACACAAGACACAACCAAAGCATTGAGCAGTGTGTTTATGAGAAATCCCTTAACAGTTAAAAGGATAGTATGACAAAGCCTATCGCTTTCCTCAGCGGACATTCACACTAATATAGCTGAAGAATAAATGCTGGATCAGGTATGTAGGTAATCACAGTCACTCAGTCCATCTCGCTCTCTAATACTCTAAATAATACAGCAAAGCATTTAATACAGTAATACTATACGATTTTAATGAAGCAACTAAACGTACCTTCGTTACTATAGTTCTAAAGTGACGTTTTAATTAATAATGCAAATTAATAATGGAGACTTGGGTTCAGCTGTTAAACTGTCAACTTGAGATTTGAATCCGTGGTGGAAGGAAGTATTTCTGCATACAAAATGTTTTTTAAGACACTTTGTGGTTGCTTCTTATTTATTTACACACTTGTGCCATTAAACTGTTGTATAAACGCAATATCACACTCGTAGCTGTTTGATATCACCCTATATCAACATAGCTGTGATTACCTGCGGCTTCATGCCTACTGCCGAATCACAGCCATGCTGATATAGACATAAATCAGAGCAATTATTCAGGCGTTTTCCAGTTTATTAGGTTAAACCTTTTAAAATCAATCAAGCTGAAGGCTAGAACATCTGAGTGTAAAAAATACATCAAATTAAATCCAAATAATGCCATTAGGAGGCATGGTTCAACACCTGATATTCCCTATGTTACGAGGACCAAATGTCCTCAATAGACACACAGAGCACAATAACAGGGCAAAGAAAATGCAACAGATTTAAGGAATTCCAGTCCATTTAAACCAATGCAGGAACTCAAAGTCCATAATGAAACTGACTTCAAACTAAAATGCTATGAATTAAATAAACCAAGAAATTTGGAAGTGCCAAACTGCCTTATATTTTGGGTATCAACAGACCTTGACTTCACTGCTAAAAATAAAATCAGTTTTCCAGGAAATGTAATTGAACAATGAATTAAAATGTGCATGACATATACAGAATTGCATGTGTTTGTTAAAATATACCATATTACAAAGAAATGTATATAGACCTCAAGTTTAAATGTAAATGTACTCATTCATGCAGAACGTACCAATAGTACACCATAACTTTCCATTTACCCGAGAGTTAAGAAGAGGAACTCGACGTTGATGGTAGTCATGTCTTCAGTCACCTAAAATTATTGTGATTTGAATAGTAAAATACTGTAAAATGCTAAATGTGCTCCTGTCTGTGTAATTCATAAAGGCAAATTTATTATGAACAGTACAATCAGATTGTCACAGTCTCTGTGCTGAGCACACACAATAGTCACACTACGAAGAAGAGTAAAGAGAATAATCCATTTAATATGACTCAAAGATGAAGAAGTCAAACACACACAGGGTAACATTAGCAATAACCGACAAACTAGAACTCAAAGGACAGGAACTAATATAGGGCAGATAACGAGGGGCCGACAGTTGGACACACTGAAGATGATTAACTTATAATTAGACAATGAGCTAATGAGAACAGGAACAGAACCAAATATGGGCAAACAGGAAGGGAACACAGGCAGATGACAAAACATGAGTCCAACGGATTGTGACAGTTCGCCCCCCTCCCGGAAGGCATGACCTCACGCCGTGGAACAAAGGGAGGGATGGTGGAGGACTTAGGAGGAGGAAAAAGGAGTGTATGTGGGATGGTGACAGGGGACGGCGAAGGGCTGGCAGGAAGGCAGGCAGGCAGACAATACTGGAGGAGGTTCGGGCAGAGGACGGGCACCCGGGAGGAGGATGACTAACAGAGTCCAGGGTGGAGGTGGAAGGAGACAGGAGGGACTTGGAGCAGGAGGAGCCAGGAGCTCACAGAGTCCACTCCAGAGCCCGCTCCGGTCCAGGAGCTCACAGAGTCCACTACAGAGCCCGCTCCGGTCCAGGAGCTCACAGAGTCCACTCCAGAGCCCGCTGCGGTCCAGGAGCTCACAGAGTCCACTCCAGAGCCCGCTCCAGTCCAGGAGCTCACAGAGTCCACTCCAAAGCGCCCCCAAGTGTACGCGCTTCCTGAGCGCCCCCAAGTGTCCGCGCTTTTCAAGCGCCCCAAAGTGTCCGCGCAGCCAGAGCACCCCCAAGTGTCCTCGCCTCCAGAGCACCCCCAAGTGTCCACGCCTCCAGACCGCCCCCAAGTGTCCGCGCCTCAGCAGAGCGAGTGAAGGCCCCCAAGATCTCTGCAGCGCCTCAGCCCAAAGCGTGCCCATCCAAGAACCGCCCGAGTCCCCTGATCAGCCGTTGGTGAAGGACCAGATCTCTGGGCTGCTCAAAAAGCGTGTCATCCAAGAAAGCTCCAGTTCATATGCATCTCCGGTGGTGTTAGTCCGGAAGACTGACGGGAGTCTTCGGCTATGCGTGGACTACCGGAAGCTGAACTGTAAAACTAGGCGTGATGCATTCCCGTTGCCACGAATAGATGAGAGTCTGGACGCTTTGAGTAAGGCCAAGATGTGGCTATCACCAGGTAGCAGTTCATAAGAAGGACCGCCACAAAACAGCTTTCATTACACCATTTGGCCTGTATGAGTACCAGCGGATGCCGTTTGGCCTATGTAATGCGCCAGCGACATTCCAGGTTGAGGGAGGCCGGACTTAAGGTTAAGGTGGAAAAGTGCCACTTCCTGCAGTCCGAGGTAAAATTCTTAGGGCACGTGGTATCTGCTCAAGGGGTGTCTACAGACCCAGATAAAGTGAGTGCAGTAAAACAGTGGCCAGTCCCTAACACTCTGAAGGAGCTGCGATCCTTTTTAGGATTCTGCAGCTACAATCGGAGATTAATTGAGGGCTTTTCTAAGGTGGCTGGTCCGCTTCAGGATGTCGTAAACACTTGTGTCCACCAGGGGAGTGTTGCTCAGGCCAACAAGTTGTTTAAGGACTCCTGAACAACGGAGTGCCAGCAAGCCTTTGAGCACCTCAAGGAGAAGCTCACCGGTGTTCCGACACTAGGCTATACAGACTTCAGTCTACCTTTTGTGCTGAAGACTGATGCCAGTATCCTGGGATTGGGTGCTGTGCTGTACCAACAACAAGGGGGAAGTAAGACTGTGATATATATTCTATTTACACTATGTTAAAATAGCAGGATTTTCTTCTGTTTATACTACTTATTGCAAATAGTGGCAATTATCTGCACCTCAGCATTGTAGTAAATTATAAAACGGTACGCAATAATAACTTACTGAGTGTAAATTATCATTTTAATTCAAATTATTAAATGGATGCCAATGTATTGTGACAATAAAGCCCTCCCTCACAACTTTTTGATTATTTCCTTAATTTTTATTGAAAATAAATGCTTTTCTGATGGGATTTGAAATTTGAAAAGGGAGAAAAAAAACTCAAAAGGCGGATTCGAACCCGGGTCGCTCTGGCCCAGACTGGCCGTTGCATGTCTGTACTGTAGAAAGTATTAAAGATATCTTAATGCCCTTTTAGATTTTAGGTCAAAACTTTCTTTTGGCATCTTCATTTTTAAAGCCATATATGGTTCCACTCCAGCCAGGACTGTAGCCGGGGTTTGCGGGGGCCCAGTGGTTGCACCCATGGGCCCTGTTTGAAATCACGTAAACACAAATAAATAAATAAATAAATAAATTATAATTAAATTAAATTACAAATCAAACAATGTTACAATTTTTCAAGTGTATAGGTGTTCAGGTGCCGAATAATCAAATGTAAAATATAATTGCATAGTCTTCACTCTATAAATTAAATATGGATTAATTTGTGTTAAAACTACAAAGTAATTCAGTCAGGAGCATTGAGTGATTTTTCACTCTTTTATATTCATGGATTAACATTAAGGACAGATACTCTGATGTACTAGTTTCACTCTAAGGACTAGTACATCAGGCGCGGTAACTTTAAGAGGCAATGCATCCAGTATAATGACACACATCTGATTTCTTTCTCAATTGTTTACTTTCACATAACTGAAAGTTTTTCAAAGATACTCGCGAAAATAGGTATTTCGGCATCATTTTGTATGTATTCGTCCGTTCAAATGAAAGAAGAGGCAAAACTAAATTCTGTGTTAATGGGCTGTGAGACGCGGCTCTCTGTGTGCATTTTGTGCACACAGAACACAGCGCGTAATTGTTAAGCTCTTTCGCATCTTTTTGTGCTTGCATGTTTAAATTGGCAATTTGTGTATTTGTTTATTCAAGTGTTCATTCTTTGTTTGCATGCTGAGACGCTCTCTCTGTGTGTACACCGAACACAGCGCGTGAGTACTCAGTTGAGTTCTTTAGCATCTTGTGCTTGAACATTTTACAATCTCTTGAATGTTTAAATTGCCAAGGCTTAAAAACATGTGCAAATTATAAGCTTTCCTGACGACGTGCAGCAGTGATTTGTCAACAAGCATGATGTCTTTCATGCTGGCCTTGGGCAGTCAGTTAAAATCTCTGGGGCCCCCCACAATGTTTCAGACCATTTCTGAAATATTGAGTGATAATATTTCAAAGGGATTTCTGTCATTTTAAACATGGACATAAACAAACGTTACATGACATCACTGCAGTACGTCAGCGAAATAATTCCAGAGGAACCCAATAGTTCTGCATTTGACACGTAGGTTTAAAGTGGACCTGCAGGTGTCGCTGTTTGCTGACAAATATCAGTCATATATTTACACTGCTAAAAAACTTAAATTAAAGCTGCAGTCCATAAGTCTTGCCTCTTTGTCGCCATCTCTGTTTTAAAACCTGGAATTGCAGGCGTGTGAGGAATTACCTTGCTTGCGTGGGCTGTGGTCCGGCACGGCTCCAGCGTGGATGAATCTGAACGTTTTGAGCAGGATGTGTAGCTGTCATTCACCGCACTGGTGTGAATGTTTACTGTACTTCGCAATCACAGATTCTAGCCTACGTCTTGGAATATATGACCCAAATAAGAATTTTCACCATATATTGCCATCTGAACAAGTAAGTAACAAGTCTGCCACATTTGTTCTGCCCAACTGAGGAAAAAATAATTAGCATAAATCGCGCTACCAATGGTGATTTAATCTAAATATTGGTTAGCTAACTCATATCACAACAAACCGTGCAAAGTATTATTATTGTTATTGTTAAGATCCTCGGCATCGTTGTTCTTGTGTGTCTTACTTTGTGTACATGTTGTGTGTGTGTGTGTGTGTGTGTGTGTGTGTGTGTGTGTATGCAGGGGTTCATCAAGGAATGGTATTGGTGGATGCTGAAGCAGATGACTTTAAAAGGCTGGCACTACCAATTAGAGGTCTTCAAGGGTCCAAAAATTCATACCCGAATCCGAAGAGACCCGTAAACAGGGTGCGAACTACAGGGGAGCTAGGGGGAGCTCGGCTCCACTTAATAATACATGGGCTCCCCTGAAAACGTGATTTGTGAAATTTAGCTGGGTCTCAAAAAATATTGACAATGTTTTATTTTGATGTGCAATTTAAATTTTGTGTAATGTGATCATCGTGGATTCACTTCAATAAAGATTACAGTCTTTCAATAAAGACTACACATGCTTTTCTTGTCATGAACATCAAGGTGTGGGGGCGCTGCGGTGCAAATTCCACTCATGTTTAGTACATGTTAACTCAAAGATTCTTAGAAAAATAAAATGTACCGTTGGAGGCTGTTGATCTGCGCGCAAAGTCCTTGAAATCCATTCTGCATTCTGATTTTAATTAATTAGACTTGCTTTTTGATTAATACAATTTAACTTGACCATTAAAAAGGAGTCCAGAAAATTAAAACGAAAAAAAATACGCAATCTATATAAAAATTAAAACGGAAAAAAATGAATTTAGAAAAAAAAAACGGAATTTGGGAAAAAATACAAAACGGATTTCATAGGGCCCTACATATATATATAATTGGTCCCCCCCAATGTTTAAGACATGGTTATGGCCTTGCTATAAAGTGCTTGTATAAAGCAAGTAGTGCATACACTTGTAGCTCTTATGTATCAAATTGAGCATGGACTGAGCAGAGGGGTTTCAGAACTTGAAATAGTGGATGCAGTTATCAGAGCAATAGCACCAGGCATGCAGCTGCGTAGCTATCTGGAAGGAAAACCGAATCTAACCCTGCCCATTCTAAGATGTATCCTGCGAGCACATTATCAAGAAAAAGGTGCAACTGAATTGTACAAGCAGCTTACATCAGAAGTACAGAGTAGCAAGGAGACTCCACAAAGTTAAATTTTATCGTTTTCGGTGTCGACAATGTGCTGCCTGTAAGCAAACACTGTATTGCTCCAAAGCCTGTCAAACTAATCACTGGACAGAACATAAGAGACAATGCAAACAATTTTCCAATGTTAATATCAATTCTGCCATGCTTGAAAGGAAACCAAAAGCAAAAAGGTCTACTTGTACTGCTTTTGTAGGGAAGCAGTGTCTTGTACCCTGTTACATTCAAGGCCAGCTTGTTGATGCATTATGGGATACTGGATCTCAGGTCTGTATAGTGGATGAAAGGTGGAAGAGGGAACACTTACCGAGTATCAGACTGAGAAATGTGGCTGATGTAATTGATGCGCCTGAAAGACTCCGTTTAGTGGCAGCAAATGGACAGAATATACCATATGTAGGATGGATGGAAGTGACTTTTGATTTAGCATCAAATGATGAGGAAACAGATAAACTGGTCATACCCATGTTGGTGATGAGGGGTAGTCAGCTTTGTCATCCGATCATCGGATATAATGTGATCGAGCAAATGGTGAATGACAAGGGAATAACTCAGCCAATGACAATGTTCCAGAGAACAACTTGTCCTAGTCCAGCAGTAGAAACAGTTCAAGCTTTCATCAAACAAATCCATGCCGAGACACCATGTGAATATACTGTTAAAACAACAAAAGAGAATGTTCATGTGCCCAAAAATACATCAGTACAGGTGGAATGTAGAGTGCAATCTCACCGACCAAAAGAAGATATATTGCTTATCTTTGAGCCTGATGTTAACCCACAATGGACAGAGGGGTTGGAGTTCTGCGAGACAATAGTGACCCTGCAGAAGCATACTTCTCCACACATAATAGTCAGTGTACAAAATCCCACAGATCATGACCTAATGTTATTGGGCAAGACGGTCATAGGGACAGTACAACCAGTACAGTCTGTGTATCCAACAGCTGCTTTTGAGAATCATGGCTTACATTCTCTGAGGATCAGTCAAATAAAATCTGAAGCCAGCCATACCTGGAGTTGCTGGATCAAGAACCACGCCATACCATCCACAAGGAAATGGGCAGGTTGAACGTTTCAACCGAACGTTACTTCAGATGTTGAAGACGTTGACTGAAAATCAGAAAACAAATTGGAAGGAATCCCTAAACAAACTCATTTTTGCATACAACAACACAAAATGTGAAGTTACAGGATTTTCACCATTCTACTTACTGTTCGGGAGGTCCCCGAGACCTGTTGATCTACTGTTCGGCTTGACATCTGAAACAGAAACTATTGATTATAAAGAGTACGTGAAGAGATGGAGACAAGAGATGCAGGAAGCATTGGAAATCACCAGACAGACTGCAAAGAAGACGGCAGAAAGGAACAAGAGGAACTATGATGGAAAAGTGCGAGGTTCTGTGTTATGTCCTGGGGATCGTGTCTTAGTGAAGAACTTGACACCTAGAGGTGGAACTGGGAAGCTTCGAAACCACTGGGAAGATGTTGTACATACAGTAGTCCGTCAAGTGGGAGGAGAGGGACCGATTTATGAAGTGAGACCAGAACAGGGTAAAGCAAGATCACGTGTTCTTCACCGTAACATCTTGATGCCTTGTGAGTATCTTCCATTGGAGATTGATCTTGGTAAGGAAGGAAGAACAAAGGGACAAGTGAAAAGATCAAAACCAGTAAAAAGATGTGAACCAGGTCCAGAAGAAGAGGAGGAAGAGGATGAAGGTTATCCTTACTATGGTTACCCACCTGCCACCCAGCCTCAGAACCCTGGGCAAGAAAGCGTCGAGTTCAGAGATGAAAATGTACCTGAAGTCCAGTTTCAACAACCTGAGGAAGGAAACAGGGGGTTAGTAAATGAAGATTTATCATTTATTTGGGCCGGTGAATCTGAAAAGGAAAGAGAAGAAATTAGCCAACAGGCAGAAAAGGATCATGGAAAAGAAGTTCAAATGGAAGAGGAGGAGATACCTCAACAGGAAGTTGATGTGCTGGAGGAGGAACAACCTGGAGGGAGATCTGATGGCATGGAAGATGCACATGTAACACCATGTGAGAATAACAGAAAGGCCGGACAGGAAAACAGATGGCCTCAGAGGGAAAGGAGACCACCAAAGACATTTACTTATGATTGGTTGGGTACTCCGGCATGTTATAATGTTGGTCATACGAACACATTAGCATTCCAATCCATGCCATATGGGATGCAGAACTTAACTCCATGGACTTACCTAGCGCAACAGCATGAGCCAGTGTACAGTGCACTGCGGTAATGGAGAAAAGGAAAGGAATTTAAGAAGGAAGAATTTGTAGTTCCCTCACCAGGTATGAAATGTATAAACTGTCATGGAAATTTGATTTATATGTCTATGTTGTGAAAATAGCAAATGTCATACACTAAATTGTGTAAATAGACCATAAATAGATTCGAAAATATAGAAATAGAAAAAGCTCGGTTCAACCACATGTGTACCACGTGCTCCACTTGAATTTACAGGTATATAATGTGTTTTGACAGTTAATATAACAGATAAGAGCTATAAGCTTCAAGTTAAAGTGTTAAATATAGAAATCAGTTGTTCCACGAGAAAGTGTAATGAATGTGTCCATGCAAGTAATGTATAAAATATATATCTATTTTTGATAACATGTACTATAATTCCGGAGCTCATTTAAGTACTTTAAGAGAGTTGAAGACATGGAACATATGTTAAGATGTTAAGCAGAGTGTCATATACAGATATTGTATGCCATTCCCTTATTTAGTATTCATAATGTATATTGCATTCCAAGTGTTTACTAGAATTATAGGTTTAATTGGTGGAAAACAGTACCTGATGAGAATCTGTATTTGAGTCATTTCAGATTTTTCTGCATATTGTGACTTTTGCTAAGGAGATGTTCCTGTGTTTTATGTTTATTGATGTATGGAAATGCAGAAATAATTGCATTAATGAAAAAACAATACACAGACTCAGAACGTGAAGCAGCAGCTCAGTGCCCTGTGTCTTTATTTATTTTAATATGGTGAGGGCGCTACACACGCATGCTGACTGGCACTGATCTCCTGCGGGTGCGGTGTTCTCCGATCGACTCGGGTATTACACACAAAGTTAAAAAGACCCGGGACCCGAAGTAATAGATTGGGACCCGACCCGGCACCCATACTCTCTGTGAAGACCTCTATTACCAATACATGGCGAGCTCACTTTGGCATTTGCATGTCGGTCAAGATAACGTTAGTTAAAAAAATATAGCCTATGTATTAATTTTACAGTTATCATTAATAATATTTTCACATTTAAGCAGTGTTGTCTTTTCTCAAAGATTTGTCTGAGTGCGTGCGACACTGACGCACACTGAACGCACACTCTCTCTCTCTCTCTCTCTCTCTCTCTCTCTCTCTCTCTCTCTCGTGTGATAGAGCGAGCGAGAGACAGAAAAGACTCACACAAGCCAATGTAGCCTATCCTTATGAGATAATAATAGTAATAATAATAACAATTATGCTTTATAATAACGAATATTTACACTAAAAGTAAAACATGTATGCATGTACACCAGGGAAGAAATAAGTCATATTCAAGTAAAATTATAATTATTTTCAATAATATTTTTTTTTTTTTTTTTTTTTTTCAGATTGTCATCCAATTGTTGTAAGTGATAGTCAAGCAGTCAGCCTGCATCTTGGTTTTGCCATGTTCCATTTTGTACAGACATATGCATTATCTGATATTGAGTGATGCTTTTTCTTTTTCTCCCCTTTGTTTTTATGCCAGTAGCTGCTGCGCCCCAAAGACTCCACAGCACTTGTCACAAGTCTTTGGCTTTGTAAGTATATTTTTTAAGATGACTGTCAAACATTTTCTCAATATTTTTTATTAAGGTTCATTAAATATATGTCATGCAGCAGTTATGTATTTATTTAACAGTCTAGCATCATCTGATCTGTTTTAAAAGTTATGTATTTTGTAGTTTGTTAGTGAATTTTAATGATTTAATTACAAAACATATTATGGGAATAGTGTAATAATGTTCCTGCTACACTTCTAATATTTTTGTGATTGTTTTTTATATATATTTTTGTGAGATTTGTAAAGATCATCTGAAAAGAGTTCACCTGTGCCATGTAAGTAATTGAATGCTATATGTTGCTATAGAGTAGATGCTTAAATATATGGTCTATTTTAGGATATTGTAATCAGATGGGCTAGGACATAATATCTTAAGATGTATTTTCTTGTACTGTTTGAGTCAGGGTGTTGTTGTAAGTGGTGTAGTAGTGTATTAGTTTTAAATTAAATCTACAACATAATAATGTCTGCAAAAAGTAGTCTGAATTTCTAAAATAGGACATAAATAATATTTCTTGACTGTTTGACATGTTATTGTAAGTGGTCCAAGTGGTCAGTGCTGAGTTAAATTGCTAAGCTTCATGTTGCAAAATAGTATGTCTACAATAGACTACACACACACCACATAACACATATGGTACTTTACGGGGGACTTTTCATTTCGTACTGGTCTTTATGCTAATTGTTAGGCCCTACACCTACGCCTCACAGGAGACGGTGCATTTCTATTTTCCCTCAAAAAAACTCACTCTGTATGATTTTTAAGCGTTTTAAATTATGGGACACATCATGTCCTCATACACATCACCTTCACCTTCACACCTACTACTCACCCATTATACACAAACACACACAAACACACACCACACACACACACACACACACACACACACACACACATATACAAATATATATTATTTTTGTATTTTGTTTTTGTATTTTTTTGGCAAATATTGTAGTGTGCTGGATGGAGAAACTGAGAAGTTTATAAACAGATGGCATGGAAGAAGAGAGCAGGTCCCACAACAAATAAATTCTTCTTATGCTCTAACTTTACCATTGAGATCTCCGAGATCTGATTAACTATGTGTCTGTGTGTCCCCTCTTTATCTCTCTTTCCTTTTTTCTGTCCCTCTTTTAGGATAAACTGGGAGGTCCTGGGAGTTCTTGGAGGTTCTAACGTGTTTTTTATGCATTTGTTGATGTCAATTTTTCAATAATAAATTCAAATAAATTATCATAATTTTTACATATGGTGTTATTCTTACTGGGGGTATTGAGGGGGAACTACACGTGTGTGTGTGTGTGTGTGTGTGTGTGTGTGTGTGTGTGTGTGTGTGTGTGTGTGTGTGTGTGTGTGTGTGTGTGTGTGTGTGTGTGTGTGTGTGTGTGTACATGTGTGTGTGTGTGTGTGTGTGTGTGTGTGTGTGTGTGTGTGTGTGTGTGTGTGTGTGTGTGTGTGTAATATTTGTGAAAACAACATTGTTAAAAAAAGACTGGAGGAAGTATTTCATAATACATTTTTCATTGTTTTTAGAGAACCAATGAATTACATGAACAGTTCTTATCCATGTAAGCTATATAGAAAACAAGCTAATATTGTTTTGGTAAATTTTGTTGTTGTAGGAGGGGTCTGCCATTTAATTTGATCTAATTTTGCTATGTGATTTTGTTTAGGGAGTTAGGGAAATCATTTGTATTTTTCTTTTCTTTATAATTCGGTTATTTATTTTTTATTTTAGTTGCTTTGTTTGTTATTTTGGCCTTGGGCCTCTCCGAAGTTAATGTTCCTTATATCTATCTCACTCTTCTTTAATAAATAGTTTTAAACTTATAATTGTGTCTTTGGTGATCTGCTGGCAGTGGCCGGAATCCCGTCAACATCACTCGCTCGCGTCTCACCCTATTAAAATGGGCCGTAACAGTTATACTTTATTCTCAAATTATTCATATTAACAACATCAGCATTGCGTGACTATGAGTATACTGTGTATTATCATATAGATTGCAATTTCTGTACAGTCTAATCTAATTGTCACACCATTTAAATTTCATTTTAATAAATTATGTTAACCCAAAAAGCAAACTATGCTCCCTTCGAACTGATTTTCTTTCAAATACAAATCTTGTAATCTCAGGCTATCTGTAATCATAAATATATTTAAAACTGGAATATAATTTCATTTCATTCACATGTGTTTCATAAACATATAGTCCTTTCTGGATTACAATCCGCCATCAAAATGATACATTTAATTATTCTAGCTGCTGTAAGAAAAGGCCATAAATGATCCACCACCAGCAGGATCCTCACATACGATAGCCTACTAGCCTTTGTGACGTAGGGGGAGAGCGGGGTAAGTTGTCACACTGTTCATAACTCCAACACTAGAGGCTCTATCTCAAAAACAAAATAGCCACTTTGTGTGACTTCTTCTTCTATAGTCAACTTCCTGTTCACATGTGGTCAAGATCGCTCTAATCTGAAATTAGCACAATTTTCTTATTTTTCTGCTTATAAAGTAAAAAATGTGCACTTTAAATTTTATGCAATACAACTTTGTTAGGTATGAATGTTAAAAAATATTATTTTGCACAAAATAGAGGAGACAATAACGTGTCTTTTGATACTTTAGCTGACGTGCTATGTTGAGCTAACCTTGAGATTTAGCCAACATTAGCACACATGTCAGTTTGGGGCAAGTCGTCACATGTGACAACTTGCCCCATTACAAATAAACACATAGAACATGCTCAAAAAACATTGTGATATTGTCATTTATTTGTAAGTGCAACAAGGTTTTTGAAGAAAGGAAGGAAAGGCAGGAATTAAGGAAGGAAGGAAGATGGTTCGAAATTATCAACGAAAGACTGAGCATGGCAGTAAACCACCTGACATAATGTTAAAGGCAGTCAGTCAGGTAAAGTTGCAGAACAAATCAATCAGAAGTTCAGCGAAGGATTTTGACAAATTACCGTACTCCTCCTGAATCGGTATTGTCAAAAGATTATCAGAGAAGAAATTGAAAGTCAGACAGCCATGCCAACAACAATGGTTGGTTATACAATGCCACGGAAGATTTTTTTCACCTGAATTGGAAAAGCAGCTTGTTTAGTATATTACTAGGTCAGCTGACATTTATTTTGGTCTGTCACCAAGTGAGGTCAGAAAGCTTGCCTACCAGTTTGCTGTGCCACACCAGCTGAATTTTGCGCCTTTGTGGGCAGAAAAAGAAAAGGGCAGCAAAGAGTGGTTTACAGGCTTCTTAAAGCGGCGTACAACGCTGTCACTGAGAAAGCCAGAGGCAACTAGCCTTGCCAGGGCAAGTAGCTTCAACAGAGATAATGTTAATGCTTTCTTTGACAACTAAGAGAAAGTCTTACGTAAATATGAGTTTGGACCAGGAGACATTTGGAATGTTGATGAAACTGGGGTCACCACTGTACATAAACCAGACAAAGTGTTGGCCAGACATGGATTCAAACAAATAGGGTCACTGACCTCTGCTGAAAGGGGAACCCTTATCACACTGGCCTGTGCTGTCTCAGCCACAGGGAATAGTATACCTCCATACTTTATTTTCCCCCGTGTCAACTTCCGTGATCATTTCCTGATCAACAGGCCACCTGGCAGCAGAGGACGGGGAAATTCCTCTGGATGGATGAAAGACACACACTTTGTTGACTTCCTGAAACATTTCAGTGAACATACAAAGTGCTCAAAGGAGAAGCCCTGTTTACTCCTTTTGGACAACCACGAGTCGCATCTGTCCATTGATTGACTCAATTATGCCAAATAAAATGGAATAATTAATTAATTATGCTGTCATTCCCACCCCACTGCTCACATTGGCTCCAACCATTAGACAGGTGTGTCTACGGGCCACTAAAGAGGCACATCAACAGTGCGTGTGATGCCTGAATGAGGAACAACCCTGGGAACACAATGTCAATTTATGACATTCCTGGGATTGTGCAATTGCCTATCCTCTGGCTGCAACCACCTTGAACATTCAGGCTGGCTTTAGGGTGGCTGGGGTTCAACCTTACAACAGAAATGTATTTCCCATTCTCTATTTAACAGTCTACAACTCCATAATGAGATAAGATATGAAAATGTAATGAACACAACATATGTGCCCAAGACTTCCTTCTTTCATTTGGTATGACATTTATACCATTGTGATGTATGGTGCTCAGTAAATGTTAGACAGTGTGAAAAGTTTGACAACATACCCCACTCTCCCCTAATGACGCAGTGCCGTGCTCAAATTTCCTGCGAAAACCTACACGTACCACTCAAATTAGAAAACGTTATTATAAGCTTACCATTGTGAATGGAGCTAAAGTAAAGCGATCGTTTTGAGCTAGTTATGTAATTGCTCAAATATTGATTTCGGATCATTTTTAATAAAAAAAGTTATGGACTGCAGCTTTAATTTAGCTATTTTCCAGTAGCCTAGTTTAGAATGTTTTTCTTATAGTATTGCCTTTGTCATCAATTTCACAGTTTATATCTCCCAAACAAGCACAAAATATTTTTTTGCATTTACTTTGAGGTCAGAGCTTCTTCTCAGCCATGTTACTTGAGTAAAGAGTTTCTTGCACCCTTGTGATTTCATCCATGTATTTGCAGGGACCCATTTTCAAAAGGTTTCTCAGGAATTATTTAGGCCTGATCATTTCTTTAAAATGCTGCTGGATATTCTTGGGTTTTTGAATTTGCTGCTCAGACTAAGAATCACACAATCAGTTTTACCCTCCTGATTTTCCCCTGATTAGTTTTCCCTCTGTGGTGAATAGAAAAGTTTATAACTAGTATGTCAGATAAAATGCAGTGTTAACTGGTTTTAGACAGTGGATACAGGATCTGCTAAAGATCATTCCTCGAGTGTCAGCGGGAACTAACAGAGCATTATGTATTCACATCACCAATTTACACTAGATTTAGAAATATAAAAATATGTCTTAAAATTCTAATCAGACATTAGAAATAAACATGAACAAATGTCCTAATTTTCTTTAATAGTGTCCATTTCCATGGTTGTACTATGTATCACATGAAACTTCGATAAAATACACAAAATAAACATAATACACAAAAGAAACAACACTGATGGAAAAGATGCTTTCATGATGCTTTATTCATTCAACTGCAAGACAAAGAGAAGACAATAATGTATAATCAAGCTTTTAGTATTCTGTTATGATTACTTTGATTATTATTACAATTACTTTGACTGATTACTGTTAGAGATTGAGCCTCTCTGTAGCTGCATGACAGATTATAAAGTACATTTACGGATGGCGCCATCGACACACACGACCCACAGCACTCCCAGGTCAAAGCTCACATGTTTGTGGCCGTTGGGACAGGCAACCATTGCTTGCCAATCTGTGCCAGAAGGGTTGGAGCGAGTGACGCCAATTCTGCAATAGACAATAATGATGGTTTCTTGAATACAGCATTTGGTTTAAAAAAAATATAATGCTTGACAAGTTAATCATTTTGTTCATAAATTGTTTAATATTATGACTGTTCAGCTCACCTTTGGAATAAGCTCCCTTGATAGTTGACACCAAAGACACTGCCATCAGTTGCTACTTCAATCATAGACAGAAGTCCAGGAATATTCACAAAGTTGCCAGACCCAGAACAGACATTATTAGACACACCCTGCACGAGACCAAAAGAGAGACCTCAGGAAACTGTTTTTGGATGCTTTCATTGTGTTTATTTCTTAAGTTTGTTTAGAAACTCAAACCCTTGCATGATATCTACTTTATTGTTGTACTTTTAAAAGCCTGGCGTATTGAACTTGTTCCCCAGCTCTTGTATTTAACACTGTGTCATTACCGTCATGATGAAGATTTGGTCATGGGTGTTCACTCCCCAACAGCTGTATGGGCCACAGCTGTAGTACTTCAGCTTTCCACCAAGTTGAATCCAAGGAGTAGTGCTGGATGGCCATTTGTCGTTAGCATCCATATTTAAACAGAATATGTCATCATTCATATTGACACCTGAAAGGATCTGATCACCTCCAGCATCCACCTGTTTGAGCAGCCCTAACAACACAGTCAACAGGTTGGAGGAAAGATTTAATAGGTAGCATAAACAATAAGATGATGTCTTTGGAACTGTGGTTGAACTATTTTAAAATTAAAACATGTAAATTCATGGCTGGGTAAACTTGATTTATTGTCATAATTTTGCTCTCTGTAACTCTTCACCTGGAAACCGAATGAACCTGCCACTCTGAAGCTTGAAGATGTTGTTTGCTGAATCCACCCCCAGCCAACCAGCAGGACCAACAGTGAAGTGCTTTAGAGAGATGTTGATCTTTGTGAAGACCTCATCCTCCAGGATGAACACTTCATTAAGATTGTTCACTCCAACCACTGAGCCCATCCCAGCGTCTATCTGCTTTAGGTTACCATTCATCACGGTACAGTCTAAAGCTGTGAAAACAAGTTTCAAAATAATTAGTGATTACAAATACAGAGGATTTTAAATATGAATTGAACATTTTCATTAACAAAAAAAATTAAAGAAATAATAATTTTACCCAGAGTGTGAAGGAACTGGCAGCTTAAGAGTAGCAGGATGCTCTGATAAACCTTCATTGTTCCACGATACACTACAGTTTGTTGTTTGGACCTGTTCAGAACCAGAATTAATTTATATAAGCAAATTAAAAAAGAAAAATCTATACCGCAGTGACAATAATTAAATGAAGACAACCTTATCTTGTTAGATCAGGATTCAGCAGTCAGTGTGGATTCTCCTCTGAGATGCAGGGACTGGAAACTTGCATTCAGTGTGTGTTAATGCTGTTGAGCGATAGCTTATATAGCTGAAATGTGTTTCCTGATTATGCTGTGGGGGAAATTTACAATGCCTATGGAATGAGGATCTGTAAGAGAATACTTTGGCCCCCTTCTTCCATATTCATTTTATTTTCTATTAACGCTTAATCAGAAATTGAGAGAAACGGTATAAGTAAAAGACATTTAAATAATTTATCTGTTAATATTTATATTATTTCAAGTAACATCGAAATATTTTATTTCAAGTATAGCCTAACTTTGTTGTAAAAAAAATGTATAATTGTTTTTGACCCCTTATCTTGAATTAAAATAAGCTTAAATAACACCAAAATTATATAACAGTTAAACATTTTTAAATCACGGTTTTCAATTTCAATACCACAGCAAAAACTACCATCTTAACAAATATAAAGTTCAAACATTAAAGACAAGGGAACAGGCAGTATATTAAGAAGAACAAATGAACAAATTACAAGCAATAGCACAAATAAATGATAGAACAAAGATACAAATTAAAGATGTTTTTTTTTTTTAGATTGGTAGGTGTTCAATTACAGAAATTAAATAATCAGATGTAAAATAACATTGCATATTATTCACTGTATATGTTATTCAGTCATGGCAGGGGCAGTGAGTTCGTTTCGATAGGACACGTTGGTGTCACGGTTCGGTTGCCTACATTTTCTATACAGCAAAAAGCACGAGAAATGTCCTTGTTGTTACCATATTTTTTAAGGTGTTTTTTTTTTTTACTTTGAACAATGTAGTGTGCAGAACAACAGTCACATCTCAGAGTCGGATTTCATTTATCACGTGAGGAGTGAGAAGTGAGAAAAACAAGGAAGTTTCTAAACTAAATACAAAAGAGCCTGCTTTAAAAAATATTTTAGACTTTGCAAGGCCTTTTGACTTTTGCCGTTTAACTAAGATAATTTTGGAAGCTTTTTTAACATTCGTTTATTATTTGTTTGGTTCCACCAAATACATTTGTTAATAATGTTAGCTGATTATCAGTGTTTTATATTTAAACTTTGTGTAAGTTATTTATTTTATATTAGGCCTGATAGCATGGTGTTTGTTTTTTATATAAAATATTAAACATTCTATGTTAAACATTGTTAAACCGGCACTGGGCCACAATCACACCGACAAGTATTGAAACACTCAGCTGGCACTGGCCCGAGTCTGGGTACTAAAAAATGCCCCTGCAAATCACTTTAAGGAGTCCAATATTACTTCGTAATGGGAAGGCTAACATTTTGTTATTGAGCAGAAGGTGCTCCTGAATTGTTTTTTACTGTGCCCCTAATTTTTTTTAAATTAGCAGCACAAGAGCTCCTAAAAATAAATGTAAGCGCAGAGCCCTGTTTAGTGAGTGTGGTGGTGCTTGTGATTGGCTGCTCTGGTACTGGCTGAGTATGAGGCTGTGAAGGAAAAAATCACAGTATACTCACTACAAAAAACTAGACTACACCACTGTGCATGCCCATATCTCAGCCAAAATCAGACCAGACATTATGGTCCGTAATCGGGCCGAATGTGGGTATATGTGACGTGGCTCCGTGCAAATCGGGCTAGATCGGCACATCCAAAGCCTAGCCAAATCTGGAAACCATTACTGGGCCAGAGCTGACTGAGCCGCTGCCAGAACACAGCCGAGTGAACCGACACTCAGCCGCAATTGTCGAGTTTATATATCTCTTCATCATTCTTTCTCTTACTGGTTAGGCTATATGTCATTCCTGACAATGTGTAATTGTATGTAATGTACAGTTTGACTAATAAACACCCTTACGGAAATGATGGTTTGACTATGGTAAAAGTGTAGTAGCCTAACCTTTTTTTTTGTTTTTTTTTTACTATTTGTGTAACCACAATTACACTACAAATATCATGGTTAAACTATGGTTAGTTTAGCAAAACTCATGTTTATTTACTATTGTTTAACTACATTTTTGTTGTTCTTGTTGTTTTATTTGTTGTAAAACCATGGCTATTTTCATAAGAGAAGTAGGGGAGACCGGGGGCAGTTGTAACACACTCAATTCCTCCAATCAGAATCAAGCTAGAGTGATGAAACTTAATCTGCAAATGCTCAGTAAGAGTATCTCTCTGCCTGTGGAAAAGAAGCACAATCATTTCACCTCAGCAGATTTTTTTGTGTTATGAAATTACATTTTTGGATGTACAGTATTTTTCTGCTGCTGTCTAAAGTTTAGATGATTACATAATTTAAACTACATACATTTTTATCTCTAGGTTATTGATAGAAAATTAACATGAACAACCTATGCTAACAAGGCCGTCGCAAGTGGGGTGATTATTGGGGCCCCTTGGCTGAGGGAGGAGGGGGAGGGGGGTCCCCTCCGGCGATCTCAACCGACTGACTGAGGCAGCCTAAAAAGACGCTCAGAAAAGCTGAACTCGCGTGAGCCGCGTCTCACAGACATCAACACCGAACCGAGCTCTACTTCACGTCCTCCTGCATCTGAACGAACAAATACAAATCACAGTTTAAACATGCAAACAGAAAAATATGTGAAAGAGTCCAATTCAGCACCGGCGCGCGCAGAGGGACGTTTGTCAAAGAGCTTAACACCGAATTAGCCTCTTCTACAAAATTATGTAAAAATACACCGTCTTGGAGAGTATCCTCAAAAAAACTGTCGGTAATGTCTTAAGTAAAAGTAAAGTAAAGTAAAGTGTGTATCATTATAATGGATGCTGTAACGGCCATTACATGCCATTGTCTCTTAGGCAATGATAATTTGCTTGCTTTTTGAATAGACACTCCGGTTTAAAGCACTGCCCCTCACAGAGACCTCGGCCTTATTCAGAGATCCATACTGAGTTTAGAGAACATGCTTTGATTATGACACTACATGCACCTTTAGAAGATTTACGATTTTACAACAAAGAAACCTGCTGTGTGTATGTTCACAGGAAATGGAGAGAGCCGAGGGCAGTTTCCTGTAGCTTACTTGTACATTCTGTACTAAGTGCAGACCAGCTTACAGACCGGCACATATCTCCATGAATATAAATGAAGCAACTCCACAGGTGCAGTATGGTGGAAGGCTTCCTGCATGCATATGTGTGCATGGAGAGAGAGCATAGGGATGTGTGGAGTAAAGCTGTAGGCATGGGTCAGAGCTTGAGAGTACAAATTAAATAAAAATAAAAAGCCACAATATTTAACTATAATCTTTTTAGTGGATGTTGATGGAGTAGTGCCTAAGCTTGTGGCTGTAGAAGAGAGGCTTATTATTACTTCAGAAAATGTTCTAAATAAATATTGTTTATGTTGTTGTTTGTTGTTGTGGCCTATTTATCTGTTATATCATAATGAGAAGTGAAAACAAGGCTTGATTTCATGAGTACAAATTAGTGCTTCATCTTGTGGCTATAAAAATAAAAATGTTTGCTGACACAATAGTTTTTTTTTCTTTAACTATAAACAGGAAAAATGTTGTTTTCTTTTCTGCATGTCAGGATGTTGTGCATCTTTTCTTAGCATGCGGCCCATGAACAAAAGGAATTTTATATGTTCTATAATAAATAGTGAATTACATTTACTCCGTTAGTTGAGCTTGTGGCTGTGTAGAAGAGATTCTGATTGCTTATTATTACTCTCAGAAAATTGTACTAAAATAAATATTGTTTAATTTGTTGTTGTTGTTGTTGTTGTTGTTGTTGTAAATACTTTGTTGTTGTATAGCTTTAACTAACAAAATTGCACAAATGAGCCAAAAAGACATCTGTATATTGTCTCGATAATATAGTAATTGTTGTTTTAAGGAGACATTAAGATGCCAAAAACCAAACAAAACAAGAATGTCAGAGTGCTTCTTACTGCGTGATTTCATGTTTAGTGCAATTGAAGATATTGAAGCAGAAAATGTATATAATTGAATATTGTCAACATCACAAGGTGTTTTTCTAAAAAAAATCACCAAACTCCTGTTTTTCACAGTTCAAAAAACCAAGAAGTTAATTAAGAGACTTACGTTTTTAGACACCATATTGCCTGTTTTTGCTCTAGACAACAAAAATAATCCAAACAGCCACCATAGTTTTGCGTCTCTGTGCTCCATCTTGTGTTTAAATGCTACGACTCACTTATATACTTGCTGACACCTACTGGTGGCTTAAATCAATAGGCCATGTTAGCATGTTTGCTTTTTTAAAGCAACATTCAAATGTCCAGTTTTTTTTTTCTCCAGATTTTCAAATACTGTCCTATCATAACAAACCATACATCAAGTGATTTATTCAGCTTTCAGATGATGTATAAATCTTTTGGAGGGCTCATATTTTAGTCTTATTTTAAACAGGAAAATTATGTCGTTTTTAACCTGTCTGTTTCCTCTCCAAAGATGAATTTTGTTGTCTGATTTAATTTGCCTGTCACAGCTTATTATTCAGCTAGTTTGATTGTCAGGTGTGCTTGGAGGGCCACAGCCCTAAAAATCAGCTCCATTACACACCATGTAGCATCTAAATGATTAGTTTTTCAGATGTGTTTAATTAGAAATCTGTGTAGGGCTGTGGCCCTCCAATTTTCCTGTCTATCCATTTTTTTCTCCCTCCCATTGTTAAAATGTAACTAAGTAATTTTTACCTGAGTAAATTTTAAATGCTACTTTTTACTTTTACTTGAGTAATTTTTTAATGTACTTTTACTTGTAGAATTGTATACATTTAAGTTCTATAATGATTAACTGTGAAACATAGTACAATTTTTTTTTTTTATTGAAAAAAGCTGTTGCTCATAGGTTGCCCTTGCATAGCCAAGGACACCAGTTGTTTCTATAATACTACATATAGTATAGTAGTGAGTGTGTGTATATGTATGTGCATGTATATAAATATATACAGTATATACATACATACACGCACATACACATACTCATTATTTTGTTTATGACATGTTGAATCCAAGACACTGAAATATAAGTACACACAGAAAAATAAGGGTTTAAAAGTGTACCTATTGGGTACAACAGCTTGTCTCTGGAGCAGTACCCTTGAAATGACATAGTTGTACCTTTTTTACCACTAATAGGTGCATATTAGTACCTTAAGGGTACGTATTGCTACTCTAAAGGTACGAATATGTACCTATTATGGGTAAAAAAAAAAAAAGTACAAATATGTCCTTTTAAGGGTACTGCTCCAGGGACAAGCTGTTGTACCCAAAAATGTACACTTTTAAACCCTTATTTTTCTGTGTGTATATGAAGATTCAATGGGCCCTATTTTAATGATTAAATTGACGGCTCCTAATTTAGCTGCTGTAGGTGTCCTGACTCCTAAAGAAAGAAAATCACTTACTGATCTTGACTGAATTACTTTGTATATTTAACAATAATTAATCCACAGTCAAACCAAAGAAAATATTCAGACACCAGATATATTTTGATATTTTTTTTAGTGGGTGCAGGACACTATAGTTCATTTATGTAAGTGATAGCAAAATAAAGTAAACTGTGACATATTATACCCCTAATTCATTCATACAGTGGACTACCAGTAAAATTGATACAATAATTGTGACCAAAAATTATTCAGACACTTTGACCTGATCATGTTTTGTTTAAAAGTTTTTTCTTTAATTGCTAATGTGACCTTATTACACCACAGACTGAACAAAATGAAGTATTGCTTGGAGATTGGGCAACGAAGTATTGATAGTTGTGTAAATATTGCCTTACTAACAGTTGTCTGAATTTTTGGTTGATTGTAATCCTTTACATACCTTTCTATCAAAGTTATCTGACATTATCAAGATTAATTTGTTCAGACACAGTTAAACTCTGAGGTCTTGTCACATTTTATGACCATTTTGTTGAAGGTTTCTGAATACACTTTGGTTTGCCTGTATATTTCATTTTTAAAGTAAAGACTATGCAGTGCTATTTTACATTTGATTATTCAGTTTATGTACCTGGACACTTACTAACTTGAAAAAACGTAAACATTGTGTAAATAGCACAAATAAATAAAACGAACATACAAATGAAACAATTTCAAACAGGGCCCACTGGTACAACCTGCACCGGGGCCCCGCAAACCCCAGCTACGGCCCTGTATGTTAATAAATGTGTGGCTAGCTAGGGTATGAGTACGGTGACCGAGAGAGCTCAACGCGCTGCAAATAGAAAAAACACCTGCAAATTAAGAAAAAAACTTAGTCAATTTGACAACGCACACGCTGCAAATGCTCACAACACAACCAAAAAAGAAACGCGCTGCAAATAAAATGTATTTGGTTGTGTTGTGAGCATTTGCAGTGTGTTTCTTTATTTGTTTGTGTTGAGAGCATTTGCACCATCTGCTGTCAAACTGATGAAAATGTTTTCTTGATTTGCTGATGCTTTTTCTATTTGCATGTGTTTTCTGAAGTTGCAGCGCGTTGAGCTCTCTCGGCTACCGTATATGAGATTTTATCATTGCTGCAACATCGGGGGCAATTGTAACACTGTTACTAGCCACAGGGCCCAGTGTAAACACCTTGTTTTTTCTGCATTGACAAAGCTAATTTTCTGTTAGAAAATAAACATATTTTAAATGTAAAACTACATTTAAAATGATTAGTGTTGCTTTTAAATCTTAAAAAAGAAAGACTATTATCTCCACATGGTCTCATTGAGTTCTTCTGTTAATATGTTGATCTTGTACGATTTCATTAAAGACTGTTCTTGACTCATCAGTTAAATAATGCATTTGTGTAAAATATATATATACATAATTAAAATCTAGCTACCTCTAGAAAAGTTGCAGTCTTCTGTAAAAAATATAAATAGACTTTTGCTTTTTGAATGATGCCTGACATTTAATTTGAACCATATATATAATATATAATATTAGATATATACACACATATATATATATATATATATATATATATATATATATAAATTAGATATACAGGTGCATCTCAATAAATTAGAATGTCGTGGAAAAGTTCATTTATTTCTGTAATTCCACTCAAATTGTGAAACTCGTGTATTAAATAAATTCAATGCACACAGACTGAAGTAGTTTAAGTCTTTGGTTCTGTTAATTGTGATGATTTTGGTTCACATTTAACAAAAACCCAACAATTCAATCTCAACAAATTAGAATATGGTGACATGCCAATCAGCTAATCAACTCAAAACACCTGCAAAGGTTTCCTGAGCCTTCAAAATGGTCTCTCAGTTTGGTTCACTAGGCTACACAATCATGGGGAAGACTGCTGATCTGACAGTTGTCCAGAAGACAATCATTGACACCCTTCACAAGGAGGGTAAGCCACAAACATTCATTGCCAAAGAAGCTGGCTGTTCACAGAGTGCTGTATCCAAGCATGTTAACAGAAAGTTGAGTGGAAGGACAAAGTGTGGAAGAAAAAGATGCACAACCAACCGAGAGAACCGCAGCCTTATGAGGATTGTCAAGCAAAATCGATTCAAGAATTTGGGTGAACTTCACAAGGAATGGACTGAGGCTGGGGTCAAGGCATCAAGAGCCACCACACACAGACGTGTCAAGGAATTTGGCTACAGTTGTCGTCAGAGGCGTCTTACCTGGGCTAAGGAGAAGAAGAACTGGACTGTTGCCCAGTGGTCCAAAGTCCTCTTTTCAGATGAGAGCAAGTTTTGTATTTAATTTGGAAACCAAGGTCCTAGAGTCTGGAGGAAGGGTGGAGAAGCTCATAGCTCAAGTTGCTTGAAGTCCAGTGTTAAGTTTCCACAGTCTGTGATGATTTGGGGTGCAATGTCATTGTGTTCCTGTGGCTCAGTGGTTAGAGCATTGCGTTAACAGCGCAAAGGTTGTGGGTTCGATTCCCAGGGAACACACATACTGACAATACAAATGTATATCCTGAATGCACTGTAAGTCGCTTTGGATAAAAGCATCTGCTAAATGCATAAATGTAAATGTCATGTGTTGGTCCATTGTGTTTTTTGAAAACCAACGTCACTGCACCCGATTACCAAGAAATTTTGGAGCACTTCATGCTTTTTTTTTATTGGTCTTATGAAGTATTCTAATTTGTTGTGGCTCGAGCCCCTGCCCCTTTGAGGTCCGACGTTAAAGTGCCCTTGCGGTCCGGTCTGTGTGATATGAACGATACTAATATGCAGAGGGGGGTGCCATCCCAGCCATCCTAGTTGCTCAAAAAAAAAAAAAAAACGTGACGGCTCCAACATCATGTTTGCGGCTGAACGCAGATGATCATAATTGATGGACAACTTTGCCTGTGAAAAGACAAAAGCAATCCGGCACCGAGAAAAAAAAAACAGATGAAAACGGAGCCCGAATGTCATTTCAGGTAGGCTACATTCATAATCAAATAAGTATTTAGACAATATATATGTATGTTTTTGTGGTTATAAAAACAGACCTAAGCCAAAAACAGCCTTTAAAATTACTTAAAATGCATTATATAAAAACAATGAGGCAACCCTGCTGAAAAAAAAACGATAGAACATCACAGAAAATTCTAACACCATCACCAATGGATCACAAATAAATTACAAAGGCCATTACAAACCATCAACTTTAAACCATTAAAAAAACATACAAAAATGGTTTTCTGTTGTGTGTTTTGGGACATATTCCATTAGGATTTATTGGTTTTAACAAGCCACCAATAGAAGGTGACCAACTACCAGTAGAGACCAACAGGGTCCATTACAGTTTCCGTTCAAACCAATACATTATCCCATTATAATTAGTAAAACCATTACAAATTTTGTGATGGTGTCTATTTTTTTTTTTTCAACATTACATTACATGTTATAAATGATGACGCAGCCTCTATCATTTCTTCAACAAAAAAACATGTGGACATCACAACCCTCACAAAAATTAACCATGGTTTGATCGTAGTTAAACTGCTTAGTTTTCTTTTGCGTGATTTCTGAATGCTTGAGACCATAAAACTGCTATAGGTAACTGTCTAGAGCTACAATTTTGTAAATAATACAATTTAATAACAATTATGTAATTGATTTACTTTTATATTTTATTCAAGTTCTATTTTGACCCCTATGGTAGGTGTTTTTTTTACTTCCATAATATTTGAGGGAGGGGGCACAACAATAAAATCCTGCTTAGGCACCCATTTGGCCAGCAGCGGCCCTGATAAAGATGTCTCCACGATCTGCTTTTGAAGAAATATCGTAGTATCGTGCTACAGCACACATTCTATCAACTGCAGTTCTGTCTCCGCCATATCAATATACTGTACAGCACCACACACATTCACATCAGTAAGAAGATATTTTGAAGAATGTGGGAAAGCAAACAGTTGCTGGTCCACATTGACTTTGACAGTATAGGGAACACTGTGGACCAGCTACTGTTTGGTTTTCCACCTTCTTCAAAATAGCGTTTATGTTTAGCAGAAGAAGGAAACTCATGTTTTAAACAACTTTTGAGTAAATGAAGGTATAAAAATAAAACACTAGCCTAGTTTAATTATTGGGTGAATTATTCCTTTAATGTTAATAAAACACCAAACACAAAGAGAAAAATCTAAAAATTTAACATTTAAAAAAAATGTAAAAACCTTAATAGGGTTTCTTTAATAAGAATCAATCTATATAGTGTTTTATTTTTATATTTGTTCATTCAGTTTCTTGAATTCTCCTGCTAAATACACCTATAGCCTACCTGAAAATAAAACACTGTTTATGTTATTTGTATATTATGTGTATTTGTAATGTGTATCTTTGTTCTCATTTTTTTTATAACAAAGCCAAAGCCATATCACCCTGCAGCCCAAGACCGGTTGCCCACTGAAGCTAAGCAGGGTTGAGCTGGTCAGTACCTGGATGGGAGACCTCCTGGAAAACTAGGTTGCTGTTGGAAGAGGTGTTAGTGAGACCAGCAGGGGGTGCTGGCTCTGTGGTCTGTGTGGATCCTAACGCCCCAGTTTAGTGACGGGGACACTATACTGTCAACAAGCACCGTCTTTCGGATGAGACGTTAAACCGAGGTCCTGACTCTCTGTGGTCTTTAAAAATCCCATAACACTTCTCGTAAAGAGTAGGGGTGTAACCCCGGTGTCCTGGCCAAATTCCCTCCACTGGCCTTGATTGTCATGACTCTCTCTCCTCTCAGCTGGTGTGTGGTGGCCTACCTAACTCTCTCTCCTCTCCACCTGTAGCTGGTGTGTCCCCATCCACTTGAGCTGGTGTGTTGTCTCTATGACTCTCTCTCCTCTCCACCTGTAGCTGGTGTGTGGTGAGCGCATACACATACACTCTCTCTCCTCTTGATTGTCTTGATTGTCTATGACTCTCTCTGAAGATGGAGAGAGCGCTGGACATTCACTCCCCCACCTACAATTCCTGCCGGCCCGAGACTCGAACTCACAACCTTTCAATTACAAGTCCGACTCTTTAACCATTAGGGTTGGTGTAGGGCAATAGCACACACAGTTTGTACAGTATAAAAATCATTACGCCTATGGAATGTCCCCACTTTTCACTACAACAAACGTGTGTGTGTGTGTGTTCTGTTATACATGGCATATGAGTATACTAATTTGTATAAACATAAATTGTTGTTTTTTTATTCAAAAATTGCCAGTAGTTTCCTGCTAGGTTTTAGAAAATACAGTTTGTACCGTATAAAAACATTACACCAGAGAGTCCCGTAAACCACATATGCCAACCTGTGTGTGTGCAGCTTCAAGGGTGCAAATGTGTGCTTATATCTCTCTTGTACTTAATATTTTTTTTATTTAACACCTTTTTCATATTTCTATACATATACAGTATATACTCATTTGAATCAGTTTATATGATTTACTCTTACTGTTATTTGGAGATAGGAGAATGTCTCAATTTTAAGGCTTTTAATATTATTACAGGATGATGTTGTGAAGCAGTAACTTTCCATTGCTTTTACTAGCAATGAATAATGCTAGTTTTTTAATTCGCTGCACAGATTAAGTCTGTCATTATTTTTACAGTCATCACTTCATCTCGTGTTTCCTGCTCTTCCCCTGATTAGTTATCTAACATAGAATTAAGTATTCACATATCTAGATTAGTAGCTAGATTAATAGACAAACATGTACTAAACTTCTAATCAGACATTAGGGTTAAAACAATGTGATTAAAATATAATTTTTTATTAGAGTGCATTTCCACGGTTGTGCTGCATATATCCTGAAACTGCTCTACAGTTTGAGAACCACTGAATCAAATGATACACAAAAGAAACACAACACGATGGATGTTTTCACAATGCTTTATTCATTCAACACCAAGAAAAAAAAGAAAGTATAACAAAGCTTTTGGTTTTCTGTTAATAATGACTGATTACTTTGAGGTTTCTTTTAATGACTGAGCTCCTCTGTTGCTGAAGTGACAGATTATAAAGTACATCTACGGATGGTGCCATCAACACACACGACCCACAGCACTCCCAGGTCAAAGCTCACATGTCTGTGGCCATTGGGACAGGCAACCATTGAGATCCAGTCTGTGCCAGAAGGGTTGGGGCGAGTGACGCCAATTCTGCAATAGACAATAATGATGTTTTTTTAATGCTGTGCTTGATTCACTTTAGAAAATTATTCTTGATGAATTCATCACTTTTGTTCATCAACTTGTAATATTATGACTGTTCAGCTCACCTTTGGAATAAGCTCCCTTGATAGTTGACACCAAAGACACTGCCATCAGTTGCTACTTCAATCATAGACAGAAGTCCAGGAATAGTCACAAAGTTGCCAGACCCAGAACAGACATTATTAGACACACCCTGCACGAGACCAAAAGAAGCTTGATGTCATTGATGGGGCTTGTTCACTCCCTGATATTTTGTGATGTAAATGTCATAATCTATTAAAACTTTTATTTCATATTATCACAAGCATATTATACACAACCCCTTAAGAAAATTAACAAAGGTAATACTATAGTAAAAGTAGGCTATAGTAGGCTAACCGTGTTTTTTGGGGCGTTTTTATTACCAGTTGTAGCCTGTAACCACAGTTTTACTACAAATACAATGGTTAAACTAGCAAATAGCAAGTTTAAAATAGCAAAACATGCTTAATTTGTTTTTACCATGGTTTGCCATGTTTTTTGGTTTCATAAGGGATATTTTCATGTTATTTTATCAAAAAAAATTTAAGGCGTGTATTTACATAATGCTGTGCGTTTCGAGGCACTTCGGTAGACCTTTAATGTTACCTATGTTTTGTTAATGTTAAAATTATTTTTTATATATATCAATAAGAAAAGTATGGCAGGCTGTTACTCTAGTCTTTATCACTTTATTAAAATTAAGCAAAACAAAACGACAAATGTTTACTTTCACAAGCCGTCAAGTACATGCTTGTAGTAAGCGCTCTCTTGCCTGGAGACTCAATCAGGTGACAAAAAGCATTATCCGTAAATGTGCAGTTACAGAATATTAACAGCAAATCTTGATTATACTTTCCTTTCTTCTCTTTTTCATTGCTGTTGAACCAATAACGTATTATGAAAGCATCAATCTTATCAGTGCTGCGTTACTTTTGTGTTTTATTTGATTCAGTGGTTCTTTTAGGCAGTTTCAGGAGCCTATACAGCACAACTGTGTAAACTTACAACTCTCAAAACATTTTATTCAGATTGTTCACGTTTTATTCATAATATTATATTAAAATGTTATTGCATATTTGTATGGCTAAAGCCTTAATTTTCAGAGGATGTTATCAGTGAAGGATTTAAGGATTCAAACTAGCAACTTGTCTTTCTGCATCTTCAAGAGAGCAAACACACACCATGTACTTGATTTGTGTTGTTTATTTATCTCAGTCACTTTCTATATGTAGCCATTTAACTTTAACTTAAGTTGTTTTATATTATCAAGAAATGTTATTACAAAATCAAAAGCAATGTAAGATGACTGCTTCATAACATCCTCCTGTGTTCATCCTTGTTTGTCATGCACAGAAGCAACTTGCTTTTTAACATTTAAAAATGGTCAATAAAACCAAAACTGAATGTTGTTTCATTACAACTTCCATAATAGCTGTTTAATTTAAGCGCTGAAAATGGATGCGTAAAACTACACTTCCCACAATCCAGTTCTTCAAGGGCGCTTCCGCAAGCGCGCGCTCTGCACAGGTTTCCATTAAACGGATGTTCGCAGGCATCGAACGAGCTTCTGATTTAACTCTATTCACCCTACGTTTACTTTAAGACATCACGTAAGTTATTTGATACGTGCATCTGTGTATAATATTCGAGCACGACTATAATGTCAGCAGATATGTTGCAATAACAGATCGTTTCATTGAAAGGAATTTGTTGGCAAATGGCCATCTTGCTGCGCGTTCATAGGTTCGGCCTTGTTGGTTCTTGCAGTAACGTTAGTCATAAACGAGCGACGCCATTGATTCTTTTCTGTTTAATATTTGCAAAACGCAGCAAGTTAAAGTGAAAGCATTGCTTGTTTGTATTGCAAACGCTTGTATGCTAGAGCATCACTGCAAAGCACGAGGATGCAACCATAAAGAAGTTGTTGGTTACCTGCACGCAGATTATATATATTTTTTGTTTCAAAGCTAGTTTCAAGCAACATAGTCCTAAATGTATTAGTGTAAATTACATATATTCTTGTCCCAACTGTATATTGGCTTTATTTGGTTTTTAATTTAAATGGCCTTGTCCTTACAGAATGCCAAAGTCAAAGGAAGTGTTGTCTTCTACCTCAGACAGTGGCTCTGACAGTGAAGTTAATACGAAGGTATAGACATGTATATCCTCACATTACACTTTTATCAAATGATAGAAAAGCAAATCACATCCAAGAGTATTTTCATCTGCAAAATTGGACATTTATTGGGAATAACCACCTGTTTTGTGTTGCCAGAACATTAGAAGTACCACTTTAATGTAAACGCCACAGTTTCTATGTTATTGGGTTTGTGTTTGATGTGACATTCTGTATTTCAGGCCAAGAGAAAGAGGCAAACAACACCAGAAAAGCAACCAAAGAAACCAAAAATTGGAGAACCCTCAAAAGTGTCATCTGCCTCTAAAAGCAGTAGCAGTAAAAATGACAATATGTTCCAGGTGAAGAAAGCTGAAAACAAGTATATGTTTACTTTAAATGAATGCAGATTAGCCTCACACAATTATAGAATGTGTTATATTATATGTATTATTTTCTCTTTTTTAAGATTGGAAAGATGAGGTATGTGAATGTTCGGGATTTCAAGGGAAAAGTGTTGATTGATATCCGGGAATACTGGATGGACCAAGAAGGTGAAATGAAACCAGGCCGGAAAGGTAAGTGCTACTCTTCGGGGGTTCAAATGTGACTTGGTAGAAATTGTGCTATGTATTTTAAATGTATTTCGGAAACACTTTATTTTAAGGTGTCCTTGTTACACCCGTTACATGTACTTGCTATTATAATAACAATATATTATGCGTAATTACACGCAAGTAACCCCAAACCGAATCCCAATCCCTAAGCGTATAGTAAGTACATGTAGTTACATAACATTACTCAGTATTTAAATGTATAATTACAGTGTAACAAGGACACCTTGAAATAATAATTGAGTGATGTGAACAAACAATTTATTTGGATTGAATTGAACTCTAATGCTCAAAAATAAAAATAAGAGCCTTTTACAGATATAAGTGAGCCGAGGTTCTGTTTGATTTGCTTATTACAGGTATTTCACTGAACCCAGAGCAGTGGAACCAACTAAAAGAGCAGATAAGTGAGATTGACGATGCCGTGAAGACAATATAAGACCTGCCAGCAGTTCACTGGCAACCTGGATGCAACCTCTTGCTCTGTAGTTCTGCTTATGTTGCCCTCCAAAGCCCAAACACAGTATCTACACCTTCTCTGAATCAGCCAAGAGACAGATCACAGTCCAAGAGACCTGTCATAAATTTGACAAATGTATAATTGCTACCTTTTTGCCTTTGTAGAGCGGCATGCTTCGCAAAGCCAATGTGGTGACCAGGACACTTTGTATGTACATTTTAGATTAGGTTTTATTGAAGTAGTTGTTCATTGTATGTCTTTTTATATTTGAGATTTTCATGGTTGGGGTTTAAAGGGGTTGGCTAGAGAGACAGTGTGTGAGTTTGTGCCCTTAATTTTTAATAAAGATGATAGGCAAAACAAAGGCTGTTTTATTTTGAGTTACAAGTTTCTGTCAAACAACTATAAAAGGTACAACAAAGTAATGAGAACAGATACTGTACACCTAATAAGTTTTTTTATTATTAATAATTGAATTCTGCAAGGACTCATTCAATTGCTCAAAAGTGAAGACAAAAACATTTATAAAACAATTGTTTTTAAACAATGTTTTTTTTGAAATGTCTATTCATCAGAGAATTCAAAAAATAAAAATCTGTTTTCAACAGTGATAATCAGAAAAATGTATTGAGCAGCAAATCAACATGTTAAAAAGATTTCTGAAGGGTCATGTGAGATTGAAGACAGGATTAAAGACTGCATCACAGGAATAAATTAGGTTTAGAAAATATGGTAAATTGTAATAATGTTTAGAAATATTGTCAAATAAATGCACATTTGGTGAGCATATTGGCATTGTTACATTCCTTCCCTGTCTAGGGGTTTAGGAAAGGTGCAACAAGAAAATGAAGTTTTCTTGGTGGAGGTCATCACTCCTGTCCCAGCCAGCAATCACCACACAGAGTTAAAATAGTTTTCCATTTTTAATTTAAACTTCATTAGAATAAATAAGAGGAAGCAAGAATCTTCAAGAGGGGACCAGGCCAAAACAACAAACAGAAGATGTCTAAATGCTGGGAGGATCAAACTCTCTTACCCGATTTACAAAAAAAAAAAGCAAATAAACATAACTTTTACCTCACTCCCTCTCTGACCAAAACAGGAGAAAACACAATTAGCAAAAGAAAATGGCGTCCACCTCTCTACAGCTTCCAAAATTAAATACAGACAAAGGAACTTGAATGATACCGTTCAACAGAGTATACTCAGATTGGATTGTTTAACAAAAGGTACTTTGTAACACAAACCCAGGCTCTAGGGCCTCACAAAAGTCAACCAACACACCTAAACAGACTTCAACAATCACATGCTGGGGCAGGAGGAAAGACTCTTAGCTTCCTGGCTTTCCACCTCAGCTTTATCCACCAGCTCCCATCTCATCAACCAATCAGGTCACCCCCAGAGCTTGGTTTTAATTAGGCACAGCTGATGCTCATACCTGTCTGAAGAGATGACAGAAAGAGAGAGAGAAAACAACCAGAGAGGGAGTACAAAACACAATGCAAAACAAAGTACAACCACATTGCAATAAATAAATAAATGGTGACCACATACATCACAGATCACATATTGGCTTGTTAGCTCAGAAAGAACAATTTTAAGAGTTAGGAGTCATTTCTAAAACATTACGTCCCCATCCCTATTCAAAAAGAAATGGATTAAGTGTTAATTACTAATCTTAACCCTAGTTCATGTAGTGTTCTTATGTCTTGAATTAATTATAAATTGTCAATATACATCACCGCCATTTTAGAAAGTCTTTTTAATGAATTGCTTAAATCCAGTTTTCTCTGCAGCTATAGCAGATATTGTTTCTAAAGCTAAAGGCTGGAATACACTACATGAGTGCTGCATAACTTCTCGACTTTGTGAAAATCTGAAGACATTTTAAAACAGTAGTTTTAAGCACTGCATTCAATTCAACTTATCATGATTTTTGGCTAAATTGTCTGGAAAGGGTGGTGTATATTCAGGGGGTCGCCCTACAATCTTAAAGACATTCTCAGTGACCACTGGGGGATTTTGTTGGTTCCTTTATTATGCGGTGTGCACCAAAGGTCTATTTTTGGCCCTTTTCTTTTTTCACTTGATATGCTTCCTTTGGGTGCCATTTTTATTATATCCTACCACTGCCATACTGACAATACAATATTTATCTTCCAGAAAAAACGATAATGGTTTCGTTTGGAAGTTTTTTTGCGACTGCTTTGAGGAGATTAAATGTTGGATGACTTAACTGTTTTGCAATACATTCACATTTAAGTTTTTATCAGACACTTTTATCCAAAGCGACTTACAGTGCTTTCAGGCTTTTACATATTTTGGTCAGTAGATGTGTTCCCTGGGAATCGAACCCACAACCTTTGCGCTGCTAACGCAATGCTCTACCACTGAGCCACGGGAACACTGATTACAATTATTTTTATGCAATAAAATTAAAGTAAATGCAAATTTTGGTTTTAGGTTCTTCAATGTCTCCTGATTTTAATTTGGGTTATCTTGCAGCTAGTGTTTAACCACGTGTAAGAAATCTTGGGGATACATTTGATTTGTCATTAAATCTTGACAAACAAATAAATTCTGTGGTAAAGGGCTGCTTCTTTCATCTGAGATCAATTGCGAAATTAAAACCGGTTTTGTCCCCGACAAATTTGGATTCTGTGTCACGACACAGAACACAAGATCCAATTGCGAGTGAATAGACAGTCTTTATTAGACAACTTCAAACTACAGCCACAGAAGAAGTGCTAATAATCCGACAGTGCAGAGTTTCCAGCTCAGGCAGAGAATAATCCGAGCAGTCTGAACCCTCCAGGAATCAGTGAAAACAGCTGCCAGGCGAAACACAGGATGAGACATGTATGGTATGAGAACAGTTGGGCCTGTAGTTTGGGAGCATGTCTTATGGGCGTTTTCACCCATTATTATATTATATTATATTATATTATATTATATTATATCATATCATATCATCATATCATATCATATCATATTATATATATATTATATTATATCATATTATATTATATTATATTATATTATATTATATATATTATTATATTATATTATATTATATTATATTATATTATATTATATTATATTATAGCACCGGCCTAAGGATGGCCAGGTTTATTTAATAACTTCATAAGAACTGCAGCTTCACAGTTCAGTCGCTAGATGGTGGGAAAGTCCTCTAAAGTTTGCGGCTGCGTTGTCTGTTCCACAGCAACTTTCGCTCTCTGGACAGACGTGAAAGACGCGCATTTAGGACCCTGAGGCGTATTATTTTTACGCTCGATGTGCAGCTGACCATCACGTCTGTGTGAAATCAGTCGCATCGTTATTGCAGCCTGATACGGAACTTTACTGTCACTTTCTGAGCGAGCAAACTGCACCCGACGCAATGAGAGAACTACATTTTAAGGATAATTTTTGGGTAAGGTTTTCGTATTTTGGGGGTCATACCGTCAATTCTTAGTGACAAATATAGTGGGCATACTGTTTATTTGTATAATACTGAATGATAAACAACTTTCTCTCATTTGATTTAAGTTTAACAAATAGTTAGATTTTGAGCTCGCCTGTCAACATATGGAAACAGGGCTGATTTCCCTTAAGGGAAGTGTAATGTGTAGTCTTGTCGTCCATTAATTAACCCCAAAAGTCCATTCTTATAAAATAATATATTGTTATTAAAAATAAATCTCAATGTGCTGTCTCATGCTGAATTGTGTCTGCATGTTATTTGACTTTTGGCGATGCCAGCCTGAGAACTCTGAGACCTTATTAGGCAAAGCAGGCAATAAGGTGCAATTTAGTTTTGTTTTCTTAGCTTTTATTTTGGGAGATATTTCATGTTGTCATGGCTTTGGGTATGATGCTATGTCTGCTCCTTAGACTTATAAATTACAGAGACTGAGCTCTCATGGGTAATGATAGTCAACAGTCCAAACCACCGTGTTTCTGAAGGCTACAATGAGGAATTGGTGATACTATGTATGTGGCACTTTATGGATTCCTGGTTTGTGCTTTAGATTACGCATTAACTGTGTGACTGTTGTGAAGTTACTTGATGAAACATTGTTTTGTATATTGTTTTTCAATTGTGATATCAGAACATTGAAATCATCAGCACAGCTGGATATGACAGCATCATCCAGCACTTGAATGACGGCAAGAGGACGTGCAAAGAAATCGAGGATTTCTTGAAGGCCAGGTGAGAAGTCACAGTTTGACACTTTTACCTCAAACTCTTGATGTTCTCACAGCTATACATTCGGGTAAACCCTCCTTAGTGCATTCACATATAACCGAAGGAGTGTTACAGTTACTGAAGTCTTTTAAAAAGGGGAAAAAATATCTCATGATGAGCTTTGTTGCTAAATTTCCTGTTGTTGATGTGAAAATGATTTACAGTTATCATTTTAAAAAATGCGCCTGTTAAATCCAGGAGTTACAGAAACAAAGACTGGACATTAAAGTCAACATGAAATTAAAATGGGCCATTTTACTTTCGTAAAGGGATAGTTTACCCCAAAATTAAACTTCTGTCATTGTTTACTCACTCTTAACTTGTTCCAAACCTGTTTGAGTTACTTTCCTCTGTCGAACATAAAGAAAGATATTTTGAAGAATGCTGGTAGCCAAACAGTTGCTGGTCCCTATTGATTTCCATATGAAAGAAGAAGAAAATGTATATAAATCAATGGGAACCAGAAACTGATTGGTTTCCAACATTCCTCTAAATGCGTGGAATGTGTGTGGAAATATTTCCTCAATATAGAAAGTGTAAATCTCAATATTCATGCCTCATAAAATTAGTTAAACATTTTATTTAATAACAAATTCTCAATATTAACTCAATATGTCATTATGTACAAAACATTGATCTAAAATATAAAAGCACACTTATTTTCAGA
Source organism: Ptychobarbus kaznakovi (assembly GCA_027422405.1). Taxonomy (NCBI): domain Eukaryota; kingdom Metazoa; phylum Chordata; class Actinopteri; order Cypriniformes; family Cyprinidae; genus Ptychobarbus; species Ptychobarbus kaznakovi. Next base: position 16,326,791 of record CM049796.1, read on the forward strand.
GCCACGATTGAAGAAAAATATGCCAAGGAGCTGCTGGGTTTGTCCAAGAAAGTGTGTGGACACAGTGAAATGAAGTAAGTACAGATGTATAATTACAATTATTACAGTTAATATAACGGTTATACTTTTACAAAGTGCAATTTCTTGAAAGGAATTGTAAAAGTACTTTTATTATTTTTTGGGGTTCATTAACAGTAAACCAAACTGTTGTGATGTTACACGTCACATTGTGTGGTTCTAGTTGAGAGGCGTGCTATTCATATTTTAAGCAATCAGACTATAAAAAGAGGAACCTGAGCCAGATCAGAGACTTCGAGTTTGTGTTTTAAAAACATATTACCAAATGTATAGCAAGGCTGTATAACTGCTCACAGCACCTTGAGCAAGCATCTCTTATCATTGCTGCTCTTTATAGAGGTTCAATTCTTTGATTTGTTTAGCCAGATGGATCTTGAGTGAATATAACAAGTTATTGTGTTGTTCTGGTTGGATATTGATCCCCCTCAAAAAGATTCATATTGATATACTGTATTTGATAGTTTCAAAGTACAAACCTAAACAGTGTCTGGGTTGGTCACATGTTTGTAGATGGTTTGTGGTTAGTGCCTTTCCTCTTACTATGGGGTGAGGGGTAAAAGTGGAAAAAATAGTTTAACAGAGTCCTATACCAGTGACTGATGTCAGCAATTTTACAATGGTTTTAGTGCACAAAATGGACGTTGGTTACTCATCAACGTTTCTTTTTCTGTTTTTAGCACCCTGAAACGATCACTTGACGTTTTCAAATTACGTAAGTAAATACTGTATGCAAACTTAATGATTGCAGTTTATTGTTCTGTTACCCTACTTTATATTTCAAATGTGTGTTTAGAAACAGAAAATGTCAGTTTGTCCCATCTGCATTTGGCCCAAAACATGAGGGAGGAAGCAAAGAAATTAGAAGACTTCAGAGAGAAACAGAAAGAGGCCCGGAAGAAGGTAAGGTGTACACATAGCATTTAATGCTTCATTATTTTCTGATCAAATTTGAAGTGTGTCTTTCTTCATTTATGCTGTCCACAAATGGAAAGCATTTTAAAACTCTTCATACCTGGAGAAAGTTAGGGGGGGGGGGGGGGGGTTCCCTATGCTCCCCTCGTGTGCTATTGGTCAAATAAACAGGTAGCTCCGCCCCAAACTCACACCATTGGTTGAGCCTGTGTTGCTATGCTACCTGGTCGGAATTCTCAAAACAAATAGCACAATGTTGTGATTGTGTGAGAGAGTGTTTACACTTTTCAGTTGAATCAACCTGCAAATTACTTGTTATAGAAGGATAGAAAGTATTTTAACAAGGGAAAAATTACACTTCATTTTCTACAGTACACAATGATGTTAAATTGAAGATATGAATTAAAAAGTTGTGCTTTTTTCAGGTAGAACAGCATATGGATGCTCTTCATAAGCAGAAGGCTGCACAATATAAGAAAACAACTGAGGTAAATATGAAAGAGAGAGCAAAGTGTTCTCAGTTTGGATGTTGTTGTCAGTGCTGTTGCTATAATAGGTAGTTTAGCGGCCCACTTTTCTAATGTACTTTATTTCCTGTATGGGAAGTATATGTTATGATTTAGTGACAGGGGGAAGTGAATAAGTGCACACGATTTTAGCTGCACAAAATGGGAAGTGGTCTGTGCTGAATGGATTTGTTCATTAAAAAGACCGCTTCTCATTCAAGCTTAAATGAAGCATTCTTGAAAGTGGTGAATTCAGGTTGGTAAATGAACTTTCCCTTAAGTTTATTACCATCAAGTTGTCCCATGATCCATGAGTATTTACTAGTTAAGAACTGAAACGTTGTAGTACCATATGTGATGTTGCATACAACCCTTTCGTAGAAATAACCATTTATTTGACATAATTGCGTTTTTTAAATAATATTAAATGTGTCCATATTTAGAATAACATTAAAGTCATCAAAATGGTGAAATCATACCAATTGAAGTTGTGACCAACATGTTTTTATTGGGTTGGACGCTTAGCAAGCTTTTTCCTTACTATCTTCTCATCCATTTAAATAAATTGTGTGATTAAATATTAGAAGATTAATACCTATGAATGAATTATAATCATCTATATTTATGTGTCTTATATTTTTCTGCCCTAATCTCAAGATTAGAGTGTTTTTGATATCATGGGAAATGTTCAGTGTGCACTTTTAGTTTGTACTGTAGAACTGTGGTAGTGTGATTATTTACAGTATAATAAAGATGGCATATTGTAGCTCCCAAAGAATATAGTTAAATTTAGACATAAGTTGTATTGGTCACACTTTAAATGCCAACAATGTTTTTTTTAAGGCGAAGAAGAGTTATGAGCAAAAGTGTCGAGATAAAGAGGAAGCAGAACAAAACATGAACAGAAACGCCACCACTAGCAGTTCCAAGCAGCAAGAAAAGGTACTTAAGTAAAACAGTGATAGTGCATCTGATTTTTTCTGTCCTATATGACCACTGCAAGAATCTTGCTTTCACTGACATTTCAGTGCACATAAGCCTCTTTTCTTTTCTGATCTTCCTGCATTTTGCTTTTATCTGCACTTTTTACAGTGTTAGCAAGGTATCTGTTTATTGATGTTCTTCTGGTATCTCTGCATTGATTCCAAAAGCTGAACTGTTAAATATTAAACTTCTGTGAGAGATTCAGACTAAAGCAATTAACATGCAGACATTTTGTACATTTCATACTATTTAAGATTGATAAAATGTCAGTCCACGAATAGCACTGCTTTACACAAAGTGCATTTAAAACATTTAACATGTACTTATCTACAATAGTTTTTACACCTGGAGACATTAAACATTCTTGTTAGGAATAGTTCACAAGAAAATTACAATTCTGTCATCGTTTTATGCACCCTCAAGTTATTCCAAACCCGTATGAGTTTCTTTCTTCTGTTAAGCACAAAAGGAGATATTCTGAAGAATGTTGGTCACCAAGCAGTAGCCAATAACCATTGACTTCCAAAGTATGGAAAAAAGATACTATGGAAGTCAGTGGCTACTGTCAACTATTTGGTTACCAACATTATTCAAAATATCTTCTTTTGTCTTGAGCAGATGGAAGAAACTCCTACAGAGGATGAGTAAATGACATATTTTTTGAGTGAACTATCCCTTTAAGCCATTGCTTTGTGTATGTGTGAGAGAGAGACCGATTAAGCATGTGTGAATTAGCTAAGTTTGTGCTCAGTAGTGTTCTACTAATGGTACATCTATTCTCAACTACTTCAACAAATAAATAGTGCTAACACCTTGCTGCTAGGAAATGAATTGCTAAAGTTGCAGGTCAGTGCTGACAAGATCTGTATGTTCAAGTGTGTGTGGGCGAGTGTGACAACCGGAAAAAGAAACCCTAACTGCCTTTGGTAGATAATAAAAGGTGACTTGACTTTTGATAATCTGTTATGTTGTAGCCAGAACGTTCATTTAGAATGGTGATTAAACCTGACTGGAACTACCTGCACAATAAAGCACAGATTCCAGCCAATCAGAATCAAGCATTCTAGAATGATATGGAAGAGTCAAAATGTAACTGACAGTGATGACACCATTGTGATATTTCCATATTAATTCTGATCCGTGTTCCTTTCTTGCATCTGTTTTACCATTTTATATCCTGAATACAAACAAAATGGCAGATGGGATAGTTCACCCAAAAATCTGTCATTATTCACTTACCTTCAAGTTGTTCCAAACGATGGAAGTCAACAATCTGGTGACCAACATTCTTCAAAATAACTTATTTTGTGTTCAGCAGAAGAAAGAAACTCATACAGGTTTGGAACAACTTGAGGGTGAGTAAATTATGACACAATTTTCAATCTTCAGTGAACAATCCTTTAAAAATATAACGCTTACCTAAAACTGTAACACTAATCTTTCGCTGCCTTGCAAGCACTCATATGTCCTTCAGCCAATGCAGAACTAGTTCTCTGCTTTTCTCGCCATTTATACAAGGAAGTGTTCTAGGTAAACATTATTTTCTATAATGTCTAACTAGAACACTTCCTTTTATAAATGGCAAGAAAAGCAGAGATGAATTCAGGCCTGAATTCCATAGAGCTGTATCTCTTGAGAGGAGTCAAATGAGTTAGTACAGCAAAGCAGTTATGCAAAACAAATCATGAAGGCCACGGATGGGTAAAGATGACTGCCGGGGATGTACAGCGCTGTGAATCATTGTAAAACATGGCAGCAGTGTTGGAAGTATTTGTAATCCCCTGAGGACAAGACTCTGGAGCTGTTGAAAGACTATAAAACTTTTGTAGCGAGTCAACTATCAGTCTTCATCTCTTCAGAGACAGAACTATTTTTAGAGAACAGCACAAAAATATAGAAGAGCGAAGAGCCGTTTAGCTGTTTCTATTATGTGTGAATGACCATACAAAGACATTCTGTTGTATAAATAATATCACTCTCTTATGCTTCAAGCTGTATGCCAAAACACAGCAAGCCAAGCAGACGGCAGAGGAAGCCGGTAAGAACATCAGCAAATGCACCAGTAATATACTCACTTATAATATACTTTAACCAGGGCTGGGCAATATATTGAATATTTGTTATGTTATGTCCTATGTATTGTTATACTAGTGTAATGCACATTAAGTATCGTTTGCTTATTTAGTAAAACAGTGTAAAAAACAGTCAAAACTTTTGTTTTTACAAAATAATTTGTTAAAATTATGATGAAGCTGATTGAATTTTTTTTATATATATTATTTAAATGTTTATTTAAAAGACTGAAAAATATTGCGATGTGACTATTTAGCTGTATTGCCCAGCCACAAACACAACACAACTCTTCTATTTCAATTTCTAATTTGAATGTTCTTTGTTTGTTCGATTCCATAATAGACAGGATATATAGTCAGAATGTGTCCTTGTTGGGGAAGATGAAAGAGGAGTGGCTGAACGAGCATGTCAAAGCCTGCGAGGTGAAATCTACGCCCCAGCCTGCATCACACACCCCAACACTGATGATCGCTTTTTATAACCGATCGATGACAAATCAAACATGCTCATGTCAGGTCATGTAAAGCCTGCATACCTCTTGAAAATGGGTCATAAATGGCATTTCGTGTTGACTGTAAAACTATTAAAGGTCAAACAAATCTACTGAATTACACATAAAATGCCTAAATTAAAACATGCTTCAACAAGTTGCTTTATATTTGGTGATTACTGACTTGCTGGTGTACTGAACGAGGAAAGACATATTATAGGGTTGTTATGATATTATGATCTTTCTACTTTGACATCTTGTGCATGTTACCAGTTTTTTGAGAAACAGGAAGTGGAGAGGATCGGCACCCTGAGAAACGTTGTGTGGACCCATCTCAACCATCTCTCCCAGCAGTGTGTCACCAGCGATGAGGTAACCTGACTGTGTGGCATCAGGTAGGACCCACATATGGAACTCGCCTCACCATGTGTATCTGTGCTATGCAGCTCTATGAGGAAGTGAGGAAGTCACTGGAGCAATGTAACATTCAAGAAGACATCGAGCATTTTGTCAACCTCAGAAGAACTGGAGACAAACCACCAGGTATTCTCAGCAGCAGCGTTTCACAACCACACACAATGTGTGGTTCAAGTTCACGGCCAACATCAAGTCATTTCAAATGGAATCCATGCAGCTAATTTAGTATGAGGGTGAAAGATTTCCCAGTGCAGATTTAACATCAAGTTGTTCACACGAACCAACAGTGTTGACCAGCAGAAAGTTACTTGGTTTGAAAGTGTCTTTTGTGAGCTGTGCTTCATACATTGCAGTGCTACTGAGAATGGGTCTTTACTGTGCAAAATGTTGCAAAGTTTCTCTAATGTGAACACACATTTACTGTGTTTTGTTATGTGAGCTTTTTAGCTCTAATTTGATTAGAATTTTTAATTCAGTTTATTTACTAACCCTCATAATGAAAAATTAGGTTTTTCGTAAAATTAGTATACAATTAGTCCTTATGACTTAGTCCATTGAAAATCACATTCCTGATTCCACATGTTCCAAATGAATGCATTGTGTTTGATTACAAGACATTGATATCACACCCAGACCACTCTAAACTAAACTATGCTCATGCACAAATGGGATTTGAGGTGGTGGGGATAAAATAAAGCTAAGAAAAAGCTATCATATATCTTCTGAAGGGTCATATGGTTTACTTATGCAGCGTTATTTTAGCATCGAGGTACTATTATAGGTTTTAATAATACTTTTAATACTAATAATAGTTTTAATCAGTTTCATTTTCATTTTGACATTTAAGTATTTTACTACATCAAGATAAACTAAATTAAAATGAGAAATGTAGCCTTGGCTTCTAGCTGAAATAAAGTTTTTGCATTTTATTTTATTTCAGTTCATTTTATTTTAAGTAACAATTTTTTAATGGTTTTAGTTTCAGTTTTACTTTTAGCGAACTATAATAACTCTGCTTTTATGCTGGCTTTTCGTCCTTATCAGAGCTTGACGGTCTGTTGTAAAGAAAAGAATGTGAGCGTGAACTTTCTCTTTGAGTTCCACTCAAATAAGAGTTTGATGACATTTTATGCTTGGTCGAACTTTCCTGTAATGTTTATTAACCTGATCTTTTCTCAGCATCTGTTCCATATGAGAACTTCTACAATAATCAGAGATCAGCTCCCACTCGTTCACTTCCCACAGCTGGCAGGTGAGCCCTCACTCCTCACAGGTGGCACATTTACCATTCAACGTATTAGTTTAGTTTACGTCTTGCTGTGCTTTATTTCAGGAGAGCAGCAGCACCTCCCCCACCAACTGCAGAAAGTATGGAAATATTATATGCATATAGCAGTGTTTATACGTTCTCTTCTGTATGTTTATTCAGTTCTCTTCTTGTTGCATCTTTCATTCTCAGATGATCCTTTATACTCAACCGTAGCAGAACCAGGATACAGCCTAATACGATACTAATAAGATTGTGACTCGGTAAGAATTCTAGCAGGAATGTAATGTTGACGTACGATTTACAAACAGTATAATATTAATGCTGGACCAAGTATTATACAGTTAATAATGTTTATGAATCTCTGGAATGCTCCCTTGAGGAAATGGTGTTTAAGTTATTCATTTTTTTTTTTTTCAGTCTTTACAAGCCCTTCTGCTGCTCAATGGGAATATTGTGAAGGCATTTGTTACATTTTTCATCAAGGGTTGAATAGCACATTGGTTACCTTTTAATGCTGTTGCCAGCTTCCTCATACCATGTGGTGAGAATATATTGTAGCCTGGCATGAAGTTTCCCTTTCTCCGTATAAAAACATTGTTAACTTGCTAACCTAAAATCCACCCATGCAAACACAGTGAGCTTTGAAACTATTACATAGTCATAAAAGTCAAATCCTGAAGTTCTCACTACACTGATAACATCAACAAACAATGTTGTATAAATATTTGTCTTTTATTTACTGTAAAAAGATGTACACTAGTGGCATCAAATGGAATTGCAGTGTGTTTGAACAGCCTTATTGAGCTCAGCCAATAGGGTGAGCTTGGAGGCGGGGCTACCTGTTTGGTCAACCAATGGAAAACAGGAAAGGACTAGTTCTTTTGTCATTGTTTTTTAAATTCAGTTTGGGTTAGCTAGTGGTTCAGAAATTACACATTTTGCTTTAAAATCAGCTTTTTATAAAGGCTACTAAAATATAATTTATTTGTAGTGTAAAATTCTACACACTGTCAATACAGAGTCCTGCATCACTGGATATATTGCTTCAATAAATGTACTGTATATACGATTTGATCTCCTTGTCCTGTGATGAACATTATGGTATGTCAGCTTTATTTCTCTGTTGAGAAGTGTCTGAGTCGTGAATAGAAAACTGTTTCCAAGATGACTGCAGATTCTGAAGTGTGCAACCAGTCGACATTTTGTTTCCTCACAAGATCACAGGAGCTGAGGAGCAGTCAGATTTGAAACCTTTCAGAGAAAACGTCTTAAAAGAACCATTTTGTCTCGGTGTGAAGAACTGTTTACCACTATGAAGAACCCAGTGTGCACTGGAATGTTCCATGGATGTTAAAGGTTCTTCATGGAACCAATTATTCCATTAAAGAACCTTTAGTTTTCAAGGGAGTTTAAAGGTTGACCAATGGTGGGAATTCAAAAGCAGCCTTGCTCAAATAAGGACTTTTTTTGTTGGTCTAAACTGAACAACGTTCTTTTAATCTACATGGAATACTGTTGATTTTTCACAAATTCAACTCTTTGAATCATAAAGCTGTTCAGTGTGCTCATTAGGAACCCAAAGGAACCTACAAGATCCACTTGGTGTGTGAGAGGTGAAAGCCTTTCCATGTGGGAAAACCTTGGTCTTTACGGTACTGTGGTCCCTGATTGCGGTCTTAAAGCACACTTTTCCATCATCTCCACTCATGTTAAGATCAGATATGACAGATGGGGTTTGTGTAACCACTCGAAGCCCATGGAAAGCCCCAAATATGTTCACCCTTTGTGCGATCAACCCTCCAGAGGACATCTGAAGGATTTGATTCTGGGTCAGGCCTGAATCTTCACTTAGTTGCCGAGGAGCCTGTTCTTCCTGGTCCAGCTGGGCCTTCAGATGCTCCAGGTCTATTTGTACAAGTTCATTTTCAAGCCTGGGCTGCTTGGAACTGGGCGGAAAGTTCAAGCTGGTGTCCTCAGCATCTTTGGAGAGAAGGTCATTCCAGCGGGACCACAGCTGCCCCTTGACCTCTGATGTCGGGCTTTGTTTGTCAGTGGTGGTGGTGTAGTTGGAAGCTGTGGATGATGGATCTGATGGCTCTTCTTGGGTCAGCAGAGAGATCCAGGAGTGTTCAGAAGAATGATGCTCTGTTGGCCTCACAGGAGTGCAGTGTGAAACTGAGTCTCTCTGGAACGATGTTGTCAGAGCCTATAGACAGGAAGTGGAATTGACAAACGGTCATTCGAAGGTATGACACTGAAAATGTGGAGGTCTTGCTGCCCTCTGGCTGCTGAAGTTTCACAGATATATGTGTAATATAATATCACAGTTTATAAAACAGATGATTTCTGAATAGTCAATTCACCATTTATGTCACAATTATAAAATCAAAGACATTTATAATGTGAAACCTGCAAATAATTTCCATTTCATCCATAAAGTTTTCTATATAAATATAAAAAATATATATTTAATTATAAATGTCTATATTTAACAAAAAATAAATATGTTATGAAATGCTATTCCTAATTTTACTTCGAAATATGGTGTATTTCAGGGTGAAACAGGATATTCGGATAGAAAATGGTTGGGAATTGATTGAATGGTGAAAGTGGGTGTTACATACTGTAACGAGGCAAAGACAAACGTATATGGAATAACATGCACAGCTGAAGCATTCACAAGAATGTGCCGTTTTAATTCACAAATGTGCATGCTAGATATGAACACAAATGCAGACTTCGCTGAATCTTGCATGCAATACTGACTGTTTTTTATAAGAATTGTGAAAAACAAAGTCAGATTTGTGAGATATAAACTCAGAATTGCAAGGAAAAAGTCAGAATTGTGAGAAAGTTTATGTATTTTTTATTCATGGCTGAAAAAAAAAGTGCAAGATGTAAATGTGGAATTGTAAGAAAAACATTCAAGTTTATTGGTCTCAATACTACTGTATTTCCCAGAGTTTATATCTGAGAAAAAAAGTCAGAAGTATGAGATACAAACTCAGTCCAGAGTTTATTTATCGCACTTCTGACTTTTCTTTCAGATAAAAATGTGCAATTATAGAAAAAAGTCAGTATTGCAAGATATAAACTAAGACTTCTTTGCTGAATCTCACCATACTGACTTATCAATTGCTAGTTTATATCTTAGAAAAATGTCAGGATGTAAACTTAGAATTGCAAGAAAAAAGTCAGAATTGTGAGACAAAAAGTGGCAACTGTAACTGTAATGATAAGTAATTCTGATGTATTGCCTTGATTATTCTTCTGGGGAAAAAAATCTTACATCTAGTATTGTGGCATAATGTTCAGTCTGTTTAGCCAGATTTCTCAGCTGGGCATTTGTCTCCTTCAGGGCAAATATTTCCTCTTGCTTTCTCCTGAGTGTGGCATGAAGCTGCAGAGAGAGAGACACATGATTATTACTAGCTAACACAGTTAGTGACGTATGTGAGCACTGGCATGGAGACAATGCAATTCATGATGATCTAGTCAAATATGTGCCCTCAAAACAGAATGAGCTCATTCAGTTTGCATACCTGAACAAGTGAAGAATCATTATCACTTATGCATTTTCATAAGAAACCATTTATCAGATGACATGCAGCAGAATCTGAATAGATTGCTCAGTTATTTGAATTACAAATATAAGGATGCACTGACAAACTGTGGTCTGAACAACACTTGCTAAGGCCAGATAATCATTCTGATTCACTAAGCAAATATAACAAACAAAAAAGAGAAGTGGTCGACAATTATGTCAGATAGGACATTTTTTATGTAGAAATCAGCAGCTGCAGTGTGTGAATATTTTTCCAGTTCTCTAAAATGTGTTTAACTTGTTTAATCCTGCAGGTTATGCCTGTGAATTAAAGCTATTTCATTCCAGTTTGCCTCTTTTGTCAATTGTCTTTGTTACATTAAATCAAAACAAAGTCAAATATAAAATAAATTTACATTTATTAATTTCTGTTCTACAAACAATTGGCTTTTAAAATATTTGATGTAACTTTAGTGTTTGCAGCTTTGTACATTTATTTGGGTATTGTTGAGAAAGTGAGCATGCTCTTATTCTGTAGTTTCCCAAGAATAAACCACACTTGGACTAACTTCTTATAAGCTTCTTTAGAGAAGCCAAGCAGTTTCGGTTTCAAATGTTTCACTGGCCAATCCAAGGAGTACAATACATGTAGTCACGTATCTGAGGATGATTTGGGAATAAATGAGCCCATACTGAAGTGGGATATTTTGGCTGATTCTTGTGCTAGGGGCAATTTTGACTTCAAAAAAAGGAAACATTAAAGGAATCATGACATGACAAACCAAATTTCCCTTGATCTTTTCACATACACTGAACAAAATTATAAACGCAACACTTTTGTTTTTGCCCCCATTTCTTGAATGAACATTCAATTCACGGGCAACAGCTCTGGTGGACATCCCTGCAGTCAGCATGACAATTACATGCTCCCTCAAAACTTGCGACATCTGTGGCATTGTGTTGTGTGGCCTTTTATTGTGGCCAGCCAAAGGCACACCTGTGCAATAATCATGCTGTCTAATCAGCATCTTGATATGTCACACCAGTGAGGTGGATGGATTATATCTGCAAAGGAGAAGTGCTCACTAACACAGATTTGTGAACACTATTTAAGAGAAGTAAAAAAAAAATAATAATAATAAATTATTAAGCTCAGATGAGCTTTATTTGTCACATTTATTAACAATTATACAGAGTATAACCAGCAGTGAAATGTGTTCTCTGCTTTTAACCCATCCAAGTGCACACACACTTGGAGCAGTGGGCAGCCGACACTGCGGCGCCCAGGGAGCAGTTGGGTGTTCGGTGCCTTGCTCAAGGGTCTCACCTCGTGGTGACAGCACGTGGACAGTTCCTGCCGGAGCCGAGATTCGAACCCACAACCTCGGGTTACAAGTCTGACGCTCTATCCATTAGAGCCACGACTGTAGGACTGTAGAAGTAGGCCTTTTGTGTACATAAAAAAGTCTTAGATCTTTGAGTTCAGCTCATGAAAAATGGGGGCAAAAACAAAAGTGTTGCGTTGATAATTTTGGTCAGTATAGAAGAGGTCTTTGTATGCTTAATACATCCTGCAAGTTTCATAACTTAAAATGTCCTCATCAATTAAAACGCCTTTATGTAATAACCCTCAGAAAAGAGTGTCGTCATAGTTGAATAATCTTCTTCTCACCATTCTCGCCCACTGGTGTTCAGTCGCCTAACGGCTGACATTTGGTGAAGCTGAATACAGGTGTCGCGTCGAGTCAAAAGGAAATAGAAATTACAATCACTGCTGCTATCTTGTCTACACTGGATACAGTATACAGATGCGCGTTCACTTTCTGACACAGTTCACATGTTTGAGTCTGTCGTCAGGACAAATGAAGTGAAAGAATGATTGCTTTGACGCGTTTGGTTTAAATAACTCATTCACGTCTTTGTACAGATATCAGAAGGATCCCAGTGTAAGGAACAAGTGGATAGTTTATTTTAATGGCATCCTGGATCGTGTCTGAGGATTGTTCGGAGCATTTTGTTTTGTAAACGAGGCACAGTGTCATGGAGAGTTCACAAAGAGACATTTGTTGATGAAGATGATTGTAGATGAAGCGGTACTAGATCTGACTACTGCTGCATCACAAACCGTAAGTAAATGATTTCATAATACTCTGTCTGGAAATGACTGTTTTGTGTTGATCATGTTGTCAAAACACTTATGCAATAGCGAGGGGCCGTTGATACTCTTTCCTTTGCAATGGCGTTAGCTAATCATAGCAGTCAAAGCTTTAAAGGACCTGCCCCTGTTTCTGAGAGAAGTTCAGAATGAGGGTTGAAAATAATCACTTTTCCACATATTTGTTTGTGTGTGTGTGCAAAAATTATAAGTAAACCTCAAGAAACATTTTAAAATAATAATACAAATCCATGTCATGACCCCTTTAAATTTACGTTAATCTACAATTTATCACATTTCTTGGAAAAAAAGAGTGGATCATGGCCTTGAACCTTTGTCGAACTTTAGTGTGTGAATTTTTTTATTCCATTTTTTGGTCAAAAGGTTTGATAAACCTTGGAAACTTGGCCCAGCAAGTCAGCTCAGCCAATTAACTTTGAATTTGTCAAATTAAAACCCACCTGTCTATTCAGCTCTAGAGAGAGATCCAGATCCGTGCGGTCTTCATGTGTCATTAAATGTGTATCAGTGGACTGACACTCATCTGTGGATAACATACAAAATAAAAATTACACTAATCAGAGCACTGTAATAATATTAATAATAATAATGGTTTAAAATATTTACAATAATATAAATAAAAACAAATTATAGCCTAATAGGCCTACAACAATAACAAATCGTATTCCGATAACGTCAAAACATAATGATAGTAACAACACAGTTTTTAAATGTTGTATCTTAATCTACATTTTCATTTTCTCAGGTACAATACATCACATCTCACCTGTGGCAAAGTCCAGCAGATCTTCAGTAACGTTACATGATTGGTTGGCTGATAGCGCTGCATGGTCCTGCTGATAGAATGTAATTGTTTAATGTTATTAAATTACCCTCATGCAAATTCCTATAACTTTTTCATTCATTATACTGTAACAGCACTACCGTGAGATAAGACAGCTGAGGGTAGTAGCAGGTCTGCATGGTGGAGTGATGCTCGGTGTTGATGTGACCGTTGTCGTCAGGTGCGTCACGTGTGTAGCGACGCGTGCGTGCCTCGAGTCCGCGCGCTTCAGAGCGCCCGTTCATTCAGCGCCAAACGAAGCTCCGCCCACTCACACTGAATCCTTGACACCAGGATTAATACTTCACAATGACAAGTAATCAGCTACGCGTTCTTACAGCGTTTCGTAGTACAATTTCAGAAGAGAATAAAGTTTTAGGATGTGCATTTCTTTAAATATTCCTGTCTGCAACATTATCAACAGTTTCCATCTGGCCTTTTTAGTCATTACCCAATTCTATTCTATTCTATTCTTTTCTCATTCACATACAGCCAAACAGCACTAGTGTGATAAGAACGGGTTTGTAGTTTTTCTTCAAAATTATGATTTGAGGACCAGTTATTTTATTACTATAGGCTACTATTAGTAGGCCTATTTATTCAAATGTTAAGTTAGCTTTTTTCAATTTTCATTTTAATTTAATTCTCATTTCGTTTTTTAAGTCTATTCAATTTGTCACCAGCTTTTTACAAATTTCTGTAGTTTTTTAAATATATATTTTTTTCATTTTAATATTTAGCTTACCTTTTTAGCACTTCAAAATGAAATTATTATTAATATTTATTTCATTTATTTACCAAGGGAATTTTTTAAGTTAAAGTGTTCATCTATTTATATTTCATTTGATATGCTTTATTTCAATTCTTGAAACACATTTTTTTTTAGTAGATTTAGTTTTCGTTAACAATAACAGCACTGAAAGATTCTATTCTATTCGAGTGGTGAATCAATAAAGCACTGACCACTGATGAATGTGTAGGATGAAGACTCTTCCCTGCTGGAAACAACCATGTTTTTGATGGGTTCGTCAGGAAGTACACTAATGTGCTTATTGATTATTCACTTTTATAGGCTTTTAGAACAGACAGACATTCATTTGGAGACACAAAGCATGCCACTCAATCTCATCTTTAAAAGAGTATCAGACCATTCATAACATTATTACACTGAGACAATGCTTTTTGTGGCTCGTTTTCCTGTTTTCTAAATAATATGAAGAAGATTGCATCCTCAAAGTTAACTTTTAATGTCCATTATTCATCTATAATAAATGCGTCAGACTTAATACATGAATTCTTAACCAGTTATATAATTTAAAAGTTACATTTACAAGACCATAATTTGATATTGCATTCACTTCTATCAATAACAAACAATTACATTATATCCACAAGATTGTGGATTCTACCGGCATACAGTAAAACAACAACACCTTGTCAATCTATTATGATAATTGCTTTAAAGAATACCACAGACTTATAGTTTGTCTTAAAATATTTTTATTCTGGTTTGGCAATATAATTTACATTCTCACCCATTAGTGAGGTTCGTCACCATTTCAGTAATTCATGATTGAAAACACGCAGGCACTTCTTCAGAGCATGTTTTCTGACTTGATCAGTTCTGTGATGATTTGTATGGTTTTCTCATCTGACAAGAACACAAATAAAAGGCATCATAGTGCGTTCACAACAGAAAGACTGCACCCTTATTCTACAAATATATCAAATAAATAATTTATTCAATAACAAGTTACCTTCCAAATTAATTTTGGGGTTGGCCAATTTCCTCTCCAGGAGGGAGTCCATCAGTTTGCGAAGGTGTTTGAAGATCACGCCAATTCTGACTGGAGCCTGATGGGAAATGAAACCGTGTTAACTGTTATTATTAGTTATCTTACTGTTTGACAACCATTTTATGATGCACCAGTGCTCTTACCAATGAAGCGATCAATGCAAATCAGGCAACCAACCAAGCATGGATAATCAATGAGAAACAAGACACGCACACAAAAACTTTCCCTCACCTGGAAGTAGATCCATCCATCCAGAGAGACGAGTCTCTCTCTGTGCTGCACGTCAATATCACCTCCAAACAGCAGCATTGATAAAGGAGGGATCAACGTCGTGTCTCTTAGAAACACCTTAGTGTATTTCACCTGTAGGCAAGATGAGAAAATAGTGGTTCAAATCACAAATGTATGAAAGATCAGGGTAATAAGAGATTTCTTTCAAGAATTGTCACAAAAGGTCACAGTAATATATTAAAGCTAGTCCAACGCACCTTTTCCTGGAAGAGCAGCCAACCGTGGGTCTGTAGGAAGCGGTTGACTGAGGAGGGGTGAACGTGGGCCTTACCCTGAGCCGTCTCAACCACACACACCACCCGCTCCTGAATGTCCAGAGAGGGGGTGCAGAGGATACGGCCCACGCTGTCATACAGACCCGCCGTCAACACGGCTTTGAGAACAGAGACGTCCTGCTTGGAGAGCGAGCCGAGGGCTTTAGGCTCAGTGCTGGGCCGAGAGCGAGGAGTTCGGCCGGGCTTCGAGGCAACGAAACCGGCCTGCTCCACCATCCTAATGAGCTCATGCTTCACATCCTGAGGAAGAAGGTAAATACTAAAAGATTAGGGGTCGGTTTAATGTATTGCCTCTAAATATTCAGAAATACATTACAATTCCTACATTCACTTGAACACACCTCAATTTGTGAACATTAATATTTTTTTGGTGACAGAGATAAAAAAAAAATTGACAAAGGTATCTGTCTGGAGATCATAAAAAAGTTACATTTTAGTTTTAATATTTTAGTATTTGAAAAATGTTTTCTGAAATAATCAGTGTGGTGTCCCCAACATACAAGAAGCCATTTTATGATAGAAAATCACAAAACAGAAAATAATAACACATATTTTAGATATTTTATCTACAATAACATGTTTGAACTCTTTTTTTAATTCAGTTACCTATTTTTAAAATCGCTTTAGGTAACTGAAATAAAATAAAATATCAATAGATGAATATTAGAAATGTAAATAGTCACTTGAAATAAGTTAAAATACTAAATTACGGAGTACTAAAACACTAAAAATGTGTTCAAAATAAATTAAAAGTTATACAAAAATATGAAAAAAAACATAAAAATTGACAAAAGCATGTAAGCCCCCCCCCCCCAAAAAATATATACAATTATAAATCAAAATATTAACAAATACTTTAATGGTATATAAATAATACTGTAATAACTCTAGACGGTTACACCACTTGACATTTTAAAGAAATTAATCATTTTTTTGTTATTATAAAATAATAAAAAATATTTTTTATAAGCATACAACTTTATTATATTTATGATTCAAAACTGTAAGACTCATTATATTATTTTAAAATACTTTTTACCTGGAAAACTATGTTTGAAAACTTTTTTGAAAATGTGTATTTATGGTATAATCTTTTAATTTTTTTATTTGATATTTTAAATGGTATTCCTTTCACGTGATGGATAAATGTTGTTATGTTAACTAAACCTAATAAAAATAATAGTTTTACGTAAAAAAAAAATATATAAATAAAATATAAATAGAGAACGCTGGATGGTTACCCATGACATTTTAAAGACATTAATCTAAAATCGTTGTTGTTATAAATTATACAAATAAAAATGTATGAAGCCACCAAGAATACATTTTTAAAAACATGGTACTTGATTTTGGCATGGTACTACATATATATAATTTTTTTAAAATAGATTTCTCCTCTTCATGTTGGGCATTTATCATCACCCCAAAAATAAAGATTTTAAATTCTATTCGCACACTTGCAGCTCAACCAGTTCAAGTTCTGGCAGAGAAGCGGTGCATTCGTCAGATCATGATGACTGTGCTAATGAATCAGCAAGTGTTAGGAGCTGTAAGAGGAAGTCACCTCAATGGTCATGAGAGCGGTGCGGTTCAGGAAGTGTCTCCGGCAGTAAGCCATCTCAGCACGCGTTCCCTCGCTACGAGAGCTCCTCCACCTGTGAGCAGTAACTTCATTACAACCGTTTCACTTCCTTTCTACACATACTGCCATATAGTACTGTTCTGTTGAACATATACGATTACCCAAGGTAAGCACTGTAGATGGTCATGTGATCAGAGTTTGCGACTGCTAGAGCAGATTTAGCCAGATTGGCCTCCTCCTTTCTGCTCATAGGAGTAACAAAGGGGGACTTCTCAGACATGGCCGCTGCGATGGTGGCCTAAATAGTAAAAACAAATAAAAGATGTTGTTCAATGCATCCTTCAATAATATTCCACAGAAGAAAGAAAGTCTAACATGCTTGGAACAACACAAGGGTGAGAAATGATGACAGAAATAACAAAAAATGCTCACAATGGGTTCCAGGCAGCCAAAGATGGCGCCAAAGATCAGCATTTTGCCGATCTTGACGTTGACAGGAAGGGCGGCCAAGTGATGGCCGAGTGGTGTGAGGGCGTAGCTATCTTGCTGACAGGCGCCGATCTTCCTCAGCAGACTGACAGCGTTGCACACGGCCTGCTGCTGAGGCGCATCGAGAGCACGACACAGGAAATCCTCTGGAGAACCATATTCACACTTCTGTTCACACACACAGAGAGGTGACAGAAGACAGTTTATTACTAGCGGAAAAGATGCTTTATGTGCACTACTTCAGAAGTCTGCGGGCAGACTTTTTTTAATTGACTGCAAATGCTTTCTATTTGAAGTAAATGCTGTTCTT
The DNA here is from genome assembly GCA_027422405.1 of Ptychobarbus kaznakovi. Classification (NCBI taxonomy): domain Eukaryota; kingdom Metazoa; phylum Chordata; class Actinopteri; order Cypriniformes; family Cyprinidae; genus Ptychobarbus; species Ptychobarbus kaznakovi. Next base: position 16,344,807 of record CM049796.1, read on the forward strand.
TTGAACGCTCTATTGATTAAAAAACTCAACACAAATAATGAAGCAGCACAACTGTTTTCAACATTGATAACAATCAGAAGTGTTTCTTGAGCAGCAAATCAGCATATTAGAATGATTTCTGAAGGATCATGTGACACTGAAGACTGGAAAATTCACAGGAATAAGTTACATTTTAAAATATATTCAAATAGAAAACAGTTATTTTAAATTGTAATACTATTTCAAAATATTACGTTTTTTACTGTTTGATCAAATAAATACTTGCCTCAAAAACAGTACAATATCTTCTCGACCACAAACTTCAACAGTTAAGTAGTTTCTAAAGACAAAGTTGGTACTTAACATTATATGAAGGCAAAGCTCCTCCAGAGGCACTCTGAGAATCTCAGGAATGGAGTAGTCAATGAAGCTCTCAAATCTGTTGTGAGAAACAACAGTATATACATTACACATATATCAAATATATAAATCAGAACTTATAATATTACATTTACATTTATGCATTTAGCAGACACTTTTATCCAAAGCGACTTACAGTGCATTCAGGCTATACATTTGTATTGTCGGTATGTTTGTTCCCTGGGAACCGAACCCACAACCTTTGCGCTGCTAACGCAATGCTCTAACCACTGAGCCACAGGAACACTTACTGTTTTGAGTCTTCTGCTTTAAGTATTACATAAAGCTGTTTTGACATTTGTCTGGGTCAAATTATATTAACAGATACAACTTTTGATTGTAATATTGTAGGAGCAAACTATGATTAATAAATGCTTTAGAAGTATTTTCACAGTTAGTTCATGGTAACCGATGCATATAACTAATTTGAACAAATCAAATTTACTCATATTAATATTCCCCCGAAAGTATCTTTGGCTGGATATCGCCAAACAAAATGAAACATTGGTGCTCTATGGGCCACAACCTGTAAAGCACCTCAGTGGCGTTGTACCTGAATTTGGGATAAAGGCGGAAACAGAAGCCCCCTCGAACACGTCCTGCTCTCCCCTGCCTCTGCAGAGCGCTGGCTTTACTCACAAACGTCTCCACCAGAGAGCTCATCTGACTGCTTTCATGATATCTGACACCACAAACGCAAGATAAGCGCTGACATTCAAAACCATCAGATTGTAGATAGATACTATATCAGATATGTTCTGGGCCGGCTCACCGATTCTCTTTAGTTTTCCCTGTGTCGATGACGAAGACCACGTCAGGAATGGTGACGCCAGTCTCAGCGATGTTTGTGGACAGAACGATCTTCAAGAGAATATGAAGATGTGACAATAATATATACATATTACATACTGCAGAAATACTAAGAGTAGTATGTAGTTTGCTCTTCTGAATGGAGCCCTGATGATAACACATTAACATGTAGCAGTACCTTTCTGACTCCAGGGGGGGGCACTGTAAACGCAGAAGACTGGTCCTGAGATGACAGTGAGGAGTGGAGGGCAATCAGCTTGTATCTAAATGCAAACAGTGTTGAATAAAAAATAACTGGGGGGGAAGCTTTATTCCACATATGAAAAATATGAATTTTAAATGTTTTGCCAACTAAAAAAGGACACCCAGGTTGAATGGACTTTATGTCTGTCCCTCGGAAATTTTTGTTCTTGTCAAATTAAATCTGGCATCTTCAGTGACTAATATCTAAGAAATTGTTCTCACACTCAGGCCATCCAAAATGTAGATTAGTTTGTTTCTTCATCTGACTGGGTTTGGAGAAATTTAGCATTGCATCACTTGCTCACCAATGGATCCTCTGCAGTGAATGGGTGCCGTCAGAATAAGAGTCCAAATAACTGATAAAAACATCATAATAATCCACACCACTCCAGTCCATCAATTAATGTCTGGAAGTAAAAAGCTGTGTGTTTGTAAGAAGGCGTTTTAACTTTAAACCATCAATTTTGACCAAACCAGTCCATAATCCAAAAGAACACTTCCTCCAGTGAAAAAGTCCATCCCGTTCCCCTCTCATATCAAGATACACTGACATATTTGTTTAGACCTGTTTGGACTATTTTCATTTGTAAACTGGGCTTGATATATTTCTCTGGGTTACTTGTGGGTTATTGTGATGTTTTTATCAGCTGTTTGGACTCTCATTCTGACGGCACCCATTCACTGCAGAGCATCCAAGTGATATAATGCTGCATTTCTCCAAATCTGTTCTGATGAAGAAACAAACTCGCCTATATTGTAGCTGGCCTGAGAGTAAGTTATCTTTTTTGGGGCAAACTATTGCTTTTAAGTAAATTTCGTCTGGAGTTACCTGTCCTTGGAGCTGAACCTCTTGTCGTAGGTCAGCAGATCATGCAGCTGTTGAATATGAGCCAGGCCTGGGAGGAAGATCAGAACTGCACCATCCACATCACGAAACTGAGGTGATTTATCTGAGGAAAAAACAGAGATACTTCATTTACTCATTAAAACCATTAACAAGTAGTTTTCTTTGAGGAAAAACACTGCTAATAATACAGAATGGATCATAATGAGGCCACATATGATTGCTGACTCTGTGCTTAAAGTATGGTGTGTGTGTTATATTACCCAGGTATTCCAGTAGGTCTAATATCAGATCCATATTTATCTTATTGGGGTTCATATACTGCAGGAGGTGTCGCGTCCGGCTGCTGAAGTGATCCAGCTCAGGGCCCAGACTCCAGCCGGAGCCAGAGTCCCTCATGATCAGCTCCTGAACACAAAACAACACAAACATTTACAATGAAACGCCACAGAATAACAGATAAGGTATAGATAGACAGATTCTTCTGGATTTCTGTTCCAACCTGGTGCTGAAGAGTCTTTCCTCCCTTCTGTGAGATGTTGATGCTGACCTCCTCTTCCTCCTCCACAAACTTCTGACTATACTCGGAGTCCTGCTCCAGAACATAACCCGTCTCCTCCACGATATCCTCCAGGTGAAACACCTGCCACCACAGTTTGTCTTTATTTTAGCTTTTTTTTTACAATTTATAACATAAATGACGCATATACATGCGTATGTATGCTACAGTATGTACGCATATATTTAGATATAATCTTGCCTCCACAGGGAAAGTTCTGCCGGGTATGGTGACCACAGGACAGCGGTTGAAATAGCTGGCAAACTTTTGACAGTCGACTGTAGCGCTCATCAGAATCAAACGCAGATCCGAGCGCTTATGGACCACTTCTTTTAGTATGGTGAGGAGGAAATCTGACTGGACGCTCCGCTCGTGAACCTACAATATTGAGACATGATTTTGGGGTTAAGTGTACACTGTAAGTTTACTGATATATTTCTGTGTGCATCACCTCGTCCACGATGATGTGTGTGAGGGAGCTGAGGAGCCGGTCCTGCTGTAGTTTGCGCAGCAGAACTCCAGTGGTGCAGTACAGCAGTCGTGTGGCTTCCCCAGAGCGGTTCTCCATTCGGATTTGGTATCCACACAGTGAACTCTGTGATGCAAAAATTCAAAGACATTATTACTATGGTTTCTCTGCCTTAAACGACCATTATGACACTTTAACTGCAGTTCTGTCATTTTGCATGTCAATTCCTAAGAACTTATTTAAAAAATCCTTTAAGAAAAGCATAAAATTAATAACTCTAAAAATGTCATGTGGTTTAAGTGTATTTTTTTTACTTACACTATGAATACTTACACTCATGAGAATATTATATTCTTCGAAAATAAAGATACATGAAAAAAAACGTAAACATTTTTCAAAGTAAAATGTATTATTACAAAGTAAAAGATGCTCCTGTGGCTCAGTGGTAGAGCATTGCGTTAGCAGCGCAAAAGGTTGTGGGTTCAATTCCCAGGGAACACACATACTGACAAAAAACGTATAACCTGAATGCACTGTAAGTCGCTTTGGATAAAAGCGTCTGCTAAATGCATAAATGGAAATGTATTATGTTCCCAAATTGAATGAATTGAATGCTCCCATGAATTACTAATTCATAAATATCATTAAGGTTTTGGGGAGTCGCACCATGTGACATTTTACAACCAAAAAAAAGAAATTTAACTGAGATAAAGATTAACTGAAGATCAAAATGAACTGAGTGAAATCAACTGAATTTTTTTAGAGACTAACTGACCTTGATAAACAGTCATGGGCTCCCTCTCTATGATATCATTTCATTTTAAATTCTGTATAAATTTCCTATAAAAATTATGCCAAATTACTTAAGGCTTTCATTTTATAAAGAATTAAGCAGTTTTTTAATAGTATATATAAATAATAATTAAAATAAATAATACAACTATATATAAAAATAATAATAAAAGGATTGTCAAAATGCTTAATAACTTAATTTTATACATTGTATAAGTTTATTAAGCAGATTTGAATATTTTACATAAATACAATTAGAAGCAATAATAATAATTTATATTTTTTCATTATACTATCAGGACAGTTGTATCATCCTGACATTTGTAATCTCCCCACACCCTAAAAACATCAAAACAATAATATTTAAATTCAATATAAACATGCACATCAAGTGTTTTAATCAAGTAATTGTATGCATGTAACCGCATTTTTATATCTATTTTTGAACATAGTTAAACCACTTAATGTCGCGCACAGCCACGCGCGAGCAATTTAATACAAAGCGCGTACTTATTAATTTGTATTAATATATGAATACTTGTATCATTAATACTTAACTTTTGATATGTTTTTTTTCTCTTTTGACCTGAGACGCAATAAAAAAATAAAAATAATAATAGCAATAATAATCATATATATATATATATATATATGCATTCCAAATCACACAAACGTTTGATGACTTCGTAGAGCATTTGAATAAGGAAAATACACGCGCCAAGCCCAGTTGCAGCTGCACACTTCCACTCACTAACACTACAGATCTGATGAGCGAGTCCATCACAGAGAGGCTCAAAATCACTCTCCAGAACATTCTCGTTCACCGTTCCTGGCTGTGGAATGATCTTCCATGACTAATGTAAATGTAAATGTAATAAACTGTCTCAGAAGTTATCTTCCTGAGATCTAACCTTGGCTCCCGGTCCGTCCTCGCTCCCCAGCTCCTGCGACACCCTGCTGGCCAGACTCATGGCTGAAATCCTTCTGGGCTGCGTCACCACCACATTGCAAGGCTGTGCGGCCTCTCCATTAGCCAGGAGCTCCTCCAGGATGAACTGAGGAATCTGTGTGCTCTTCCCGCTTCCCGTCTCCCCAGCGATCACCAGCACACGGTGACGCCGCAGAGCCTCGAGCACCTGCTGTCGGTGCTGGAAAACAGGCAGCTGCTCCCTTTCAGCCAGCAGCTTGCGAGCCAGAGCCGAGCTCCGCAGTTTGAGGAGCAGCCTCCGGGAAGCCTCCTCTGCCTCGAGGCCTCTTCCGCGCTGGGGCTCGTGGTCCTCCTGTGTGTCCAGGTTCTCCCAGGAGTCCTCCGGTTCAGTGTCCTGAAGACATTCCTGCGGCTCGGCCTGTGGTTGGAGGGTCTGCTGCTGTTTGAGGCAGGTGAGCAGACGTGCGATGAACTGGTCGCGTGGTTTGTTGATGGCGAAGCGGGTTTGCTCCTCTTCTGTTTTTTCGCTGTCTCGCCACTCAAGCCACACGTCACGGTAGGTGGGCGGCAGAAGCTGATGCACCGACTAATGGAGATCAAAGGAGGGATAAAATGAATGAAATACATAAACCGTATGTTTACGGTTATGTGAATGTAGTGTGTTGGAACTCACCTGTCCTTTGATTAGCTTATAAAGGGCAAGCGTGGCTCCTAAGTGCTGGGCCTGCATGCCGTCTTCAGTCAGGATAGTGGGACAAACCTCCAAAACATCATCAGGCCTCTGAATACGAACTCTGACAGGAATGACACATAACCAGACACTCAAATCTGCATTCAATATACAATTAGAATCCAGATGCAATTTTAATGCAACATACTTGCATTTCCAGTATCTGCCGACTGCAACTTTCGCGAAGGATGGTGGAGGGCTCTTCGGGAGGTTCTTCCTGCACCAATCAATCAGAAACTGTTTTGGCGACTTGCCAGTCCAGCTCCTAGATGTGTAGTCAAAGTTACGAATGTCTTTGGGCTCTTTCATCTTTTTCTCAGCTAGAGTATTAACAATGACAGATTTGACACGGTTAAAATAACTGACATTAAGACATAATGAAAAAATATTGATATCTGGCAATGCACAACCTAGACACGATAACAGCATAAAATGCAATATGTTATAAAAAATAAATAAATAATAAATAAAATAAACATACAACAAACATACAATAATGTAAAATATGATATGAAATAAAGAATACATTTAATGATGAAATAAACATTAAACATCATGATAGAGCATAAAATAAAATAGCCAAAATAAACGAAACAATATAACAATAGAAAAAAGTACATAAAAATATACATTAAAATAACAAAAAAATTGTTTTTTTAAATAACAGTGCATAAAACAAAATCAAAATGTAAAATATCACAATATAACAAAATATAAACATAGTATAACATATCACAAAATAAAACAATAACTTAAAAAACAGAATACAAAAACTACAATGAAATAAAATAATATAAAGTAACTAAATAAAATACAAATGAAGAGTTAATTTGCAAAAACAGATAACTCAATGTTTTTTCATTGTGCATTCCCATTAATCTCAATCAAACTGCAGTTGGGTTGTTTTGATTAGGTTAAAAATAACACAAAAATACAGCTAGCTAACACAATAAAACATGATAGCATAAAAAAAAAAAAAATGTTATCATTGTTATCATTGTTAAACAGTTATCTGTTTTTGCAAATAAACTCTTCAAATAAAACCCAATACATACAATAAAGTAAAATAACAAAATGGAATTATAATATATATATATATATATATATACAAAACATACAATGTTATATATATAAAAATGTAAAAAACTAAAAATGTTATAAAAAAGTTTTATGTTATAAAATGTAAAAAATAAAAAGCATAAAAATGTAAAATAAATTAAAATGTCAAATATTAAAATAATAACAAATACAATAAAATAACAAAAAAAATAATAAAAAAAATAGCATAACATATCATAAAAAAACTAAATTAGCAGAATACAATAACTGTTTGAATGAAATAACAACATAAAGAAACAAAGCAACATAAATATCATAAAATAAAAATCAACATCATTAAAAAATAAATCAAAGCAAATCAAACAAAAATATATAAAAAAGACACATGATACGGCGATACAAAAATGATCTTACCTTTTTCTGCTGGCGGTGTGTCTGCTTGCTCGAAAAGGTTGAAGTTGAGCTCCTCCTTGCCATCAGTGAGTGTAACGGGCTTCTTTTCCTCTTTAGGAGGGTCTTTAACTTTGGTAGCCGAGTTAAACATTGGATGACTCTCCAAATACTTCATTTCTGTAAAGTAAACAAACGCTATTGAGAAACAAATTCATGGCAACACTTTCTCAAGTTCTACAATTAACAAATGCCCTGCAAGGTAGAGAGCACTGCAGAGACCTTGCTGGATGACTCGGATCCGATCTTGCGCTGTCCTCTGCCCTGCTTTGTCTTTCTTGGCTTTAGATTCTGCAGCCATCTCCTTCGCATCACACAGCTGAGCGGTCAGCAGCAGGTATCTGTCATTCTGCAGGAAGAGCACGAGAACTTATGGGAAGCTGCTGATATAATAGTGACAATGTGGAAACCAGACGGAGTAAAACTCACAGGATCAAACTTCTCGTCCAGCTCAGAGTTAAACACACTTGTGTCCTTGTCTTCATCTTCTTCACTGCTCTGATCTTCAGACTGTTCAGCGTAGCGCAGTATCCACTCCTTCATACTCTCACCGTTGTCTTTTACCGAAGTCTGTCATTAAATCAAATGTTTTTGAGCTTTTTTAAATCGCAAAAGATTAAATGAATAGTTCACCCTAAAATGAAAATTTGCTGAAAATTTACAGAGATTGTTTTTTTATCATAGCAGATTTGGAGACTGGATCCTCTGCAGTGAATGGGTGCCGTCAGAATGAGAGTCCAAACAGCTGATAAAAACCTCACAATAATCCACTCCAGTCCATCAGTTAATGTCTTGTGAAGTGAAGAGCTGTGTTTGTAAGAAACTCCAAACCGTTTCTTCCACATAAAAATGAATTTGGTATCCATAATATTGATTTCTCTCATCTGAATCAGGAGAGAAATATGAACAGATCAAGCACTGTTTACAAGTGAGACCAGTCCAAAATAGTTCTTAACAAATATCTTGGTGGATTTTGATGTGTGAGGACAACAGGGAATGGACTTTTTCAATAGAGGAAGCATTATTATGGATTATGAATGCATATTTTGGCCAGAAATTGAAACATCTTGATGGATTTGTTTCTTACAAACATGCAGATTTTCACTGCACAAGACATTAACTGATAGTCTGGAGTGGTGTGGATTACTTGTGAATTATTGTGAGGTGTGTATCAGCTGTTTGGACTCTCATTCTGACGGCACCCATTCACTGCAGAGGATCCATTGATGAGCAAGTGATGTAATGCTACATTTCTCCAAATCTGATGAAGAAACAAACTCATCCATATGGTGGGTGTCCTGACGGTGAGTAAATTGTCAGGAAATGTTCACTTTTGGGTGAACTATAGCTTTAAGGAAAATGTGATTCTCATGACACTTTAACACACCTTTTCCTTTGGTTTCTCCTCCTCTTTAGACGCTTCTTTCTTGGTCACGGTTTGTTCCTCGTCTTCTTTAGGAGGCTGGAACTTAGGGCGACTCGTCTGTTTCTCCTCCTGCATCTTTTGGCTGAATCCCTCCGGTAGCTCATCTTTAATTACAGAAAAGAAAAATCAAAACCAGGGTTTCTGTTTAAAGAGCAGTCCATAAGTTTGTGACTACAATCTGAACCCTTTACCATCTCTGAGATTCAGACAGAGCCAGTCGAGCGCTGAGTGCAGGTCGCCTCCATACAGCATGCTGCTCTTCATCGCCTCCTCGATGTGCTCGGTCTTGAACTGGAACTTCTGCAGGGCTGTGTACAGATCCTGCCAAACAATATATGATGATGCTCTTCAGATAATCGTACATAATAAAACATTGTTTATTTTTGGCAATTACAGATGAAACAGAAAAGAATTACCAGCAACTTTTTGGAGGTGATTCTCCCAGATATTGGTCCTTTATCTGCATACTCTTGTCTGTATTCATTAATTAACTTGATCACCTTCTTCTCCAGTTCTGGTTGGATAACAACCTTCAAACATGCAAAAAACAATTAGTATTGTAAGACCAGGCATAGACGCCTTGACGCTCAACGTTGATGCTCAAAAAACATTCAACATTTGGGGTTGGTAAGATTTTTTTTACATTTTAAAAGTCTCTCATACGAGGCTACATTTATTTGATCAAAATACAGTAATACTGTAAAATAGTATTATAATTTAAAATAACTGTTTTCTGTTTGAATATTTTTTTTTGTAATTTATGTCTGTGATGCAAAGCTGAATGTTCAGCATCATTTCTCCAGTCGTCAGTGTCACATGATCCTTCAGAAATCATAATAATATGCTGATTTGCTGCTCAAGAAACATTTATTATCATTATCAATGTTGAAAACAGAACAAATTGATGAACAGAAAGCTCAAAAGAACACATTTATTTGAAATATAATTTTAACAATATAAATGTATTTACTGTCACTTTTGATCAAATGAATGGAAGTCCTTGCTAAATAAAATGATTTAAAAAATGTATCTTACTGAACCAAGCCTTTAAATTGTAGTGTACATTTGTGTGCTCAAATGCATTAATGTGTCAGACAATTACGGTGCAGAATTAATTTATGCAGGTCAATTTTAACAAATTATATTTTTAGACTGGTAGATTTACATTTTTGAAATTGACAGTATGTTTTCATAGCAAACTGAATCAAGGAAAATCTCATACATATGACCTCTTTATTGAGAGTCTTACCTTCAGTATTGATTTATCAGACACACTGCTAGTGTCAGTCTGTGCATTAGTGTTAAGACTATATGTTTTGGGAGCTATAAGAGAGAAAAAGAGAACATATTAAAGGCATTTTCAGACAAACTGTCAAGACCTGAGACTTGCAAAAATACTGCATAAGAACCTACTGATTATAACATTAAACTGCACATCTGAATTTCATTTTTAAAAGAAGTCTGACCTCTGGGTTTGTTTTCCTTCGAGGTTGATTTGTCATTGTTTGGTCTCTGTTGCTGTTTTCTGCCGCTGGATTCAGTTGCGTTCACCGCAGCAGCCGGCTGCACACTCGTGGGAGCTGCTGCTGACTTCTTCTTCTTCCCACCCATTGCGAAAACAAGTGTGTGTTACTGATCAATACACAAAACTACCCTCATTTCTATAAACAAAAATGTAGAGCTGGAAAATGACAAAGAAGACTGCTGTCAGCCAGCTAAGCCAACTCTTCTAGCGTCTGTGAAGACTGAAACTATTGAAGCTTTTTCAAAATAAAAGTTCAGCGGAAACTTTAGAAAACCTTGGATTTTTTTTAACTTTATGCATGAGCAGTGTTTCGTATAGTGTTATGTTTATGTAAATAATGTGTTAATTAATATATAATAACTTTTTTCCGTCGGTTAAGATTTATTTAACCAATATTTAAGACAAAATATTTTTTACATTTATTAAAAATTAGTGAACCCGTCCGTTGCATGAAAAGTAAATGTTCAAACATCTAATATAAATAACAATAATAAACAACAACAACAAAGTATCTTTCTTTTTTTCTTTTTTTACTGAAAAATACATTATTATGAAAAAAGCCAGTGGTTTTATTTATCAAAACCTGTCACTTGAGAAGTTTTTAAATAAAAATAATTAAATTCCAAATTCAAATTACGTCAAATTCCATAATTATTTTTTTATTTTGATTATTTAAAAAAAAAAGTATTTTGTTGCGTGTCTTTTACCGTTGCTCATGTCACATGTTTGATCCGGTCGCATGTCATTTCCGGCACGCGGCCTGCGTATCGCACTGTGGGATTTGTGTGTTTGAAGTCATGGCGGACGCCTTTGGAGACGATTTGTTCAGCGTGTTTGATGAAGACCAGGCCGGCTCTTGCAAAAAAGCCACTCCAAAGTCCGCAGCTCAGGCAGGGTAGGTGACCGAACGGGATGTGTGATTGTTTTGCGTTACTGATCTCTAAGTTGGGTGCTGTAACATTAGTATTTGTCTGGTCGTAATGAACACATGTGACGCGCACGCATAGATAAATAGAAACTAAAGAGTCTCACGGTATCTGCCCTTTAGACTTCTAATCCAGCGTTCATCGTTTCGTGTTTGGACAGTCTCTTGCTGATATTTGTAATGCAGTGGTTTTACATAGTTACGTTTGTGTGCATTTTGTATTGAAGAAGCTTGCCTCACTAAAATCTCGTAGACTTGTGTGACCCTGCACCACAAAACCAGTCATACGGGTCTTTTTTTCAATTGAGATTTATACATAATCTGAAAGCTGAATAAATAAGCCTTCCACTGATGTATGGTTTGTTAGGACAATATTTGGCCGAGAAACATTTATTTGAAAGTCTGGAATCTGAGGGTGCAAAAAATCCAAATATTGAGAAAATCACCTTTACATTTGTACAAATGAGGTTCTTAGCAATGCAGTTTTTATATATTTACGGTAGGAAATTTACTAAATATCTTTATGGAACATACATTTTCCTTAATATCCTAATGATTTTTGGCATAAAAGAAAAATTGATAATTTTGACCCATACAATGTATTGTATTATGACTGGTTTTGTCGTCCATGGTCACATATGTTCAAACTGTCAAGAACAATGACACTAGAAAACGCTTAGCAATGCCCTGGAGACCACCGGGAAGGGTTGAGAAGTGTTCAGATGAACACTGTGTGGCTGTGGATGAATCTTTGTTGTTTTGTCTTCTAATAGAAAGACTCCTGATAAAGGCGGTAAACAGCCGAGCGATTCGGCAGCTGTCTGCAAAAGAGATGCTGACAATGACGAGCCAGATGAGGTGGTGCTGGGGAAAAGACCGAAGCTGGAAACCGTGTCCGCTGAGGAGATCAAGTAATCAAACTAATCATACTCGCCTACCTGTGATTTTTCTAGTGATCCTGAAGACCTTGATTAGCTTGCTCAGGGTTGGTAGATAAATTGTGATATTTTTTTTTTTTTTAAATGAAATACATTTGGCCCTGGAGGGTGTCACAATTGAACTGAGAAAAGCCTGTTTTCAGTTTTATAGTTTTTTTAAGTTTTAAAAACTAAAAGAAACATAATAGGTAAACTAAACAAGTAATAAAATAAAAATAGTACATATTTGTCAGTAGCTGATGAAACAGCCAGTATTTAAAAATGATGTGTGTATATTCACTTGGAAGAAGGGTTTTACAATCCATAAGAACAGCCTGTTTTCAGTCTTTCAGAGAAAAATTATAATTAAAAAAGGTCTGTGTCAGGGGTTGAAGCAAAGTCATTTCTATTTATTTTATTTGCTAATTACAAAACATTTTCGTTATCACTGTAACTTAAAATAGTTAGGTATACTCCACCCCAAAATGACAATTTTGTCATTGATCACTTACCCCAACGTCGTTCCAAACCCATAAAAGCTTTGTTCGTCTTCAGAACACAATTTGAGATATTTTGGATGAGAACCGGGAGGTTCCATTGACCGCCAAGTAAATATAAATAACACTGTCAAGGCCCAGAAGAGTATGAAATACATCAACAAAATAGTCCATCTGTCGTCAGAGGTTCCACCGTTACATTATGAAGCTACGAGAATACTTCTTGTACGCAAAAGCGCCATTTTAAAGCTACACTGATGCAGAAGAGACTAATTGTTGAATAAAGTCGTTCTTTTTGTTTTCTTCATGTACAAAAAAGTATTCTCGTAGCTTCATAATGTAACGGTGGAACCTCTGACGACAGATGGACTATTTTGTCGATGTATTTCATACTTTTCTGGGCCTTGACAGTGTTATTTCACTTGGTAGTCAATGAGACAGTCACAAGCCTCCCAGTTTTTATCCAAAATATCTTAAATTGTGTTCCAAAGACGAACAAAGCTTTTACGGGTTTGGAATGACGTGGGGGTAAGTGATTGACAAAATTTACATTTTGGGGTGGAGTAACCCTTTAATTATCGTAATGGACAAAATCCACTTTTAGTTGACCTGAAGTAATTTGCATCTGTCATCCTTCAGTCTGGCAGAGCTCATGCCTAAAGTGAAGGCGGCGCAGGTGGAGACAGTGGAGGGCTGCACTCATGAGGTAAATACACAAACACAGTGGAGAAAAAAATACATCTCTGTTGAATGTCCATGTTGTGACCCAGTCTTCCTTTCTCAGGTGGTTCTTCCTGAAGACGAGGAATACACTCCACTGAAACCACGCGTTGGAAAAGCAGCTAAGGTAATGCAATAAACCTCACTGAACATCCTCAGACAACATCAATGCTTTGCCTTTGTTTAAACAAGTTTTGCTTTCCTAATGCAGGAGTACCCCTTCATACTCGACCCTTTCCAGCGTGAGGCCATCCTGTGCATCGATAACAACCAGTCTGTGCTTGTGTCAGCCCACACGTCAGCAGGAAAGACCGTGTGTGCGGAGTGAGTGTCCATTAGACTAAAATATTGTCTGAGCAGTTTTAAAAATCAGTTCCTTAGATCTAAGTGTGTTTCCTTCTGCACACAGGTATGCCATTGCTCTGGCTCTCCGAGAAAAGCAGCGAGTGATCTTCACCAGCCCCATCAAAGCTCTGAGCAATCAGAAGTACAGAGAGATGTACGAAGAGTTCCAGGATGTGGGTCTGTTGACCGGTGATGTCACCATTAACCCCACGGCTTCCTGCCTGGTTATGACCACCGAGGTGAGACAGCGGCCCGTTATCTGCTGCAACGTTAACGACTGGTTCTTTAGTTATTTAATGCTTTGTTGGGGGGATTTCTTTCAGATTTTGAGGAGCATGCTGTACAGAGGGTCAGAGGTTATGAGGGAGGTGGCGTGGGTCATCTTTGATGAGATCCATTACATGAGAGACTTAGGTGAGTTGTATTTAATGTTTAATCGGCAGAAGATGCAAAAGTTGCATGAAATATTGGCTGTGTACACACTGCAGCTAAATTTGGTTGTCACTTCACCTTCTATTGCTTAATCCTGCTCTGTACACACACACTTCAGTAATTTATGGGAGTGATAACAGCATTTACAGAAATTCTACACCGTATATACAGAACTGAATGGAACAACTAGTTGTTAATGATACATTTAAAGGGACAGTTCACCCAAGAATAAAAGTTTGGTCATTAATTACTCACTGCCAGGACCTTGCTTGCTAATCTAAGCGCTTCAAAGTTTGGCTGCATTTGCGATTAGAAGCCACAAAAGCTAAGTGTAATATCTGTGATAGCTAAACATGTTGCAAGAGAGGTGTCACCACCAACAAGACATTAATTGAATAGATCGTTAAAGATCGCTAAAATGATTCAAACACCAACGTGATTCTATTCCTAAATTAAAATGATTTGTCTGTTTCATTCCTCAACCTTTGAGGTGTGCGATTACAATGTTGTGATCACTTGGTTCATCCGTGCAGCAGTGCCACCACTGATCTAAGCTTGGCCACACTGCTCAAAACTGCAGTTTTTGTCCCCTTTTTCTTTACAAGAAAAGCCTTTATTAAGACGTGGAACCGGTGTATTTTTTTGCATCCAAATCAAACGGGAGACTTTTCAGACGCGCACTGCAGCTTTGCCTCAGCGCCAGGTGCGAGTCAAATGAGCGCGGAAAAGGTACACCAGTCAAATGAGCTTCGGCAGAACAATGAGATGCTGTTAGGCTATATCTCAGTAAAACAATCTTTCCTGTCCTGTCAGCCGTCACTGTGCTCACGGCGCATGCTCTGAATGCGTCATCATAAATAAGCGCACAAGAAACTGCATACAAGTCTGTCGTCAGTTAAGTCATGAAATTACCAAAAAGGCGATTAAAGCTGCAAACTGTGCATGCATGTATGAATACATTACATTTCAGAACGTCTCTCAAATGCATACTAAAATGTAGGCTCTCGTGCGATTCCATATCACAATAAGGTGCAAGCTGATATGTATTTTAATTTGTAATTTAATGCACAAGTAAATGTGAGCACAATGCATTTATACTAGAAAACATGCACTATTTTTTCATTCATTTTAAAAGTACAAAGGAAAATAAAACCATTTAAACGCATAAAACAACTCATTTTACAATCTGGCATTTATGTGCTGTTGTCTTCCGGCCTTTTTCACATTCTTATCACTAACATGTCTCAAGTCTCATCCATGAGTATGTAATGTTAGAGAACGAGTTTTGAGAGCCAGAACCAAACACACAGAGCAGTTAAGCTATAGTGACCCCTTTATTAAAATACCTGGAGGTGAGGAATAATAAAAAAAATGGTCATATTCACTCAGTATTACTTGATATAATAATCTCAATTAAATATAAATTAATTGTATTCAGCTGTGTTTTAGGCACTAAAATAGTCTAATACGTTATAGTCAACCACATGTTTATATTGAAATAATGTAGATTTCTGTGCCACCCCAGGCTGGTTGCTGGCCCCTCCCTGGCCACCCGTATGATAACATCCTGGCTCCGCCACTGCCATGCAGCAAACGATCACATCAGTCAGTGTGATTTAAACATTTAAACCTGCATTCTCGCTGCCGCTGACCTAAAGAGAGCAGCTGTCATGTATATGAATGAAACAGCTTCACAGTCTTTTCAACCACACAGTATCATTACATTTACAGAAGCCCTGTTATACATGTTTATAGTTCAGATATAAACTCTGATATGTACGGTAGCTATTAAAATAGAGTAAATCTCCTTTTGAAAGTAATTTCATACTTCAAATGAAGATTTATTGATTAATTTGCTACGCCAGTGGGTGGCGAAAAGTGTCTGTTAAAATGTATTTGTCTTAGAATCATACAAGAGATTCATTAAAGGATGCTGATTCATCCAGTAATGAAACAAGTACATCTTGAGTGAGTAATTCATAAATTACATGTGATTTTGTTTAGTTGTCTAATATTTTTTTCTTCAGAATCATGAGAACCACAACTTCCATTGGGGAAAAAATTAATTTATCCAGAATCATGCAGTTCTATTTTGCACACAAACAGCTCTTAAAGAGTCCAGTTTTTATTTAGCCTGTTCATGGTATTCAGCTCCAATAAATGGTTTGCTAAAAAGAGACACAGGATAAATGTTTGATATCATTATATAATCACATTGGAATCGAAACTGGGAATCGATAAGCAGAATCGGAATCGAAATCGATAAAATTCAAACGATACCCAACCCTACAGCTCTGTTTGTTTGCTGTAATATTACTTTGTTTAATAATGGCAGATACCAAATGCTGAAGATGGAAAAACGTGGCTGTGGTTGCAACGGTGTCAATCATCAGTGTCGAGAGTGAGTTCTGTTCTGTGTGTGTTAGCTGTCATTGAGTTTGTTTTTCTGGGTCACATGACCTGCAGAGCGTGGAGTGGTCTGGGAGGAAACCATCATCCTACTTCCAGACAACGTGCATCATGTCTTCCTGTCTGCCACCATTCCCAACGCTCGACAGTTTGCCGAGTGGATTTGTCACCTTCACAAACAGGTGAATCATCACTCTAGCAAACACCCTTACAACACTTTAGTAACAACAACCTAGAATGCCTTCGCAAATAGCAACTACTACTTTTACACAAGAACTTTAGCAGTGCTCCGAAATAAAACCGAAATAAGTACTAAAATGACTAAATCTGAAATAAAAATAAATTACAGCTAAGCAGAAATTAAAAAACAGAGACTAATGAAAATGTCAAATCCACATAACAAAAGTTGCTTGTTTACTTGCAGCCCTGCCACGTGGTGTACACAGACTACCGCCCCACTCCACTGCAGCACTACGTCTTTCCAGCAGGGGGCGATGGACTCCACCTAGTTGTGGATGAGAACGTAAGTAGCCGAATACTTTGGAAAGCTGTGTTAACACCTTTATTCCATCAGCAGAGATGAAAGTTAAACACACCCCAATGATCTCGGGTGTGTGCCGTGCGCTCTGTGTTACTGAATGGAATTTGTGTTCTATTATCCGTCATGGGTGGAGTATTGTAACTATTATTTCAAGAGTGGCACGTCTAGATGTAATTCAACACAGATCCTGAAAGCTGGAATATCTGTGTGTGTGTTGCATAACTTCCAAGCCACAACCAACGCAACAAGCTGATCAAGTTTAAGAAAATATTCCTAGTATCATTGCAGTTATGTAATCATATTTTTATGTTTTTTCTTGTCAGGGAGAGTTCAGAGAAGACAATTTTAACACGGCAATGCAGGTCCTGAGGGATGCAGGGGACACGGGAGGCAATGCTGGGGGCAAATGGGACCCCAAAGGCAGAAAGGGTGGAACCAGAGGTTAGTATTCAACGGTCAACATGAAATCTAAAGAACACAATCAGTGTTTTTTCATGGGAAAAAAGTTGCTTTATTTTAGCATCTGACACCCACTTTCAAGATCCAATCAATTTCTAATGATTAAAATCAAGTTGGACTCCTTTTATTAATCAATTTGTTTAATATCCTGTTTTATATGGAAATAATATCAGATTTTGCAAGTGCAATGGACTGTGAACTGTTCCATGTTAAATTGTGTAAGAATGTGCAGTGATGGGCTCTAAACCCTCAATTCAGTCACTAGTTCAGATAAATGGTTAACCTTAGATGGACTCCATTGATTTGCTGTGACTTGACTGATCCGAATCATCAATATGGCACTGTTTACACCATATATTAATGTCCATTTGTCACAAAAAGTCAGCTGTTGGTTGTTTGTGCTGATATAAAGCACAAAACAGTCTGAAAGGTCACTCCCAAACTTCATCTAAGCTCACCACAAAAATGATGTTCTAAGCATAATCCTCATTGTTATTTTGATCAAGCTGAAGTTCAGCTTGAACTTCCTCTCCCTGGATTTTTCTGTCAGGCATATCTAATTCACAGATAACTGATAAATGAATCATTTAAATATAAACACACATAAAAGCAGTTTTGAGATTACATATAACTGTTATTAAAGTATTAGTGTTCAGTGTCACACATTTATACTTTATTTTTGGCACTGTCCTCTTGTGATTGAAATGCCTGGGCATTAGATGCTGGGAACATGCTATATGCTGTATTAAAAATAGCTTCTGGTTTGTTTGTTTTTTCTCTTAGGTCCCTCCAATGTCTTTAAGATTGTGAAGATGATCATGGAAAGAAACTTCCAGCCGGTGATTATTTTTAGCTTCAGTAAGAAAGAATGTGAGGCCTACGCACTGCAGGTGGCTAAACTGGATTTCAACACAGGTATTAATATTATAATAATTAATAATGCTCTTTGCTAAGACTATTACTCTTGTTCTTACTTGAGTTAAGGCTTTAAATGGATATCTTTCAGTCACACCTGCAAGGACGGATTCTTAGGTTAAACTAATTCTTGGAAAGAGGCAGAATGTCATTTTTCTTCTTTGAAGAAATATTTGCTTGTATTTGGTTTTAGAACTAGGTTTATCTCGCTCTTATTTCTCGAATATGGGTGCAATGATGGGTTATCTCTCCTATTAATTACAAAGAGATTAGAAATAATACAAATCATGGCCAAAAACGTCAGAAAAAGAAATGAGGTCAGCTTTGGGTTGTTTTTGGAGAATTTTTCATTTCTGAAACTGGGAGTTCATTATCAAATATTCATCTGTTTGAAACCGAGTCTGTTACAGAGCCAAACGCATGAACGTGGCCCTTCAGAATCAAAGGCTATTGACGTGTCAAGCCTTCTGTTCCCTTTTAAGAGAAACGGACAGCATGCACAACTTTTAACAGTCTTAGTGTCACCATTTCCCATACTGCATTGATTAGCAAGACCTAATTGGACTTTGTTTTTAACGTGACTGATGTGGTGCACACAGAAGCGTTGCATTATTGTGGATTTTTAAACATGTTTTGGTTGAGAAATAGTGTGCACTTAAGACTAGAAGTCTTTGGCCTTTGATGGTGTATGTGTGAGCACTTCGGACCGCACTAGCAGTCAAACGCACAGCTGTTGCTGTTTTGCGAGTCTTGCTTGAGGTAGGGAGAGTGTTTTCATTGGCTCGATCTTAGCACATGTCATCATAGGCTTTCCAGCTCAAGTGAGATTTTATACAGGGTTTCCAGAACATTTTTTCATCATTTCCAGCATGCTAAAGTGGAGTGGGTTTTCTAATCTTTTGAGGAGTTGCTTAAGCAGAGATATTGTGGTCTCAAGTAATGTTGTGGTCTCAAGTAATGTTGTGGCCGTATTGGGATAGTCAGATGCTTGTATTAATCTATATCATTGGTTCTCAAGTGGCTGGTCTGTTAAATGCTAAATGCAAACAATAAAGTCACCTAACCATATGGTCGTGCGTAAAATAGCTAAATAAAGTTGGGAGGAGGATAAAGTCTGAAATGTCAAGGTGGTACAACTGGCCTGATATCAAAAGGCTGCCAGATTACCTTAAGTGCTTTGGTTTGTTTTCAGTATTATTTCTTGGAAGAAAAACAAAACATATTTATTTACCAAATCAAAGTCATGTGGTACAACCAATATACAGACTCTGCAGAGGTCATTTAGTCTCTTCAAATATCTAAAAGGTTATGTCAGGTTTAAAAAAAAAAGTCATTTTGGTACAACCTCCCAAAAGTGTAATATTTGTAAATTAATAATTATGTAAAATTTGAATTATTCATGAAATGTGTTAAATGCTTCTGAAAGATTATTTGTTGTATATATAAAACACCATAACATCTTAAGACTTTTAATTATCAATAATTTCACTGCCTACAGAATTCAAGTTAATTTTTCTTAAACATCTGGCAGTGTATATGAATGATTTATTAATGATCAGTTTTTAAGTAATCGCACTGAACCGAATTATTGATATTGTGAAAATGATTATCAGTGTTTGTATCATTCAGATACTCTATGCTAAAATATTAACTGGTTTTTATCTAGTGGTGTTTTAGTTGTTTTTAGTAGCTCTTTTTATGTGCCTAATAAAAAAAAATCTGTTTTATTTTAATAAAATAAGTTAAACTAAATAAAATGAGTAATGTTGCCTAGGCAACTAGCTGAAATAAAACATTTTATTTTAGTGCAAGTAACAAAATTGTATTTTATTATTTTTGGTTTTGGTTTTTAGTTTAATTAAATGTAATAACCCTGGAGTATTTGCGTTAGTGTTGTTAAAAAAGTTAAATTTATTTAATTGCACGAAATTTGGCAGCTCTCATTTCTGTTTTAATAAACTTCAATCATTTATTTTAAACCCCTTTATTGTTCATTGTTGACAATTTTGGCATTGTGTTGGGTCACCATTTGATGACCTAAAGCAAAGCCAGTTGAGAACCGCTGCTCTATATTTAGTTTATATTATGTTTTGCTGTGAATTTGAATGTGCTAAGCCTACTGGGATCCGACTACGCCACATGCTGCAGGCAGAAATAGAGATGTTCTAATCCTTCATGACACATTGTTTCTGTTTGAACAAGAAAATGGCTGCTCTCCCTTTCCCCAGTACACTTTATGAATATAACATTTTTCTCCATCTCAGTCTATATGCTGCCCCCACTATCTCTATCTCTATCTATCTATCATCTCAAGTGATCATGAAAAGTCCTCTGAGCATCTGTATAAAGCACACACACCATGCTTTGTTATGCTGGCTGTGTTTCAGAGATCTTTAAGTTGACACACATGAACACTGACGTGTTCCAGTTCGCATCTGATGTTTGATTTCTAATTTCTCTGTCCAACTCCAGACGATGAGAAGAAACTGGTGGAAGAAGTGTTCAACAATGCCACAGACTGCCTGTCTGATGAAGACAAAAAACTGCCACAGGTAGACTTCTGTGTTTTGTGTACTGTTGTATTAAGTGGTCTGTCAATGATAAAATAAGTTTACTAATATTTATAAATAAGTTACCAACATAAGCTGATAACTTGTTTGCCTGAACGTTGTTGAATGGTGAATACTTCAACAAAACAATTGTAGTGGATTGCTCAAATTGACATTAATTTAGGGAATAGTTCAGTTTTTCCTCGCTCTCATGGCATCCAAGATGTGGATGAGTTTGTTTTATCATGGGAACTGTTTTGGAGAAATGTAGCATTACGTCACTTTCTCATCAATGGATCCTCTGCAGTGAATGGGTGCCGTCAGAATGAGAGTCCAAACAGCTGATAAAAACATCACGACTCACGATGCTTTTAACTTCAAACCATTGATTCTATGAGTACTCTATCCATAATATTGCTTTCTCCAGTGAAAGTCATCTCATCTGAGTCAGGAGAGAAATATGCACGATCAAGCGCAGTTTACAAGTGAAAACAGTTCAAAAGTCCAGTTCTAAACAAATTTAATGGATTTTGTCATTGTTTAAAGTTAAAAAGCATTAATGATTGGTGTGGATTATTACAAGGTTTTTAGCATCTGTTTGGGCTCCAGATTTCTCGATAAACAAACTCATCTACGTATTGGATGGCCTAATTTGTGAATACTTTTCCCGCATAATTGTATTTTTTGGGTGAGCTACATTTCTTAAACATATGGCACATACATGAAATTAATATTTAGTTATGTTTACAATCATTCCATCAATTGTTTTTAAAATAAGCCAACTCGAACAGCCTGTGCTTTCCTTTAAAAACATTAACTATGCATTAATAACATCAAGATTTAACATAATTAAAAAAAAAATTATTCTGAAAAACATGGTAAGTCTTTTTAACAGCAGCACAGGGACATTGTGTAATGCAAGTCCTTGTCCAGTGGGATGCACTCTAACCAGCCATATTAATAACAATTGAAATGTTTCCAAATTTGTGGGTGACTTTTTTAATTAAATGGTCGTAAATTACACCAAACTCAGAATTGCTAATAAATCTATTTTCCTCTTATTGACTACCCTAAAATAATTCCCACATGGGCCATGTTAAGCTTTTAAGATGCTAAAGTCTCCGATTATTAACATCTAGTATTTTTTGGGGGGGTTAGCAAGTTTTTCTGTTTAGCTAAATATTCACGTAATCTTGTAAGCTGTTGCTTTGGTAATTGAAGGTTTGCCACACAAACCGCATTAAAGTAGGGCAGTACGTGTTCAACTTGTTTGAGGTGACTGGGTGTTTTTGCAAATCTCAAAATGGTTTCAAGAGGCTCGTAAAACTTTCCACTCTCTTCGGGTCCTCCTGTTACTCCTACACCATATTTCCTCCACTTCTACATCTCAACAATGCTGTCATCCATTTCCACATTGCAGGACATCAGTATTTGGCTCGTACTCGTGTAGTAGAGGTGCTGATCTCAGATCAAATGGTCTTCATGGACGCTGCTCTGTCAGTGTGAAGATAAACCGATCCTCCATCAGAACGCCTGCTGTTGGTGGATGAGTGATTACAGAACTAGTTCAAATATGCTGTTTGTCTAAATGTTGCCTTTATGAGGAACGGGCCATCCTTCAACTTGACCCTTGTCTGTTTGTTCTCAATGACATATTTCTGCGAGCTTATTCTGAGCTTCTTATGCTGCTGACCCAGATTTGCCTTTGCAGAAATTGTCTATTATTCTAATATTATAGATTTTAATTTATTCTGTTGTTTTGGAAAATATTATACCTTTTATGAAAACTATTGTTTAAATAGCATTACTTTTTGAATAAGAGAAAAAAATATAGTTCATATGTCATAATTAATAACACATTATTATTAATAGTAATTATAAATACATTATTATTATAGCAAGATATATGCAGTTAAAATAGAACCACATAACATTAACTACTATACATTCATAAACCTATTTATTTTGTATGGAAAGCTTTTAGGGACCCTGTCCCTGGGGCATCCTCACGTTTACATCTATTATTTTTAAAGGCTTATTTTCTTATAAAATAAAAAACAAAATTGTCTGGTACAGTATTTTAGACTCTGTATGTAATAATGACTAAATATGTATTGTTTTGGGGATAATTCAAATTGTCATTCTTGTGTAGAACACAAAAGGAGAAATGTAGTAGAATGTCCAAGCTGCTCTTTTCACACGTTTTCCAAAACACAAGTAAGAGTGAGTAGAGAGAGACAGACTTTTCATTTTTAGGTGACCCGTTACTTGAAAATGTACTTTTTGTTCATGCCTTGAAAAATTCAGGTCTTGGTGTTAATAGGGCTCTAAGCTGGTCTTGATTTGCTACACTATGCTAATCTGACTGAGCTGTGAACATGTGACCTGGAAGAGTCCTGAAGCTGTGTTTAATTGGGATTGTTTCTCAACAGGTGGAGCATGTTCTGCCGTTGCTGAAGAGAGGGATTGGAATTCATCATGGCGGACTCCTCCCGATCCTGAAAGAGACCATTGAGATCCTGTTCTCTGAGGGGCTGATAAAGGTGAGATCCTTCAAACGACTGGAAGCATATTTGTGTAATGGTGGATAAATGGTTTGCATTGACTGAACACAGTCATTCATAATTGACAACCTTTTTCAACTTTTGTTTTGATTGATGTCGGTTTTGTTTTCTTTGATATTGTTTGGTTTGTAGTATTATTTTTATTTTTTTACTTTCGTTTGGATTTGTTTTGTTTAGTTCCTTTTATTTACTCAACTTCTTGTTTTTCCTATATGAAATTCTGTCATGGAACACAAAATATATATTTTTTTAAGGTGAATGAGGAATAAAGCTGTCAAGCCCCAAAAATGACACTGAAAACCAATAAATATAGTCCATACAACTCATGATACATGTTCCAAGTCTTCTGACATCATATGTTAGCTTTGTGTGAGGAACATGAAAATAAAGTCATTATTTACTCTGCAGAAGCTCCAAGAAAAATGCCATTTTAATGTTATTTGATGGCAAATATCAGTAGAGTCTTGGATATTTTGTGTCCCGATGTCATTGACATCAAAGTAATGTAATTGATTTGTATAGTCAATACAGTGAATTATGTGCATTTAAAAATATTTTTGAGTTTGCAGCAAAAATAAAATCATTATATTAATTTACTGTGATAAAAGATTTAGGTCATACTGACTACCCAAGAGCAGCCAGGTTATTCTTCAAAGTTTGTTTTGTGTTTCATGGAAGAAAGTCACACAGGTTTGAACTTGAGCCAAAAAGTTTTGGTTTTTGGGTGAACTGCCACTTTAAGACACCTCACTAGTATCTTTCTCTATTGTTCTTTAGGCCTTGTTTGCTACAGAAACATTTGCCATGGGAATCAACATGCCTGCAAGAACCGTGCTCTTCACCAGTGCGCGCAAATTTGACGGCAAAGACTTCCGCTGGGTAAATCGCAAACGTTATCCTCTGTCCTGCATCTCATAGTAATCGCTAATCAAATTTCCAAAGCCATTTCTTTGCCTCTTCGTCCATCGAGGACACAGGGTCAAACAACAGTGCCGTCCAAGCTGCCACGTATTGTTTGCGTGAGTGTGAGTGACTCAAGCTGTTGTGAATAAAAGAGGCCCTTGGCTTTGATACTCAGGCAGAGAGCGAGTGAGCGATGGAAGCTGCCATCTAAAACGTTTTGTTAGAAACATCTGGTATCCATGAGTCAGCCAAAACCTTGAGCGTGCGTTTACTGGCAAAGCGATCGCAGGCGCTGAACCCCTCTCTGGGACGTTTAGCAGTTAATAGAAGATAAAACTGATCTGGGGTCAGCGGCGGGTTGCTGTAATATAGCTGAGGAACGTTAGGAGGGGTTATCAGGCAAAAACAATATTTGCCAAATGAATGGGCTGATATGTTACATTGTTTGAGGCTGGTGCCAGATTGTGATTTATCAGAGCCGTACCAGTGAGGAACTTTCAGATGGAAACCTTATCGCTTGGGTAACTGCAGATGTTTCCCCCAGAGCAAAATCTAATAACAACCACATCTTGCGGTGATTTTACCACCATTATGCACATCAACTTCCTGATCAATGGAAAACATGAAAATCAACAGAAATTTTGAAGTTGGCGTATACACTGAGGTTCAAAAGTTTAGGGTCAGTAAGATTAAAAAAAAGTAAGAAGTTAACACTTTAGTATTAGGACCAATTCTCACTATTAACTAGTTTCTTATTAACATGCCTATTATTAACATATGAGCTGTTTATTAGTACTTATTAAGCACATATTCTGCATAACCGTATTCTACATCCCTAATCCTACCCAATGCATAGCTTAACAGCTAACTTACTAACTATTAATAAGCAGCAGATTAGGATTTTGAGGCAAAAGTGGTAATTAATGGTTTGATAATAACTAGAATTGGACCTTAAAATAACGTGTGACAAGAAAGAACATTTTAAATTGATCAGAAGTGTCAGTAAAGACATTTGTAATGTTGCCAATAACTAGTTCAAATATATGCCTTTATTTTGAACTTTATATTCAAGAGTCAACAAAAGGGTGTCAGTGTCCTCAAAAATATTAAGCAGCACAACTGTTCTCAACATTGATAATAAGAAATGTTTCCAAAAACATATTAGAATGATTTCTGAAGGATCATGGGACACTGAACTTGTAATTATATTTCATTACTCTTTTGCTGTATTTTTGATCAGATAAATGCACTCAAGAGACATCTTTCAAAAACATTAAAAAAATGCAGGGAAAGTGATTTGACATCAATTTAACAAGAAATTAAAATTGACTTAAAGTTTACTTAAGATACCCGTTCCTGGTTTTATTGTGAACAATTAGTCAGTTTTAGTCCCTGCTAATTTTGCAGTTTCATAGCCATATATTTAATTAACTACTAGATTTCTGTAAACATTAACTACACATAAAATGGAACAAAACAAAGTAAATAACCGATAACAAAAAATACGAAACGTTATTTAAATAATCTAATGAATGTGGTGCACCTTCTTTGGGATTCTTCTTTTAAAGTTGGTTTATTGCTAATAAAATGTTACTATAATCTGCATATATTGCCTTGTTCAGTATAATTTGATAGATTTTTGTAGCAGATCTTCAAAAACAGTATTTACAGTAAAATTGTGTAGTACTATACTTTTAAATAGAAAAAAATCTGTGTATGGTATCTTTAACCAGTTAAGATGTTTTTGCTGTTTTTCACGCTCTGTCTATTAAAAGTACAAAAATGTTTTGCAGTGCTCATGTTATTACTTTATTTTTTGTTTTTTGTTCCCAAATGCTGCAGTAAAGTGAAATTCTTTATTTTCTTTTTCCTCAACCCTTCAGATCTCCTCCGGAGAGTATATCCAGATGTCGGGACGTGCTGGCAGAAGAGGAATGGACGAGAGGGGAATAGTCATTTTCATGGTGGATGAGAAGATGAGCCCTGCGGTGGGCAAACAGTTACTGAAGGTAACGCTCCAAATCAAACATGATGACTGATTTCGTTTTTGGGTGAACTGTTCCTTTAAGCAGTTCTCCACACGTTTTGTTCAGGTGACGGCCAACACACTGATGCAAAAGCTCTCTGATCCTAAACCCCTTATCCCCCCTCTAAGCTTTGGTACCCTCTGTAAGGGGCCGTCCCATTCATTAATACACTCTTTAACATGAAGTACATAAGTGCTCTCGGCCTCACATCGTCCCTGCGGACTGCCGATCCCCCCTCTGAAGCATCCCATCTCTGCTTGGGGTCCATAACAGTATTGCTCAATGCCCTCCTGACTGAATTTGAATTGTATTTCATCATGGTTCTGCTGTAACGTTTCCTTGAGAATACTAGGAAAGCCATGTCATTAATCGACTGGCACGTCTGTAGTGCCTTCTCAGTTTTCTCCTGAGTCATGCTCTGTTGCAAAACCTGTTGATTAATAGACCGAGCTGTGTGGTTTTCTTACTCTTCGGGTGGGCAGTAGATTTTCAGACATGTTTTAAAAAAAAGTCTTCAGTGGTTGATTGTTGTAAATTATATTCTTCTATTTGTGTTGTGGAATTTGAGATGTTTGTCTTGCACAAGCTTTTTAAGGTATAAAGAAGAGAGATTACAATAGGTTATTATCATTATTGCCAAGTCCTTAGTTTTCCTGTGGAATTTCGCTACTTTAACACTCTTGCCATGGGTTGTTTCATGTCCGCGGGTTGAAGCAACCATAACAATGTGATTTTTAGCTCCTGGAGTACGAAATTTGCCAAAAACCTCAGCCAAAAACGTGTATTTTACCCCCCGGAATGTGATTTTTACCGAGGGGCACCCCTCAAAACACGATTGGGCTAGTTTTGAGAAGCAATTAGGCGGGCTTTGCCGAAACCTGGCAACCCTGGTGATTATTGAATATTCACAATATGTTTGATTTTGCTGCTACTGTATTATCTAATATGAAGATCAAATATTGGCAGTGGTTTTAGTGAGCCTTTAATTTGGACATTAAAGGAGACCTGTTATGCCCCTTTTTACAAGATGTAAATAAATGTCCCCAGAGTGAAGTGTGTAGCTCAAAATACCCCACCGCTCAAAATACCCACCAATAATTAAGCTTGTTACAATTACAAATGTCCTAACCAGTATTTTAAGTATGTCTCTTTAATGCAAATATCCCGAGAAGAGGACGGAGCTTCAAAGAGCTCAAGCTCCTGCATTAGCAGTGCTAGCCTTTGCAAATAAACATTCCACTCAAAGTGTTATCTTTACAGAAAAACACCAAAGTCAGTCACAGGTATTTTTTTATAGCGCGGTAAAAATAACAACTTGGTCTCATGCTATCACAAACTTTATTACAATTGCAACTACAAGCGATCGACTCGCATTGCTTTCATATGCAACTTTTAACTACCACATTACAAGCTTTTGTTTTTTGAAAGAATACGTACATTTAAAGATACCTTTAACCATTTGACAATATTTGGTATCTCCCAGCCCTAATGTTGCAGAAAACTTTTTACCTCGTCTTCCTCGCTCCATATGGGTGTCAGTGGATTGTATTGGATTCATGTCACATTCATGATTTATTCAGTAGAGTCTTTTATTCTCGTAGGGTACGGCGGATCCTCTGAACAGTGCGTTCCACCTGACCTACAACATGGTGCTCAATCTACTGCGTGTGGAGGAGATCAACCCAGAGTACATGCTGGAGAAATCCTTCTACCAGTTCCAGCACTATAGAGCCGTGCCTGGTGTTGTGGAGCGTAAGAACTGTTATGATTGAAAGTTTCTCATAGTTACAATTCTGTAATTGGTTATTCGCCATTTTGTTATTATCTGTGGAGAAGAGCAGCAGGAACATACATCAAAATATTTTATTTTCTGTTTCATAAAAGTGTGTTGGTTGTGAGTTTAGAACAACTCGACAGTTAAAATTCGGTTGAAACTGGCTTTGCTTGCACATATAATCAGTAATTGGGTCGTCACAGCTTTCAGAACTACTTCAGTGTTTTTTTGTTGTTGCCATTCCTATCTTAATTTCTGTTTCTGTGGTTCCCACAGAGATGAAAATGCTGGAGGAGGAGTATAATGCTATTCGAATCCCTAATGAAGAGAGCGTGGTGACCTACTACAAGATTCGTCAGCAGCTGGCCAAACTGGGCAAAGAAATTGAGGAATTTATTCACAAACCTAGATACTGCCTGCCCTTCCTGCAGCCGGGCAGACTGGTCAGGGTAAATGTCCAGCGGCTTTTTCTGTGCACATAAAAACACTTAATGTTTCATCCAATTCAAACGAACAACTTTTGTTGGAAGTGTAGCTGTCACAGACTTGGTTTTCTTGGTTTGTTGAGACACTAAAAATGCTAAACACGCTTTGGTTTTTCATATCCAGGTGAAAAAAGAAGATCTGGATTTCGGTTGGGGTTTAGTCGTCAATTTTCAAAAGAAGACAAATGTCAAGGTATCGCCATATGCTCTTTGTGTTTAAAGTGTCCAACTCAAATGTATTACAAGGGGTCATATATTTCGAGGAATCAAATTTTACTTCATCTTATGAGATGGATGTTTCTATATAAACATTGTGACTTGCAGAACCCAAGACTTCCAAGTAAAAAAAAAAAACAAAAAACTATGAAACTGAGCTGCAAATGACTCATTCTGAACCTCTGTAGGTCTCTGACATCAGTCATGGTGACATGAATACATCAGCGCTTGGTTCTTAATTTGCCAGCAGCAAACAAAACCCTGAACTACTTCATTTGTAAAGTGGACATTTTGTGAAAAACTGGATTACGACTGTTTTTGGTGGAGAAAAATAAATGTACTGTCTGTTGTTGTAGGTTGGAGTTGGGGATGCTGACCCGTTATTTGTGGTGGAGGTTCTGCTCCACTGCAGCAAAGACAGCGTGAAGAACGCAGCCACGGAGGCGGCCAAACCAGCAGGCCCAGGAGAAAAGGGCGAGATGCAGGTGGGAGTGTGACTCTGGGAATTTGATAGCGAACATGACCCAGAAATGCTACACCAGCCTAGATTTTATGTAGAAACATGGCTTACCTCAACCATGTACAGGAATCTGCCCAAACAGACTGAGAAGAGAGGCCAGAGTTATAAAATATGCAACCCGAAAGACAAAAAAAAAATGTGCCTGTGTTTTACTCACCCTCAATTTAAGCATCCTATCAGAGTTGTATTAAAAATTGTCCTGGCCCCTCCAAGCCTTACAATGGGGTAAGAGGGTGTTTTTTGTCAACAGTTGTCAAAAGTGTTTATTACATTTAAAATATTGATATATTTATCTTACAAAAAGCATGGATTCTCTACAGGAGGCCTTTATTCACCCTCTGGAGCCGTGTGAGGCACATTTTATTACGGATGCACGCACTTTATTTCACGTCTTCTGAACTGTTGACAAAAAACACCTGCTTACCCCATTGAAAGGTTTGGAGGGGCCAGGACAATTTTTATATATCTCCGATTGGATTCGTCTGAAAGAAGAAAGTCACATACACCTAGGATGCTTTGAGGGCGAGTTAGTTTTTGGGTGAACTAACCCTTTAAATTATGTCCTTTCTTGGTTTCATTTGTGTTTTAATACAGCGTCCACTATTAACTTTGTGCCACACATACCAGTGATGTTTTAAGAAAATCTAAATGAAACGTACATTTCAAATAAATTTTTTATCGGTTAATATTACTTTAATTCAGCTTTATAAAAAATACCTTTTTCTTTTAGTTTTAACAACAGAAATCAATATTAAATGCATTTTCAATCATGTTGACAAATTTAGTTTAATCCAAATTCAGCAGACTGACCCTGTTTTGTGGAATATGGGGACTTCCTCACACAGATTTTGATGTCAATTGCCTGGAGCTCAAAATGCTGGTGCTTATTACATTTTTACAGCATAATCTACTTGAGAAACTTGTCTGTGTCGCAAAGCATAAAAATCACAAAGCGCCTTGTTACAACTGTGATTGCAGTGTTTTTGTCATTGTTTTCCTTTTTTGACCTCTTTCCTCAAACGTTAAGCAATTTACAAGCCCACGGAGACGGGGAAAAAAACAAGAGCCATCATCTAAAGCCAGCCAGCCTAAAACCTCTGGAGCTCCAGCTAAATCAAATCAAGTGACAATAAAAGGGATTTGATTTGATTTAGCTGGAGCTCCAGAGGTTTGAGGCTGGATGGCTTTAGATGATGGCTCTTGTTTTTCTTCCCCGTCTCCGTGGGCTTGTAAACTCTGCTTTATGTCGACGCCGGTCCTGCTGAATGTGTTTAGATTGACCCTCCAGCTTCTCGCTGTGGTTTTGGTCATATATGGCCGTGGTGTTAAGTTCTTCATGCCAGAGGCAGCCAAAAAAGGTTTGTCCAATCAGAAGTGTTTGTTTGTTGTTCAGGTTGTTCCTGTGATTCTTCATCTCATCACCTCCATTAGCTCTGTGCGCCTCTACATCCCCAAAGACCTGCGGCCATATGACAACCGACAGAGCATGCTCAAATCCATACAGGTCAGCACACACACACACACACACAATGGGTTGACTTGTAATGACAAAGTATTAGCACTATTTATATATAAAAAAAGTATAAAAATAATGTCCTTATTACAGGAGGTTTAAAATGGAATAATCGTACCAATATCTATCTTCACATCCTAGCTATTAGTGTTGATAATCAGAAGACATCAACAAACATCGAAGTTCAGTGAATGTATTACAGTCGGTCTGTGCTCCTTCACACGGCCGGCGTTTTTCATACAGTGGAGAAAAAAAAATATTTTGATCCCCTGTTGATTTTGTTCGTTTGCTCACTGACAAAGAAATGATCAGTCTATATTTTTAATGGTAGGTTTATTTGAACAGTGAGAGACAGAATAACAAAAAGAAAAATCCAGAAAAGCTTATTAAAAAAGTTAAAATTGTTTTGCATTTTAATGAGTGAAATAAGTATTTGATCCCCTATCAATCAGCAAGATTTCTGGCTCCCAGGTGTCTTTTATACAGGTAAGGAGCTGAGATTAGGAGCACTCTCTTAAAGGGAGTCTCAGCTTGTTACCTGTATAAAAGACACCTGTCCACAGAAGCATTCAATCAATCAGATTCCAAACTCTCCACCATGGCCAAGACCAAAGAGCTGTCCAAGGATGTCAGGGACAAGATTGTAGACCGACACAAGGCTGGAAAGGGCTACAAAGACCATCGCCAAACAGCTTGGTGAGAAGGTGACAACAGTTTGTGCGATTATTCACAAATGGAAGAAACAAAATAACTGTCAATCTCCCTCGGACTGGGACTCCATGCAAGATCTCATCTCGCTGTGTTTCAGTGATCATGAGAACGTTGATGACTCAGCCCAGAACTACACGGGAGGATCTTGTCAAAGATCTCAAGGCAGCTGGGACCAAAGTCACCAAGAAAACAATTGGTAACACACTACGCCGTGAAGGACTGAAATCCTGCAGTGCCCGCAAGGTCCCCCTGCTCAAGAAAGCACATGTACAGCCGTCTGAAGTTTGCCAATGATTCAGAGGAGAACTGGGTGAAAGTGTTGTGGTCAGATGAGACCAAAATCCAGCTCTTTGGCATCAACTCAACTCGCCATGTTTGGAGGAGGAGGAATGCTGCCTATGACCCCAAGAACACCATCCCCACCGTCACTCATAGAGGTGGAAACATTATATTTTGGGGGTGTTTTTCTGCTAAGTGTACAGGACACCTGCACCGCATCAAAGGGACGATGGACGGGGCCATGTACCGTCAGGGCATTGAAGCCAGCTAGGGCATTGAAAATGGGTCGTGGATGGGTATTCCAGTATGACAATGACCCAAAACACACGGCCTTGTAGCTTAGACAAAGCTACAAGTTAGTTATGTCTTTTGTTTCAAATTTTTTTAGGACTGGTCTTAACCTTTTTTTAAGTCAATTACAGTACATAAAAACAAAGATTGGTCTAACTAAAATAAAATGTTACCCCTTAGTGAAGTGCTCTTAGTCAGTGGGCAAACATCTCAACATCGGCAGGGTTCAAATACATTTTCCCCCACTGTAAATCTGCGATCAAACCTTCTTCGTGATGAACTTAAAATGTTAATTCGCCCTTCCACAAATTAATTGTGGCTGCTATAAAGTTCTTTAAAAAAAGCTCTGTGACAAATACCTAAAAATAGTTGTACTTTAATTGAAAAACAGAATTAATTTACTTTGCAGTTAACTGAACAATTAATGTTAGATTTCTTGTTTTTCTAATGAGAAAGCTTTTGAGTTTTTCCAGTTTTAATGTAATATTTATTATTTAATAAGTCAGGAGTTGACATTCTCTTCATTTGTGCTCATAATGCAATATGCTATAATTCTAATGAAATTTCTCGAATGACATTGCTGATCAGTATTGTGATTTAATAATCACAATTATGTTGCTAAAAATTCTAGTCTGGCTATTATGCAGTATGACATGCATTATGGAGTAAGTTTTCATTGACTGAACCTGAAACTGGACTAAAATTCACAGATATTTTACTAAATATGCCTTCATTAGCAACACTTAAGTTTATTTCATGTTATGTTAACTTTAAGTGATAGTCTTAAGTTTTTTTTATTTACTTTCAAAAACCTGCAGAGGCCTTTTAAGAAATAGCTAACAAATGAACTTCATGTGACACCGTAGCATACTACTACTGTTTGCATACTGCCTCACATACTACACTGCAAAAAATTAAGACACACCTGTGCTGTTTTTTCAATGCAGAGCGTAACAAATTGTTTAATCTTTTTCTGTTGGACCATCTCAACTAATCTCCTAATGGAGGGTGTTGAATGACGGTGATTATAATAATTTCAAAGGTTTTAAAGATAAAAGCACATGACTGCTTCTGTTTGTGGTTTCCAGGAGGTGCAGAAACGTTTCCCAGATGGCGTTCCTCTGCTGGATCCCATAGATGACATGGGTATCAAGGATCCAGCGCTGAAGAAGGTCATTCAGAAGGTGGAGGCGTTCGAGCACAGGATGTACACGCACCCCCTGCACAGCGATCCCAACCTGGAGGCCGTTTACACTCTGTGTGAGAAGAAAGCGCTGGTGGGTCCACTGTAGGATGAGTGAATGTGTGGAAGTCACGGCGGGATTGATATAAATGTTGTTTCTTTTAATAGACGCAACCTTTTTCTGGTCAGCGCAGGAGTCGCAAATGTCATTTTAAAATATGTCTCTATTGTTTAAGGCGCACCAGAAGGGGTGGGTGTCATTTCCTGTGGCTGAAATCTTGAAGGTCCACAAAAACTAAACAAAAGCGGGAAACTGACATTAGTGCAGGGTGAATAGGTGCTCAAATTGAATCACAAACAATCATACGGCCTCATAATCGCTCACATTGTGCAACGGCATTAAGGGGATAAGTGTTTTTGTTTTAATAGGTTCACTGCAGGAGTTGTGCATGGGTTATATTTGTTGTTTTGTTTGCATGTTATGGAATGTAATTATCGGGTCAGATGCATTATGGGGACTTGGGATATCCCTAAAAACCAGATTAGACCTTTGGTTAGATCAACCCTGTTATAAAGATCTACAGGGAGTAACCCAGAACTATACATTCATAGCGGCCAAGAAATCCTGAAACTTTCCTAACACGCGCTAGATTGGCTTGGAAAGTATAAAATGTTCAATTGTTACTTTTTTACTACTAATATTTATTTATTGTGTAAATTGCATTACTTATTATATTTCTCTTATTTGTATATTTAAAATAATTTGCTTTAGATTTAAAATATTTAATGCCTGGATTATTTACTAAATATTTATTATATAATTAAATTCAATTATAATATTTGCCACCTGTTGAAAAACAATGTTTTCGATTTGAATACATTTGAGTCTCATCTAGGATAGGAAAAAAATGTCTGCTTTATTAAGTTGTACAATTGTTCATTGAGCTCATGCCCTAGTTGTAGGCGTGAATGTAGGTCATAGCATGTAGACCACGCTAGCATTAGCAATACGCAAAACAGCATGCTTATTGAATGCTGAAGTATGTATTGTTGATTGTTGGATGTGGTTTCTGGAGGAGTGAGAGATTCTTGCCCTTTTTGCTTGAAAACAATTCAGCTCCTCAAATGTCCTGTTTTCAGTCTGTGTCTGAATCACTTTAGAAAGATCTCATATAAGCCTTAAAGTGGATAATGGCATTAGAGCCACTCAGACAGTGAGTCTTGTAAGGGGTGACTCAGCTGCAGCGTAGCAGGCCAACAGCATTTAACCTTACTGTCTCACTGATATTGGCTATCTGGACTGATTTGGGTTCTTTTAGTGAACGGTAGCTAATTTAATTTTTAGCTAGCTAATTTTCACGTAATTTAGTCAGCCATGTAATTATCTCTGTCATTACAGGTCAGTGGTGTCATTCTGAATAATATGATTGTCACTACTTAAAGGAATGAAAAATATAGCACACCAATGGTAATAGGATTATAAGTAGTTTAAAGACTATTATTTAAAGGGATAGTTCACCCAAAACAGAAAATTCTGTCATTTATCACTCACACTCATGTAAATGCAAGTAATCATATGGTTTTGTGCATACTAAACCCACAGTGCATATATTTATTTAATAGCAGCCTTTGTGAATTCACAATAGCACTATGCTTTATTATGAGTTTTAAATTGGATTTAAAATATCATGCAGCCTTAGAAAATGGTCTAATAATGCTTTTCTTGGATTCTCGTCCGTGGAATTCACCACTTCAGGTATTTTGCCAGTTAATGCAATCAAGGCTGTTATTTTATTATAGAGTACTCAAATTTAATCGAAGAAACAATTAAAAAACTAACCTAAAACAAATTAAACTAATACTAATAAAAATGACAAGCACATACAATTATTGAAATACATTTTTATTTATTTAAATGGAAACTGAAAATCTTAAAACAAAAGCTAATTTAAAGTATAAAATAAACAAAAATGTTATATAATTAATACTAAAATAACCCTAAATACTAATGACAAATTTGTCAAGTGTTTTTGAAATGGAGACCCACTTCCTGTTTATCGTCGTCGTCATCTCCTAAAATACCCAACGGCATTGCTGATGTCCACTCTAAATGACGTAAAAGGTAATGCATGATCTTGAGTTAAAACAGTATTCTGCAGTCCCCAGAAATACATTGAATGAAGTCACATGACTTGTCTGTTATTCCTAAGTTAGACAAATATCTGCCCATGTTTTGTGTACTTCAGACAAATGAACATGTGGCGCTATTCTCCATAGCCAAAAGGCCAAAGGCACCGCAAATTGAATGATTCTTGGCTGAGTAATGATGCGAAAATTCAGCCTGATCACAGCAATCAATTACACTTTACTATGTGTTAATATACAAAACAGATATTCAAATTTTTATATTTCAAATTAACATTTAATTTTTTTATTATGCAAATAAATGCAGCCTTGCTGAGCAAAAGAGACTTCTTTTAAAACATTAGAAAATATTTACAGATGACACATTAGAACACTGTGAATATAATGATTATTCAGCCGCTTTATTTTCACAGAACAACAGTTGTTGTTGAAACTAACAGCGAACCTCAGTGCTTCTTGTTGTTGACAACACAGCAGATATATGTTATAAATTATTCTCATTACCGGTGCGTTCCAAACGGGATATATCGCCCTCCGAAGGGCACTTTGGAGTGAAAACAATCATGGCCGCTATATTGAAGGGTCGTTCCAAACCGAAGTGCTCAAAACTAGCCATTTCGAAGGGTACAACTGATGGTCACTTCGGGCTCCCATGATCCTTTGTGCTGATTCTATCCTTGATGACGGCGCCTCCGTGTGGGCACGGGAGGATGTCTCAGAAAGTCGCTTTAAGAAACGGTTTGGTCCCCTACACCCTTCAACCCTTTGAAGCTCTCACTCTGGAGAGTAAGCCCTTTGAAGGTGATTAGGGCATAGGGATGAGCCCTTCCGAATAGAACGCAGGGTACGAATTTGGGAAGATGTTTGTTGCGCATATCATGTTGTCACATCCATAAAAATTCATTAAAATGTTACTGAGCAACTTTCAGTGCAGATTTTCTTCGCGCTTTGAACTTTGAACCCTGGCTAACAAGAAAAAAACTTTACAATTAAAAGATGTAGCGCTAATAGCAAATGTTGAAATGAACACTAACAAGCTCTACAGTTTTCATTAATGCTACATGGACTCTTATTGTTAAGTATTACCATTTAATTTCAACAGTCATCTTAAAGATGGCCATCTTTAAATATCTGCCATACCATTAAAAACACATTTGGAATTGTTTGTTCGCACACTTTATTTGCTTCTATTTTAACACTTGATAATTATCTAATAATTAAGAAAAATTCACACAAAACTAATGCACTGTTTAAACTGTTAATGACAAGTGGCGTTCTAATTTTCATTTTTGTGAAGTGAACTAAGTACTCACCCTGATGTCGTTCCAAACCAGTAAGTAAATGGCGCTCTGTTCTGCCCAGGATTTTCTGTAAGCGTATTTAAATCATTTGAAGTTTCGCTCGTCGGAACAAAATAAACAAACGTGCTGTCAGTATTTCCGCCTCTAGATGTTTTGTTTGAATCTGAGAGCTTTCAGACCCTCCTGAGACAGACAGCAACATGTCCTCAAGAAATCGCAAGCACGTGGTAGCCATCAGATCAGTACATGATGATGCAACGCGTTCACGATCCACAGTACATGTCGCAAGCTAATTGCGAGAAGATGCATCCCTGTGTCGAAGCTGATACAGAAGACCGTACGCATTTTGTGTCCTGGGATAATCTCCAAAATGGCGCTACGCTAACACAGAGGAGACGTTACAGGTTCTAATAGTTGAATAAACTCGTTATTTTTGTTTTATTTCCATACAAAAGTATTCTCGTCGCTTCATAACATTCAGATTGAAGCACTGATGGCAGATGGAGTATCCTGGCGATGCTTTTCATACTTTTCTGGACCTTGACAGTGTTACTTGGCAGTTAATGGGACAGTCAAAAGCCTCCCATTTTTTATCTAAAATATCTTAAATTGTGTTCTGAAGTCTAACGCTTTTACGGTTTTGGAACGTTTTTTTATCTAAAATATCTTAAATTGTGTTCTGAAGTCTAACGCTTTTACGGTTTTGGAACGACATGGAAGTAAGTGAAAAAACGACAATTTTCATTTTGGGATGGAGTATCCTTAAAGGCTGTACATGAGCGTGCGAAAGGTGTGTTGTGACT
Source organism: Ptychobarbus kaznakovi (assembly GCA_027422405.1). Classification (NCBI taxonomy): domain Eukaryota; kingdom Metazoa; phylum Chordata; class Actinopteri; order Cypriniformes; family Cyprinidae; genus Ptychobarbus; species Ptychobarbus kaznakovi. The sequence continues at coordinate 16,382,465 of CM049796.1, forward strand.
GAGAGTAGCTGCTGTTTAGTTGTTTCTTCCTGGAACATGCGTCTTTGAAATGTTTGTTTAGGTAATGTTTCTGATGTGTTAAACCACACATGTAAAACGGGAAGTGCGTCTTTTCTCACTGTCAGTGTGCTTGTGTTTCAGATTGCAGGCGACATTAAAGCGGCAAAGCGCGAGCTAAAGAAAGCGCGTACCGTGCTGCAGATGGACGAGCTGAAGTGCAGGAAGCGAGTTCTGCGGCGCCTGGGATTTGCCACTTCCTCTGATGTCATCGAGATGAAAGGCCGTGTGGCTTGTGAGATAAGCAGGTTGGTTACAAAGAAAATACAAATAAGCACGATAGCCGTTCACCTATTTTTTTGTTCACAAGTCCTTGTTCTAAACAATTCTAGCTAATAGACTTGCATTGAAAGCAAACAAAACAAAATGTACTCTCAGGCAGCTGTTATTTTCAACACGCAGGCTCGTTTCTAAACCATCCTGTGGTGTTCTTGTGTGTTTACAGTGCAGATGAGCTGTTGCTGACAGAGATGGTGTTTAACGGGCTGTTCAACGACCTGACGGCGGAGCAGGCCACCGCGCTTCTCAGCTGCTTTGTCTTCCAGGAAAATGTAAGGCCAAAATGTTGTCATGCACATGCTGAAATGTGGTCTGGATGTAATATGAGAGAAGTCAATGGGTTATGACAGTTATGGGCCCAAATAACCTGTTGTGTTTGACTTGAAAAGGTCATGAATGCAGGGAATGAGGTTATTCAAAGGCCCAGCTTCTATTTGAGACTTGTGAAGCGTGTGTCATGTTCATTGAATAATACATGCAAATTAGTTTAATGTATACCAATATTATGCCATATTTGATACCATAAATTTAATACTGTAGATATTGAAAGCTATATTGTAAGAATTTTTTTTGTTAATTCGGAAGTTTTCCGATTTCAAGTTTTCCTTTCTCTTTGGAGTATTACAAAACGTATTTCAAACGCTCACTGATGCTCCAAAAGAAAAAAAATGCATTAAGGGCAGTACTAAATGAAAAATATGATATTTAAGCAAAACAAGAAAAATCTACATAACATTCTGTTCAAAAGTTTTCACGCCCTGGCTCTTAATGCATGGTTTTTCCTTCTGGAGCATCAGTGAGCGTTTGAATCTTCTGTAATAGTTGCAAATGAGTCTCTCAGTTGTCCTCGTTGTGAAAAAAATGGTTCTCAAAATCAGTCGTTGAAAAGGGTTCAAATACACAAAAATGCTGGAAAACCAAATAATTTGTGGGACCTGAAGGATTTTTCTGAAGAACAGCAGGAAGTTTAACTGTTCAGGACAAACAAGGGACTCATGAACAACTATCACTAAACAAAAAAAACACAGCTGTGGATCATTCGGGTAACAACACAGTATTAAGAATCAAGTGTATGTAAACTTTTGAACGGGGTCATTTTTATAAATTCAACTAGTATTTTCTCTTGTGGACTATATGTAAACATTTTTATGTTAAATATCTTATTCAGGTCAGTACTAAATAAACAATAGCATGCATTTTGTATGATCCCTCTTACTTGGTGAAATAATCAACATTTTGCAGATTCTGCAAGATGTATGTAAACTTTTGACTTTAACTCTGTGCAAAGCATTTACTTCCCCATAATGGTAAATGAATATCGTGTGTCAAATATCGAATATTGTATCAATATGGCCACTAAGGTGAAGTTAATAACATCTGTGCCACCAAAAAGAGCAAGTAAATTGCCATTGGTCAGATAAATAAACACACCATTTGTTGACCCAGTGTTATGTCTGACCCAGTTGTGCATGTTTGCACGTGGAGCACATGGATTGTGTGTGCCATAGTTCAGCTGTTTCTTCTCTTTAGTCATCTGTCAGTTTAGAGACTTTTCACCTGTCATAAGATGATGGGAAAGAAGGGATAGAAAGGAAAAATATCCTACAGGAGGCGGCAGAGAGAGATCTTAAGCATGTTGTGATTCACCATGAAATTGGTGAAAGTGTCGCCCAGGGCCATGAACACCCATAAAGATTAAAAATCTTTATGATTTTTTATCTTTTCAAAATCATAAATATATGGATGTTAAGAGACATGTGTGATTTGGACAATCCTGTTTTCAATGACAATTTTGTTTTTAATTTTCAAAATAAAATTGTGATTTTCTTTTTTTTGTCAAAAATCTAAAAAAAAAAGTGTCCTGAAATCATAAGGAATAAAAAGAGCCTTAATAAACATGCAATTCTTAAAAAGAAAACCTTTTTCTTATGACAAAATAATATTACGATGCTTTACTGCCTATTAGTATATGAAAAACGTTTGCCTCATGTGGTACAACCATCATACAAAAGCATGCTGGGAAAATATATAATAAAAATAAAGATTTTTACGTGACATTTTTAGTCATTAACCCATTAATAACAAATTAAAATTTGTGTCACATGATGCAGAGTTTTTTATTTATGGTTGCCAAGCAGTGTCACTTGCGGCAGATAATTATGCATTATTACCAGAAAATATTTATTGTATCGTCTCCCACTAGTGATTATGCTTTTGTTGAGAAGTCAGTCCACATTTTTAAATGTTGTTTGACATCATCCATGCTTACTCTGTGTTCACAACACAAGCCTGGGCTGGAAGATCTCATTCCAACACAAGGTTTAGAAAGTTAAAGTGTACTAGATATCTTGTGTGTTCAATCCAGTTTTCATAATTGTTCCTGACAGCGTCCCTTCATTCCCTTGTTTTAACTAGCTTCTCTCCATCAACAGACTAACGAGATGCCCAAACTGACGGAGCAGCTGGCCGGACCACTTCGACAGATGCAGGTACTGTGTTCAGGAGAGAGGACTTGGTCAGGCACCCTGAAATTCTTCACATTACAGTCTTCCTATCACACGCACTATTTACCAAATAACACTTAGACTCCCGCCACTGTTTGCGTTCATGGATTAATCGGATAGGTCAGTCTTGATCCTCCAAAGACGTGGTTTGGAACAGTTTGACCGTGTTTTTACTATATGTGAAGTGTTTGTTTGTGGGCACATGCAGGTCGGTTTGATGGCCTCGTTTCACAGCTTCAGCTGCTGTGACGGTAAACTGTTCAGTTGTTTAAACCACTACTAAACAAGCATAAAACAAAGCAGAAATAGTCCACTTAAAAATTAAAACGTCACTTACTGAGCCTGTGGAGCACAAACGGAGAAGTTTTGCAGAATGTCCAGGTGCTCTTTTCCTTATCTTGTTCCCATTTGTCTTCTGAAGCAGTGTTTTCTGAAAAATGCATAAGCTCTCAAAGCATCTTGCCTTTACTGATCCCGTAGCATCATGAATGACTTGCGTTCTGCTGTGTTTGTAGGAATGTGCCAAGCGTATTGCTAAGGTGTCCGCAGAGGCCAAGCTGGACGTGAACGAGGACACGTACCTGAACCAGTTCCGCCCGCACCTGATGGATGTGGTCTACACCTGGGCCAACGGCTCCTCATTCTCTCAGATATGCAAAATGACAGACGTGTTTGAAGGTACTTGTTTACTCGTAACAAATGTATCTATCCAATAATTACAATATTTTTGTGATTTCATTTAAGCTAGTTGTTTCTTATGGTGTGTGCACGGTGAAAGCAAATTTATGTTCGTGAGAGTAGATTACATACAAAGTCAATGCAAAGACGTGAATAGATACAAATTCGCTCCAAGCAACGCAAGTTATGTGAATTGGTCGATGCGATTGCTACGAACGTGCGATTATATGCCTAAAAACATGTCTTCTGCACAAGTTGAAAATTTCAACTCCAGTGGAAAATTCACATGACGCGTTGTTGCAAAAGCCAATCAGCAAAGAGCTTATTGACACGTCCAGTTGTAACAGACAATGAAGGAGTGCATTATGCGATGGTCTTATTCACACAAGTGACATGAAAAACATCCTGTGAGTGATAATGTGATGTGAATATTCATTCGCCTTTGGTGTACGCACACCGTTAGACCATTGGTTTCAGGGAATCACTTCTCATGAGTGTTCACTTAACCTACAATGTTGTTGTAGATAAAACAAAAAAAATATATATTTAGTATTGCTATGTTAGTACATAAAATTACATATTTGTTATTAATTTAGTGAAAAGTATGCCTATGCATGTAACGTTTTTTGCTTTATTTGTTTGTTTATTTATTTAACATTTTTAAAGATTTTGAATCTGCCTGTTTGATCCATGTTATGGCTCCTCTGATTGGTAGGAAAGAAAAAATCACATTTAATGCACTTGCTTATATAATAGATGGATAGGCAGATGGATGATTGATTTGATTTTTGTTTTATTTCCCAGCCCTAAATCCCGAAGAAGGCTTATATTTGATTCTACCATAAAAAGGCTATTTTCATATCATTCCTGTTTCCCAGAAATGAGCATATGTAATTAGTTTGTGAAACTATTAGGAATCAGTGATGTTGTATTTGGTCCTGACTTCACAAGTACAGCATGGGGCATGTTGTGAAATAAAATGATTTAAAACGTATTTTCAGCATCATCTCCCAGAAGCCTCTGCTCTGAGATTTGGCCGTGCATGTGGCATGATGTGAGTTTTGAAACGCAGATCTCATGTCTTGTCAAGAAAATCCCCCATCTGTCCGTGCTCCAGCTCCTGAGTGAGATTTTGGCTGCGTTCATGTGCATTAGCAAACAGCAAAGCACTTGTAGTGATAAATTGCAGTGAGGGAGAGATGTTATATGAAAAATGGAGAAGTCCCCCTATTCTCTTTATCTCATCCACTTTCACCTCAAACTGAATTTGGCTGCGTTTCCCAAAAGTGCATCGTAAGCCTAAGTTGATTGTAGCTCCATTGGTTTAAATGGGTCTACGATTTACTTAAGCTTATGCTTTTGGGAAACGCAGCCCTGCTCTCAATAGAACGTCATGCCAGCAAAATCGCTTGTGCCAAGAAAAGTTTCATTAGAAATAAACATTGCTAATACAACTGGACATTGAAACTATGGGTTGCAAGCACTGAAAATGACCATATGTGGTTGGTATGTAGTAAGTGCGAGGAGGACTAACTCTCTCTCTCTCTCTCTTTCTCAGGCAGTATTATCCGCTGTATGCGCAGATTGGAGGAGCTCTTGAGGCAGATGTGCCAGGCAGCCAAGGCCATTGGAAACACGGAGCTGGAGAATAAGTTTGCCACGGGTAAGACATGCTCTAGACTCGTGGTGTGACTCATTGAGCTAAATAGAGCCACGTGCACGAGTATCCAGTTTATTGTGGGCAGCTTTGAGCAATTGACTGGTAAACCGTCTTGGAAAGATTTAATTATTGATCACATTCTGAGAACCTATGGACTCGAGATGCAAGATAACAAACTAATCTAGATCATCTCAATATTGCTGTTCTGTATTTTCACTCGTTATTTAATATACAACAGAAAATATATATATTTATTTTTTTACTTGGTGAGCTGTCTTCTAAGGTCAGAAAGAAGTACTTTATGGAAGTATGCGGTCTTGAACATGCTGAATATTGGCTGTAACAGACCTCCATACTCAAGGGGGCATCAGAGTTTCATTAAACCAGATGTGGTGGTGTTTAAATAGATGGCTGTAAACATGCAATTCAGCTAAATTGCTCATAATTGCCATTTAAAGGGAAAAATATATTTTGCGCTTGACTCGTTCCATCGTATACTTGTTACATTTGGTGTCGTCTGATAGTTTTTGTAATGAAACGAAGCTTGTTTATCTAGAAGCATCAGCAGTCATGCGTTTTCACACAGTACGCATCCTGCATGAAAGCTCCTCACGGGAAGAACATAGGAGACTCTTTAGCATGTTGCTAAGCTAATAACATGGCGTTTTAATAAGCATACATTTTTTTATCAAAATTTATTCCAATAGTTATTGTTGGTAAATCAATTCTAATATAGATGGATGTTACCACGTCGCTAAGATAATTACACAGTATTCACTTTGTTCAGAATTGGTTCCAATAGAGTTGGATGTGAGCATGCCGTTAAGCTAATTATGTAGTATTTGATTAGCTAACAAATACTTGGGTCAAAATGGATTTCAGTAGAGTTGGATGTTAGCATGTTACTAATTATACAGTATTCGATTAGCTAACGAATACATTAATCAATTTTCCAATAGATTTAGATGTTCACGTATTGCTAAGCTAATTACGCAGTTATTGATTAGCTAACAAAATCAATTCCAATAGAGTTGGAAGCTAACGTATTGCAAAATTAAAAAAAATATATAATAAAATAGTCAATTTGAATTAAAATGCAGTATTGTTTATCAATACTGTCCAGTGTAGAATGAAAAGAACATTGTTTGTACAACACAATAGGAGTTGTGTTTTGGGATTGTTTGTAAAAGATATGTGCAACATTGGCGGTGTCTGAAATAACCCCTATACAGTATATATATTTAGTCACTTGTGTCTGAAAACATAATGGACATTATCAAGTGCACTCGTTCAATCCTATAATTCACAGCAATCAATGTACATAGAAAAAGGCTAGGCACTACAGAATAACTTTGCACTGTGTCAGCTCTGACTTCGCTCGCTTGTTTTCATTCTGCAGACTATTACTGGAGTGATACAGGGAACAGTGATTGAGGGCACACGAGCTGATTTCACATACAGCCGCTGCCTCACACAAAGGCCTAAATGAGATATAACTAATGGAACAGCCTTTGTGTTGTAGCATGTCTATGATGCCTTATAATGCTGTCAGCTTTGTTTCAAACCGCACACATTAACACTGCTTTTCCCATTTTTTCTGCTTCTGTCAGTGTTTTTTTGAAACTCAAACACATTTTCTTGTTTTTCACAGGTATAACGAAGATTAAGAGGGACATCGTGTTTGCTGCTAGTCTTTACCTGTGAATCCTGAGGTTTATATATTTCTGTGTTTGCTATTGTACTTTTTACTATTTTTTTTTTTCATTTTGCATCAAAACAGTGAAGGACAGAATTTACATGAAACTGTTTTATTTGTGTTTGTCATCAAGCATAATGGGTTTTTGTTTCCATCATAAAAGCGCAACATATTGTACATAATTTTAACAGTTTTAATAAAAAAAAATTCTGTGTAGTGATTCTTTTTTTCATACAGATAAAAAAAGGTTTTTCTTTTGTGGCTTAATAGAGGTACACTTCTATTAGTTTTTGGAGATATACAGGAAGCTGTGGTAGCAGCAGAAGCAGTCCAGCCAAGGCAACGTGGGACAGCGTCCATAGAGAGATCCCCAGAAAGGGGCGTCTGGAGAACATAGAAAGCAAGGTTACATTCATAGGTTTCCACCCTAGTGGTTTGCCCTCGTAGTGGGTGCATGCTGAAACCCCTTCCCATCCACAGAGGCTCATCATAGCTTAGTTTGGGTTTTCATAATGATTTCCATTCGTAGGTGTCTCTTGTAAGGTGGTGTGTGGGATCTCTGCCTCCTTCTGTGGTTCAACTTTCTTTTTGAAGAAATCCGACACAAAGAAAACCTGTAGGGCGTGAGAGGAGGTGATATGATTGAGGTTTACAGTCACAGTGGCCGAGCCTGAAATGTCAGTGTTTAGTACATCTACTGTAACGGAAAATATAATTCACTCAAACCCCTACTTATTTCTTCTGTGGAACACGATTAGATGTGTATTAAAAGGGACTGGAGCTGACAAAAAAATCCAGAAATTTAAGTTGTCGATTTTTTAAATATTTTGATCTTGTTTTGAGTTTAAATAGATTTTTAGAGTTTAGCTAAAAAATTTCAGACTGATGGAATTTTATTTAGTTCTAAATTTAAGCACTCTAGACATTGTTCAATTCTATTCAGTGCTGTTAACTAAAACTATTAAAATAGTTTTTAATTTAAATAATACAGCTAAAATATAAATTAAGTTTAAAAAAAAACTTGAGTTGAAATACCAATAACTGAAATAAAACATTTATTAGTATTATTGATATACTATAAGTAAAACTTTTAAATTAGTTTCCATTTTTATATTTTAGTTTGACCTTACAATTATATAATAATTTTTTGTGTGTTTTAATGCATGTCTATAGATAGTTCTTGTTGTATTTTTAATTTCCATTAGTTTTTATTTTAGTACTTCAAGTTAATCTTAAAGAAAATGGGAAAACATTAACTGAAATAACAAAAAATGATTTTAATTTAAGATAACCCTGATGAACACTATAGTATTTAAATTAAAATACAAAAATACTAAGTCTGTTATTCAATAAACCCCAGAGAAGGAAGTAATGACAAGTAAAGCTTGTTTCCACCGTAGAAACTTCCCCAGGAACAAGGGACTTTGTGCCTGTACTCGGTGTGTCCACCGCAGGAACCAGGATCTAAGAATTTGCCCATCAGAAAGTCCCTGCTTGCGAGGAAGTACTTTTCCGTAGGTCTGGAACTATCGGGGGGGGGGGGACTTGGGCTGAAAATGCTGATTGGTTCACGCAGCATTGTATTTCAACCACCGTTTATTCGCATAATTTTCAAAATATTAGTTATTGTATCATGAATAGTTTTAAGAGTATTTCAAATGTAGTTTGTTTATAACGACAGCACCTATTTGAAAATTGCTTCGCGGTTTCGGAGACGCGAGATCCATGTGATCGTAATATTCGTAAATAATTTCATTGTATGTACGTTCCCTGAACTACATTTCTGCGGCTATTAATGTTTAACTCTTTTCCCGCCAGCGCTTAAAAAAAAAAAGTTGTCAGCCACCGCCAGCATTTTTTATGATTTTTACCTAAATTTGACAGCCCTCAGAATATTTTCTGCTATGAATATATGAACACATTATATATCAAAATAAAGAATCAAGCCTCTGCTTTTAAACAAAGAAAACTATTTTATTCTATCTTCATGTGTTCATGTTTTATCACCACTTGAATGCAGATAGGTTTCATCAGAAATACAACATTTTGGACAAAAAAACGGAGAAAAATGCATTATCAAAGTAGTGCGTTTTCAAGCAAAATACATTCAGATTAGGGCTGCACGATATGTCGCATGCGATATTTAATGCGCATCTAGTCCGTAAAGCCGGTCGTGTAATCAGCGGTGATTTCACATAGCGCTGCAGTTACCACACAGAGCCGTTGTTCATTGACAAGCTGCGCAAATCTAGGTTGATAATGAATGTGGTTTTGCACAGCTTTTCAATGAACATCCCAGTTCCTGGGATATTGTTGTGGAAAAACGACTTATTTTTGGGTGAACTTCCTTGAAATTAGCTTCCTGCAAGCAGAAATCATCTGTGTGTTTTTGATCGTGTCACTCACCACTAGTAAAGCCACGATGGCTCCTTGTATGAGTCCTACGAGTACATCACTCCAGTGGTGTTTGTAGTCTGAGACACGAGACAGTCCCGTATAGACAGAGGCGGCGATCAGGAAGAACTGGAGTGTGGGGCGAAGGAGCCGTGCCCATTCAGCTTGCATTCTTGCTTGAAGATAAAGCTATGAGAAAGGAAAAGACTGCTCAAACTCATTGTTTGCGAGAGAGGTTTAAAACTCGTACAGCATGTGACTTCGCTGATCCTCTCGTGATGACTTCACTAACACAGTCATGTTGTTTTCCCATGCTACCTAATTCTTCCTCTGTTTACGAAGTGGCTTTTTTCATGTTATCGCATGCCTGAGAATGTACCGATAATTCTTGTTTGACCTGTTAAAGCCGCCACAGTCAGCCGCTCCACCTTCTCAAAGTAGAGACTTCCTTTCACAGGAACCAACCGAGGTTATTTTAGTCGACAGTACACTGAGCCTCTGATAAATGTGAATTATACTTAAATATTAATCATTATGCTATCACCTTACAGGTCTTGTTGTCGAAATCATTAATCATTTAAAGGTTTGAAGGAGTGATCCGAGTAGAACGATAGTTTCCAACAAGGAATCAATGTGGGCAAAACAAGGTCTGTTTAACTTCCACTACATGTAGACGTGTGCTTGCGCAACAGTATGAAACCCTAAAATCAAAGCTGACATTTGTTTGGAAACTGCAAACACAAATAATTACTTTGACAAGCTGATGGGAAGAAATCCTAACACTCAACCCCACGCTGGGCAAAGATTCCCAGAAATCATTGGAGTCCCTAAAAATACCCCCTCCAAAAAGTGCACACAAACTCGAGAATCATTTCTAGGTTATATTTCTGGTTAATGCTTGTAATCTTATCTGAATCTGAAAGTCTATTATCAGGATTAAGAGTCAAATACTTTTGATAGGGAAGCAGTTTAAAAAAAAAATTCTGTTGTCTTTCAGTTTTGCTGAACATTGACCCCAGGTCTGATGTGTTTATTTCAGGGTTCAAATGTGCTGTGAGCTTTAGCCGCATGTCCTTAAAGCTTGTGCTCTCATGATAAGATTATAGTAGGTTGTGTTTGCTAACAAGACTGTAATGGAGAAGTTCAGTAGAATGACATTTTAAGATTACTCTGCTGACTCAATATACCCCAGCCTGACAGATAATGGGTATTTCCCAAGGAAAAATCAATGAAGTAAAACACAAATCTACAAACTTTTATCCCATTTCCTAGTCACTCAGTAACAAGGATGGTATTTAATGGACCAGTTTGGGTCTGGTTTGTTATTGGGTTATGTAATGCTGATTGTAGTTCAATTATTACCTCATTACCCAAGAACATCAATACTTAATACAGTGTGAAAATACCTGTATACACTTAGGAATAAACTTTGAATTAAAAGGATAGTTTGCCTCAAAATAAATAATATATATATATATATAATTTACTCACCCTCATGTCCTTCCAAAACTGCACTCTTTTTTTCTACTGTGTAACAAGAATCAATTCTTCAAAACATCAACTGTTTGTTCATAAAAGTAAATAGTCCAAACCAACACTGGTCTTCTTGGTCACACTTTATTTTAAAGTCCAGTTCTCGCTATCAACAAACCATTAACTCTGACTTTTGTCTCAATAAACTCGTAATTTGCTGCTTATTAATAGTAAGGTACTTAAGTTTATATTAGGGATATATAATATGGTCTTGCAAAATAAGCTTCAAGTATTAATAAGCAGTCAAAATGTTAATAATAGACATGCTAATGAGCAAGTTAATAGTGAGAATTGGTCCTAATGCTAAAGTGCTACCGTTTTTTATGTTCCACAGAGGACAGCCAGTCATAGGTTTACCACATGAGGGTGAGTAAAATGATGACAATACTATATTTTGAGTGGACTATCCTCTTAACAAATGGGGTAAAACATAAAAGACACTTACGGCCAGGAACAGCATACAGTACATGGAGAATGAGGAGTGTCCCGAGTAAAACGAGAGTCTGCAACAAAAACAATTGAAAAAAAAGTGTGGGCAACACAGACGGGCTGTTTAATTACCTACTACATGTAGACATGTGCTTATGCAACACTATGAAGCCTTTAGTTAAAGCTGACATTTGTTTTGCAAATCTGTAAACAAACTAAGAATTGCTTTGACAAATTGGCGGGCTGGAATCCTAACACTGAACCCCTCGCTAGGCAAAGATTTGCATTGTCCCATTAAACACTCCCTTTAAAAAGCACACACACACCCTTTTCCGGGTGATAAAGGCATGTTCGGGGGAGACACGAGCTGACTGTCGGGGGTCGGGACAGGGGAAGTGTGGAAAGCGTCAGAGAGGGAGGGTGGTCTGGCTATCCGGCAGGCTTTTGTGTGTTCCTGTTTACTTAAGCTTAGGCCACTTGTCGACTAGGAGCATCCGCCTAGTGACTGACGCCAAATAAAACTTGAATCATTCAAGCTGAACAACTGCCATAAACTCAACTACTGCGAACATGCTTCTTTCAAATCGATCTACTTAAAAGCAGAGTTTAACTAGATCCGGGTCAGTGTGCAAATTATAATGAGGCCAGATCTTCATGTTCTTGTTTGCTGATTGAATTACAGACCCGGTCATGAGATGAGAGACAAAGCAGAGCTAAAGAGAATTATCTGTGAGGTGGAGAAGCTAAAATAACGCATTGCAGACTGCATATTCTGAGAGTGCCTGAGGATAAAACAGAACGAAAGGGCTACACGGACTCAAAAGAATTTAAGACCTGCTTCAGATTTTTTAATCATTTATATCTAGACCTGGATAACTCTCTCACCCTTTAACACACAAATACACTTGCTTGGCGATCAAGAAGACTATTTTCCTGAGGAGAACACTGCCGTGTGAAAGGTGATCTGGGTTATTCTGGGCTCAGACCCTCTACTGCTCTTTATTTGCTCTATAAATGGCATCGTCTCCTAGGCAAACACTGGACGACCACCAAAGAGGTGCTCTTCTGCGAGAGAGAGATGGAACCACACCTATGTTAAATGAGAACATTCTAAGAGGGCCTGGGATACTGCTGGCCTTGAGTCTGGCCCAAGAACCCAAACAGAAAGCCTGCATGCTCTGAAACGGCTAACCGCAGGATTAGAGACCACTACAGCGTGTGAACCACAGATTTCCAGCAAGAGCTTGGGTGGCCAACAATGTGGACAACTGACCCCAAAAAGAGTTCACAGAAAAAGACACTGGGAAAGCCCTTCATTTCAATGTTAACGAGGGAGTTTCTTCTCAATGCAATGCCAAATATAAAGTATGCATGGCACATATGAGGTCACAGTAGAACTGGTTCTGCTAATTGGACCCTTCGTGTAAATCTTTAGAACTGCAACAAATTCCTTGTCAGGCCCATCTTTTCAAAAAGGTTCAGAGGATAAGTTATTTTAAGGGACAAGCTTGTCTTATACGGAATGCAGATGCAGGCTAGAGTGGCTGGGAAGTTTCCAGGATGGAACCACATTAAAGAACAAATTTGAGGGGTTTCTACTTCCACCCCAAGAAAAAACCCTTTCTTGCAACTCTTCTATCCAGAACAGGACACCCAGTAGTGCAGGGTGTCTAATGCTGCTCCTTGAGCACCTGCAGGGCTTGGTACCACACCTACCTAGAAGTTTTGAGTGACCCCGAAGACCTTGATTTAGGGCTATAGCTAAACTCTGCAGGACAGTTGGTTCTTCGGGTGTAAAATTGGACACCCCTGCAGTAATGCATTGTTAAAGGAAGGGTATTCAATCCTGCAAACTTCTTGTAGAGGTTATTTCCTAAACACACTTGAACCAACTAAACAAGGTCTTCAGGATAACTAGAAACTTTCAGGCAGGCATTCTGGAAATGCTATTCTGTGGGGTGCTCCCCAGAATTCTGTCATTAATTACTCTTAAACACTAATTAATACATACACAGCATACACAGCAATGCAACTGCCACGTCCAGAAAGGTAGAGGACATCATTAAAATAGTCCTTGTGACATCAGTGGTTCAACAGAATTTTTTTTGAAGCTATAAGAATACTTTGTGCACAAAGAAAACTAAAACGGCTTTATTCAGTGATTTCTTCTCTCGTAGATTAATAAAATCACTGTTGAACCACTTGTCACATGGACTATTTCCTTACAACATTTCTGGTTGTTGAACGTGGTAAAGCTCCAAGATTTCATCAAAAATATCTTAATTTGTGTTACGAAGATGATCGAAGGTCTTACAGATTTGAAACGGCTTGTGTAATTAATGACAGAATTGTCATTTTTGTGTGAACTACCACTTTAAGGTAAAGAGTAACTGCTAGTGACCTATAAGAGAGTATTACCTACCTTCCCTCATTGAACTTGGTTGGATCACCAGTGCAGACGAAGTCCTCAATGTAAGCCCCTCCTGTGCAGTTGATCTGCGTCCAGTCCGGTTTGCACACATTCAGGAAGTGTGGCCGCAGCCGGCCGATGGAATACTTGGCAATGTCAGTGAGTGATTGGCTCATGGCGGCACCAAACAAGAAGGTGCCAATGGCCTTATAGATATAGGCCACATAACCGTTGCAGAAAGACTTTGATTTGACGCGGTTTAGATAGACTGAAAGGCACTCCCCTATAATCATCTGTGATGGAAGAGGAAGCAAAAAAACATTACTTTTCTTTATTCTGATGAGATGGTCAAAACATTTCTTACAACCAGTCATGTGTTGATGATATTATTTGAGGATTGTTTCTAAATCTAATAAGGATGTCCACACGTACAAGAATAGAAGACAAGATCAAACAGCAAAAGCACTTGACAATGCAGCCATCACAAGGATTTCCCTGAAATGTCCTTAACATCACAGTTACCCATGTTTGCATTACAAGCCACGTTTTACTTGTGTTTTTTGTTGTTGTTTTGTCCCTTATGAAGACCAGTACAACATACCGAATGGACTGTACTTCCGTCTCTAATGTCATAATATGGTGTGTCTACAATGACTACAGTCTGGTGACTGCAATACTGTATTACCTTCTCTCTCAATGATAAAGTATAAAGCTTGGGTAATGTGTATTAAGTTGTTTACTTTACTAAAATATCCTGGTTGAAATACATAAAATGCTGCAGTTTTAAATATAAATTAGCAGTAACCTAAATCAAATGTTTTAACATTTAGGCAGCGGTATGTGTGCTTTGAGCTCACATGGGTGACTGTGAGGTTATACAGATGTGTATGTCTCTCTGTGTGTGTGTGTGTGTGTGTATATGTATATATATATAGGAAATGTTATCCATAATGGGTAAGCTCATTTTAAACAAACTGATGTTTCTAATACCATTGAATGGACAGTGCTGAATTGTAGATGCTATCACACAAGATAAAAAAGCCTGCTTTAAAGAAACAGTTATGAGATGTAACCACAGAGAGACTCCTACTCTAGTCTAAACGTCTCACCACTAGACTGTGTGGTATATGAGCTTTCATGAGAAATATATGTGGTAGTAGAAGACCAGTAGACAAAGTTTCCACTCCGTTGGTTGCCTTGTCTCTTAAACCTGTAACGGTCTGTTACAAGAGTTAACTGCTGTTCAAAGCATTTTTTAGTGTACGAGTAATTTAAGGAATAGTTCACCTAAAAAAATTTTTTTTTAATAAATTTGACATTTGAACTTGCATGTCATTTCAAAGAATTTGACTTGTTTTCTTTTAAGGAACACAAGTGGAAAAATTTTCAAAAATGTTTATAATCATCTTTTCCAACACTGAAAGCACATAAACTGGCAAAAGTACCATAAAAGTACTCATTATGACTCGATATTCCAAGATTTATATTGGTGCACCATCCCTTTAAGCATCTATCTACCGTATCTCCTTTGAACTGTGGTTAGATCTCAAAGTCCTGTTTCTCAAGCTGGCATAAGAACATACGAACTGACCAGAGAAGCATGCAACAAACATTATATGCATAAAGAGAGAAGAAGAGAGATATGGGAAGGGGGTGTGAGCTGCTAGTGTAACAAACAGATGGGCACTTACAGTAAGCACAGTGATAGGTATCATTACTCCTCCTAATAACTGATAGGTAATGGTGTCTTCTTTATAGGGGTAGCTGATAGAGTCATCGTTACAGAAAAATCCTCGTTTGAATGATTTGTGTTGTATTGTGAGTATTGCAAATGGGAGTCCAACTAGCAAAAAAGCAGTGAGAGAAACAAAAAACAAAAACCAGAGGTTAACAGAGTGCCCTCATACCCTATTCTCCCCAATTCATGCAAAGGTTGTTCTCCTCTGGGAGGTGCTCGTACAGAAAGATAAACTGTGAGTTAGACAGACATTCAAGTTTCTACTTTAACACATAATGAACAAAGGGTTAGCAAGTAGGTGGTGTGGCAGCCAGGGATGAATTTTGCTAAAAGTTGCACTTTGTCTTTGAGTAATGTAGGATATTCTTGTTAAAGTGTTGTATTGCTTTGTTTTCATTCTCAAGTGGTTTTGAGGTCGACATGGGAAGTGAAAAATGTCAAATAAAGCTCAAATCATTCAACAGCAGGCTAACAATGACGAGTAGATCTCTTTTGAACCTTTACATATAGCAGATGGTGTGAGATCCTCATTTTTCTCTGTCTTTCAAGCCCTGTTCACAACTGACTGCAATGTTAATTGCTTGAGGTTGCTGGCATGGTTTTCCATCCGGTTTTGCATCATTTTATTATATCACTGTATCATATAGCACACTGTAAACACTCACAGTAACATTAACTTTTCAGGAAACTCCACTGTCTCCTCATTGGAAGACGCCACATTTGCTGAACACACCCATATTGCATTGTCAACTCTCACACTTTGGTCAGTGTGAACAAGGCTTTATAGGTTCGAAAAATGCATTTTCCATGTTTTTTGTCACACCATTATGTCATAAAAGAGCTCTTAAATGCTGCTCCACCACAGTTAGAAACATTAAAGTGGCAACATAAACATCAAAAAGGTGCAAGAAGGGTAACTTTGGTTAGACACCACCAGCAAAAACTTTACAAGCCTGTTGGGGACATAAAGGTTACTCAAGCATGGAAGCAAAGCATGTGGTAGGGATTAAGACATTTACTCAACATGCAGGGAATATGGCCTGCTGAGACGTTTGTGTGCGTGTAAAGTCCATGAACGGCTCAATCCGCTCAGAGCGGATAACAGTCATGTGGATCAGTGCAGGTTACCCAGCACCAAGCGAAGTCTCCTAAAATTACACCGTATCTTCTCTCTATCTCCGGTAAAAGCTGCATTGTCATGGTCTGTGATGTGCTGGCTGAGCGTATGGGATTTCAGAGTCATTAGGAACATCGGTGTAACGTTAACGCCGCACGGATCGGTCATTTAGATCATCACTTGCATGCTGCCTGGACTGGCTTGGCAGGCAAGTGGAAGCTAAGGGTTGCTTACATAGAGGTCAAACCCAAATCTTGCAATATGGGAAGTTTGAGGTTTTCTCAAGCTTGTGGGTTATGGGATAGAAGTCAAACAGGGTTATTCATGGAAATGATTTCTGAAACTTTTGGAGATGTTTTAGAGGAAAAAGTATGCCATCTGTACTCCAGAAGATATCAACTATCTGCTCTTATCACATTCCAGACGGATCACAATATCCTAGATACGTCTTCCATCAGGTCTAGATTTCATTTTTTTTTGTTGCTGAATTTTGTCTTAAAAATTATGTAATTAACTATGAAGTAAGCATGGGGCTTGAACATGGGTACTTGAGATGTGACCAAATGGTGACCCTTCCTAAACATATTCAGGAAGTTTCTATGGTTTGGTTGGAAACCCAAGAACCCTCTTTTGATGAAAACCACAAACTTTGCCCAATTTGTAGTTGCTTCTAAAAAAAAAAGCAGCAGGAGTAGTTTGAATGAGGGTGTTTTTAAATACATTCCTAGCCCAAAATACCTCAAATCTGAGCTAATCTAAAACAGCTACTTTAAGGCTATTTCTTGTACTTGGTGGACATCCTTGGCTAAGAAGTTAATGAAAAGCAACATGCCCAGAGTATCCCTACACAAAGGAACAAAAACATTGCTTGGATGCAAATGAGCTGTTGCAATGTTTCTGTCCCAGCACTGTATCTACACCAAACACATGTGGTGTACCAGAATATGCCACAACTAAATTGCAGTCTACAATGGAAGTGACTTTTGTCACACCTTCAGTTGAAGGGAAGTCATTTCACACCTTCAGTTGAAGGGAAGTCGTGGCCTCATGGTTAAAGAGTCGGACTCATCTCGGGCCGGCAGGAATTGTAGGTGGGGGGAGTACAGCACTCTCTCTCCACCCTCAATACCACGACTGAGGTGCCCTTGAGCAAGACACCGAACCCCCAACTGCTCCCTGGCCGCAGCATAAATGGCTGCCCACTACTCCGGGTGTGTGTTCACTGTGTGTGTGTTCACTGCTGTGTGTGTGCACTTTGAATGGGTTAAATGCAAAGAACAAATTCTGAGTATGGGTCACCATACTTGGTCATATGTCACTTCACTTTTGAAAGGCGGTTTCTATTTTTTACATGCCACAGAGCTACACCAGTATTATATTTTCCCCATTCATCTGAAATATAATTTTTCGTCATTGTTCTTTTGTGATGTTTTTATTTTCATTTAACTAACTTCTGATAGATTGAACTTTGGTTTCTGGCCTGTCATCCTTTGTTTTTAACTGTATATGGATTGTTGCACAACAGCTTTAACAAATTCTCAAGAAATTCATTCTGCTTGTGTTTAGTGTTATTTCTGGTAACATTGGGCCTCATTTATTACATAGGATCAGAACGAATTTCTTGGAAAATATGTAAAAACTATCATGTAGCTTTCAATTAAATGGGACAATTTATGTAAAAAATTAGGGCAGATACACATAATATTTTCCTGTTATGGCCGATAACCAATACAGACCAGATATAAATAAAAAAATAATGATTATTTTGTCTAAATAAAATAAAGCAAAATCAATATTGTTAACGCTACATTAATTTAAGCATCATAAATGTACAGTATGAAAATTAATGTTCATTTTGAGACTTGCTAAGCCTTGGATTTAACCACTCGATTCATATGGATTCGTTTTATGTTGCCTTTATGACCTTTTTAGAAGTTTTGGTTACCTGGACTTTCAAATAGAGGGACAGAAACCTTTTAGGTATCAATACAAAAAATTATGTTTAATTTAAATAATTATCCAAATTAACCAAAGTCTTATAGGTTTGAAACATGAGGGTGAGAAAACTATGACAATTTTCATTTTTGGGTGAACTATACCTTTAAGTGCAATATTTTTTACTACTACAAAATAACCCATACAAGGAATTTAATTAAATTTTAATTTGACTGTTGCTGAAGTGTTGCATAGATGCTTGCAGCTCCAGCACTTCCAGCGTAGACACCTCGGGCAAGAGTGGTCTCTTCCAACGTAGACACATTGTTAGACAGCCTAACGCGATCCCAGATGAAGTGACTTGAACAGCTGCTTTCAATCCACCAAATAAAGCTCTATTGAAATGACATTTTGCACCTGTTCAGTGGTCAGGAGTCATGTTGAAACAGCTGCTCTTCGGTGTCTATTTGTCCGTTCACAATGAAGGGCCACTTCCTGTGACTGCAACAGCCCATTAAACTCTCTGAATTGCCAAATATCCTTCAAAACTAGCTTGAGCGCATTACAGACTTGTGAGGGAAGACGCTGGGCATGTCTTGTGTGTTGTTATCTGGGATTACTTACACTACATATGGGAAGTGTGAAGCCCACTGTGTAGAGCACAGTGGAGGAGACTGTGCTGGTGTGGAAGGGATAGCCGACGCTCTCATCATTACAGAAAAAGCCCCGCTGATACGGTTTGATTTTACCCAGGTTAAACGCTGCAAGTGGGAGGCCAGCTGTAGGTGAGAAAGGGTTAACAAGTTGATAAAGGGTCCACCAACCAATCAAATGCAAGGGCTGGTTTCCAATGTTGATGAATGGCTACTGCCACCTACGAGATAAAGATTACAAACAGCTGTGCATTTATAATGACAAAAGCTTGTTCATAAAGGACACCTGATAGGTGCTGCCATAGATTGTGACTTTGAATATCTGTTATTTTAAAGTGCCATATGTAAAGTACGGTGTCTGATGACAGTTTAACAAAAGGCCAATTACAAATAACAGTGTCCACGATAATGAATACATAAGGAAGAAAAACGTAGTTAAAAACATGTCAAGTTCTTAGAAATGTACTCTGTATGTTCATGTTGGTTTTATGGGGTTTTGAAAAATAAGTTTACATTTAATAACTTGTTGGTGTAATCATCAGGTAAAATGTCATAAAAATGATTTAAAAAGTTACATGATAATATTACAAGTTATTCAAAAACATAAAAAGAAGAAAAATATTTAATTTTCTTTAAATATCACAAATTATTAAATCATTAAATATTACTTTTTTGAGTCGCAGCACATGACATTTTGCATCCTGAACTAACCTTGCCAAAGGTAAATGAGATTTTAATAAACTTATTGACCTTGACACACATTTATGAGGGTCTCTCTCTATAATGTCCTTTCTTGATTCATTTTTCTGCATGTTTCTACATGGTCGCACCACATAACAGTGATTTTGTTTAAACCTTTAAAAGGATAAAATATTATAATATTATATAGTTATATTATATAAAAACAGTTACATCACCCTGACCAATATATACATATATAATTAATTACATTTTTTATGTATTTTTTAATGATCTAATTGATAGGATTAAGAAATTAGCATCAATTCATCATCAATCTCCCAAAATCAATGGCTAAATTAATCAAGCTTCAGACACTTAATGTCATCCTCTCTTAATGCACTCAATCCAGACGCATTGCTTTTGTCACATACATTTGATCTGACACTAATGTGACTTTACCTATCCCATATTGCACTAATGTGACCCGGCGGTGTGAAGTCTAACATGAGAGCTCGAATGTAAACTTTGAATCCTCTCTACAGCCTCAGCCTATTGTTGCTGCTGTTGCAAAGCATTATGGGAAAACAACACAAACCCTCATTCATAGAGCCTGAGGCGCAACTCCCAGGAAAAGACTATGGGTCTGTTACTGATGCTGAGTGCATGTGACAAACGCACACATATAGATAAAGCTGGCTGCTCAAGCCTGAAAGAAGGAAGAGCTGGATTGAGTTAAAGCTGAATTGCTCTTTGCTCCAATGAAGCCACATTGTAATTAAAATGCCCAAGCAAACATAATAGGAAAGCCTTTGGGTTCAAACCGTCAGCATGAAACTACTCTTCTGTGTGTTCTCATAGTCTGTGTTTAAGTGGCACTTGTGGTATGCAAATATGCAAATTTGCAAATGAAAATCAAGGAATACACGTGACATATGAGTATCTGCTTGACCGTCATAATTGTGAGCCACTTCTGAATATGAGAGAAATGACCAGCATGTGTTATAAATAGCCAATACTACCACAAAACAAACTTTAGTTGGGATATTATACTTCATTACTCTTCTAAAATGCTGCTAAATCATTCCTCCATCTTGGCACATTTATCAAAAAACAAGAACAAATAGCCATCATATGAAAGTGACTCATGGTTACTTTGTGGAAAGTCCAATCTGTTTGTTCCAGTGTAAAAACATTAAAATCGTTCCCTCAGTGCACGGAACATTCCAAGATAAATACAGATCGAAACGTCCACCGTAAATGCTGTGAGGGGATTACTGGGGAACAAAATAGATTCAGCATATACTCGTTAATTAAATCACAGGGTTCCCACATATCTTGACCAAAGAATTTCCAAGACTTGTTCAGTCATTTGTGAATTTTTGGATAAGGATTTATAATAATAATAACAAAAACAACAATAACAACTTCATAGGAACAAATCACATTATTATGCATTATAATGGAGAGTGGGGAAAGTTTTAACATTGGGATATTTTCATAAATGCCCCAAGGAAGTTGTCACACGTATATGTCAGAAACTGACAATAATATTTGTTAGTTAAAACCAATATATGATCATTTTAAATGTTACCTTATTATAATTTTTTCAGTCTGACACTGTGACGGCTTATAGTGTGGCAGCATGATCTGCTGTTGGGGCATGTTGTCACAGCAGGTGTGTTCAAATAATCTTTCTAATAGACAATAATTTTGTAAACTAAGACATTAAGTTAAGTTGTTATACAGAAAAATGCATTATTAAAAAATATATATAAATATATATTATATAATAATATATATATATATATTGCTATGTTTTATATGCATTTATATATATATATATATATATATATATATATATATATATATATATCCCACGAACTATATATGTAGAGTTCATGGGCTGCTGTTTAAGAACAGCTGTAGGGTTTCTCGTGGGATTGTTTAATGATTTACGGTGATGTTTCACGTGCATTCTCTTATACCCTGAGTCATTGTTATGCATAATAGACTCTCTGCATAAAAGGTGACGCCCTATTATCACGGAAACTTTGATAATGCATGTAGATGAATGCTAGTAGGCTCAGTACGCACTATGACGCACACTATGAGTGTCGTTTGTGGTTAATATGTCAGTACCATTGTTGCAATGTTGAGTCCCATGCAATTAAATAACGTGCATGGCAACATGTCTCAACCCAACTGACACGTCCAGATACGCCTTTAGTATATTTATATATTAATATCTTTCTGTACAACACATATTAACGCCAACGTAATACATTATTCTCACTTCGCTGTAAGACTCAAGACAGTATATCCATATCAATTCAGAAAATACAAGCAAGACGTTACTTAAAATAATGCTTACCGAGTATTAGGCACGCAATGTCAAGCAATATAAAGGGGATTCCTCTGCTTTCAAACATGGTGTCAGTGTTCTTCTGTGGTCGGTTATGGAGATAAAGGCTTGATTTAAGGCTTCCTCAGTGTAAACAGACTGACGGAGAGTCCACCTCTAGTGGTCTACTGAGAGAGAAATGACCTGCGTGCGCGCACTAACGCGAGCGCAAACACGCTTAATAACATTGACTGCGCAATGGCGAATAATAATCAGCCGGAGAGGAGGCAGAGCGAGCCGTTTGGTTGTAGTTCCTTAGATAAGATCACCATTTCAACGCATGATTAAGAATAAGCGGTGACGAGCCGGAGGTCCGATTAAATAGACTCGAGATTCCACACTACTGACCTTCTGCTGGCTGTCATGACGGACAAGAAGCTGAGGCTCATCTTAGCCAATCACGTGTCTCTCGGTCTAAGCCACGCCCACCGAGACCCGCACCCGAACGCCTATTCATGTCTATTTCATGTCTAGGCAATGACTACTTGAGAAAAAAATTATTTCTAACAAATATTTTTCTTTCTAATTAATATTTAACAAAATGCTTAAATAAAGATATATGTGTGTGTGTGTGTGTGTGTGTGTGTGTGTGTGTGTGTGTGTGTGTGTGTATATGTATAAATATTAACATTAGGATTTAAAATATTCTAAAACTATCAAACTTAGCAGAGCTGTCTGACAGTGATGTACTGATGTACTGCAGAGAAGGATTGTGGCAAGGGGGTCCTTTAGAGCAGAGAGTGAGGGGCTTTAATGGGGGCCGGGTTGGTTTATATTACACGGGCAGGAGTGACTAGTATTATTGCTTTTATTATGATTTTAATTGTATTTATTAAATAGTTTATTATTGTGTACAAACAAATGACAGTGCTATTCAAAATTAGTGTGAACTGTGAGCTTGCTTCATGTCAATGAGGCTCCATTCCTGTAGGACTGATGCAATCAGTGAGTCTTGATCTCATGTTTTCATCAGTTTCATGAATGAAAAGGTTTGTTCACGATATACGTGCTGCCAAAAAACATCTTCATTGCATGCCTTTGATGTTTGGGTATGTCTCATTAGGGAGGGCAGCATAGAATGAGACCGTTGGGCTTAAATGCCTTTCAGAACATCACAGTTCTGTAACTCAGAACTGATAACAGGCAAGGCTTGTCAATGTGTGGAAAAGACGGATTTCTTTAGCGTGGACATGTAGCTCACGGAATGTCAAACTCCGCCTTCAGCATTTCCACCACGGACTTCTCATTGGGAATGGGTGGTTTCTTGAGAGACTTTGGGTAAAGATGAGTGAAGTCTTGCTTTTGTGTTGCTAGTTTCACCCCACATATTATTGTGTTGTGTGTGTTGTATTTATTCTGCGACGTGTTTTTTTGTTGGTGTGTCAATGTGTTGTAGGTGTTGTGTGTGTGTACTCTGTGTGTGTGTGTTGTGTGTGGTGTAAAGGTGTGTGTGTGTGTGGAAATTTGTGTGTGTGTGGCATTGTGTGTGTGTGTGTGTGTGGACGTGTGTGTGTGGTGTGTTGTGTGGTGTGTGTGTGTGTGTGTGTGTGTGTGTGTGTGTGTGTGTGTGTGTGTGTGTGTGTGTGTGACCCTCTCTGTGAAAACCCAGCTAAAGTAAATTGTTTGTGATTTGCTGTTTTCTACAAAAATAAATCATCCTTCATATGGTAAAGAACATTCTGTGAAAATTGAACCTTCATATCTTTAATATTGACTGAGTAAGTTCATGCCAAAGATTGATATTATGGTGAAATTAATGGTAGAGATCAAACTTTGATGCTTGTTATCTCATAATTAGATTTTGAGACTTTAGCCTGGATTTCACAGCACAGGGCCAAAAACTCATCACCAAACACCAATGACTTGTACATTCATTATATGGACAAACGTACTGGGACATCCCCTTCTTTAGAAGAGAAAAGGCACTTCAAAACTGTGGCAACAAAGATGGAAACATAATTCATGTACTTAAAAATTGTATTTCCACCTCTGTTGCAATAGTTTTGAAGTGTATGAAATAACTGTACCCATAGGTACCCATATGTACAAGTCATTGGTGTTTGGTGATGAGTTTTTGGCTCAAGTCTGCATTTAAAGTCACACCAGAGGTGTTCAGCTGGGATTAGGACTTGTCTTTCTGCAGACCAGTCAAGTTCTTCCACACTGACTGAATCATCATTTCTCTTTGATCCTTGTCTTATACACAGAGACACTGTCATGTTAGAATAGAAAAGGGTCCTGTCCAAACTGTTGCTACATTTACATTTACATTTAGTCATTTAGCAGACGCTTTTATCCAAAGTGACTTACAATTGGGGAATACATAAAGCGATTAATCTTGAAGAGGCAAACAAACAGAGGAAGTGCCCCTAACACCAAGTCTTAGGCATTGTTCAAATAAATACAAGCTAGCAAGGGAAGGAGAGAAAGATAAAGAGAAATATGAAGATATAGAAAAAAGGAAGGATTTTTTTTTTTTATGAAGTCAAGTAGAGTTGAAAGAGATGAGTTTTCAGTTGTTGCTTGAAGATTGACAGGGATCCAGCATTCCGGATGGGGATGGGAAGATCATTCCACCAGCCAGGAATAGTGAACGAGAATGTCCTGGAGAGTGATTTTGAGCCTATACAATTAGAAGCACACAATTCCCTAGAATATCATTATATGCTTAAACATTAAGATTTGTACTCATGGAAATTACTAAAGTAGTCAAACCTTTCATTAAAAGGGGGTGACCCAATACTTTTGCCAATATATATATATATATATATATATATATATATACATACATACATTTATTATTATATTATTGTAATAATTGTAATAATTTAATCTATCTTTAGTTTGTTGAGCCATGTAGTCGTGTTCTTTACAAACAATGTCATATGAAATCAGTAAAAAAATATTAAATTAAAATAATTAGCGTTTTGTTAAAAATGTTGAAAAGTCACAATACATATGATCATGGCAAGCCAAATAGTCAGCACGATTTATATTAATAATACTATACTGCCATCTAGCGGCAGAGCCCGGACAAATCAGTTTCATTCGCAGTCGATGGGGTTTAAAGTAAATAATGACGGATGAAAATAATTTTTTTTCCCCTTCGTTTTATT
This sequence comes from Ptychobarbus kaznakovi, assembly GCA_027422405.1. Classification (NCBI taxonomy): domain Eukaryota; kingdom Metazoa; phylum Chordata; class Actinopteri; order Cypriniformes; family Cyprinidae; genus Ptychobarbus; species Ptychobarbus kaznakovi. Next base: position 16,407,746 of record CM049796.1, read on the forward strand.
CTGCTTTGTCCTCAAAAAAATCTAAATGAATTTTAATATACAATAAATCAGAGAGAATTCGTTCCAGAAGAAAATATTTAAAGAATGCATAAACATACAAGCTTTGAGGTTTGGGGTGAAGTAAAAAAATAAAACAAAACTCCTGTCCCCCAATAAATAATTATATTAAACTATTCTACACAGCACTAGGAGAAAAACTTATAGAAAAGTATTTTATATACCTGACAGGCTTGTATTCTGCCTGAAATAAGTACATTTGAAGATTATAATTAATATTTGGAAGGGTCACTTAAATAAACCCTCTTACAAATATTAATCTTCAGCAATCATGATTTTCTTTTCAAACTATTTTCTTTGTTATACAAAATATCACTCACATGTTACAATTCTTCTTCTCGATTTTCCTTTAAAACCAATTATGACTTTGATGTGTTGTGTTATAATATGAGTATATAACGAAGTTCCCCTGTAAAAACATCAAGTCACGGGCCTTTCTGACAAATAGCACCACAAGATGGCGCCACAGCATGAATAAATCAAGGGTAATAAAGTGAATTGTAGTTCTCTGAACCACTCGTCACATGAACGTCAACACAGTTGTCTGGATACATTCATTAAGGCCCACAATCATCTTCTCGCTCATCGATTCATAATTAAGAAATTACGTACCTACGTCATACATCAAGCGCAATAAGGCATTTTCTCTCTTGTATTTAAACAAAAAGCTGAAACGACGTCTTGTCTAAATGTCCTTTGCAGCAGTTATTATAGTCCAGAAGGCTTTCTGAAAGACAGTTTATCAGTGTGAAGTGCACGTGCTGCGTCTCTATAATACTGTGGATAATATTGTATCACTCCAAAGAGACTTGAAGGTCCTTTACCCCACACCCACACATGCCTATCTTGTCTTGAGGGAATGTCTGTCTGCTGATCTTGGTTATCTCAGTGTTTGGGTTCACATAGGCCTATGTGTGTGCGTCAGTTTGACTCTTCACTGAAGGCAGTACTGTATCATTTCTTCACTTCTCCGCTCATGCATAACATAAATGAACTCTGTCATCATTTACTCGCCCTAGTGTCATGCCAAACCAAATTTCCACTTCCACTTTCCTTCCTCTGTGAAACATTAAAGGAGAACTTCTGAAGAATGTACAGGATGCTCTTTTCCATGCGATTACAATCAAACATTTGGGAATAATTAAGATGAATTTGTTTAAAAGAAGTCTCTTATCTCACCGAGGCTGAATTTGTCTGATCAAAAATACAGTGAAAAGGGTAATAAGGTGATAAATTATTACAATTCAGAATAATTGTTTTATATTTTAATATATTTTCAAATGCGTTTTATTCCTGTGACAGCTGAAAAAGCTGAATTTTCAGCATCATTACTCCAGTTTTCAGTGTCACGTGATCTTTCAGAAATCATAATAATATGCTGATTTGGTTCTCAGTTATTGCCAATTATTACTGGTGCTCAATTATTAATAATAGTTATTATTATTATCAGTGCTGAAGCGGTTTTTCCTGCTTTGATACATTTTTTTCAGGACTTTTTGATGAATAAAAATTCAATGAACAGCATTTATTTGAAATATAAATCTTTTGTAACATTGTGTCTTACTGTATTTTTTAATCAAATAAATGGAGACTTGGTAAGAACAAGAGGACTTTTAAACAATACAGTTGAAACAGAAAAAAAAAATCTGTCAAAATCTCACATGAACGAATCATCCAAACAGGTTCTGTGATGTGATTCAATAAAAATATTAAATTCTTTAAATCTTTTCTCATTAACATAACACTGGGCATTATTAACACTTTAATGATTTTATGGTGCTTTTTCGAAGCTTCAGTCAATATTCACCATAAAAACCACCAGAGCTCTGCTTCCACAGAACAAACAACGTCAAATGTCACGAGGCTTCGTAAATGTTTCATTTTGGGGTGAACTGTCCCTTTAAGAGCACATGCAGAAGAGGAAACATGCATCAAGCTTTTTTAGCTCCGCTCCGCTGCTTCTGTTTGCGGAGGTGCGCCTCGATCTCGTGCCTGAAGAGCAGCATGCCCAGCTGGCCGTGCGAGGCCTCGTTCATGGCTTTGGACTGCATGCACATCTTGTACTGGTCCGGGGGCAGTTCGTCAACGCAGCGCTTCTCATGCCACAGGTGGAAGAGGCCGCGTGACGGGGCGCGCACCACCAGCAGGTTACTGTGGAGGTACTTCCTGTACAGGTGGACGTCCTCGCCGCCCCAGCCCTTAATGTCCACATCGAAACCACCTGTAAGAGGAGGAGACAGTCAAAATGTGTGTAATGACTGTGAACACTACAGTATGTCATTTCATGGATCAACTCAAGCAGTACAGAGGCGCAGCTCAAGCATTTAATGCATTTATCTTTTTCAAGATAGGCTACTGAAATCATTATACTATTCAAATAATTAAATGCAATTAAAACGGTTTGTTCCATAATAGACTCAATGTTCATTTGACCACTGTATTGTTAATGTGGCCAGCTGCAATAATAATAATATATCCGCAGAAAGAAAATGTTGAATAAACACTTTGTTTACACACATCTCCTGTTGTTGTTAAAGGGAAGCTTGAACTTCCCTCAGGACAAACAGCTGTTCCTGTAGTTTTGTCCAGGATCATGTGTATCTGGATATTTGTTCATCTTGTATTTCCTATATACTACCAATAAAAAACTGTTTTTATAAAATGAATTAATTCATACTTTTTTTCAGCAAAGGTTCATTAAATTGATCAAAAGTGACAGTAAAGAGTAAAATCAATTTTATATGAATGATGTTATTTCCTAAAAAAAGTATATATTTTTCCACAAAAATATGGAGCAGCACAACTGTTTCCGGCATTGATGATAATAACCAGAAATGTTTCTTGAGCAGCAAAGCGGCATATTAGAATGATTTCTGAAGGATCATGTGACTCTGAAGACAGAAAAAATGCTGAAAATTAGCTTTATATCACAGGGATTAAAATAGAAATCAGTTATTTTAAATGGCAACAATATTCACAATATTAGGAGTTTTATTGTATTTTTGATCAAATAAATGCAGCCTTGGTGAGCATAAGAGACTTCTTTGAAAACATTTAAAAAAATCTTACTGATGCCAAACAGTAGTGTACAACATGATGTAGCTTCTGTATTTGTTTAATTGTGTGTAGAAAATGAAGTATTGATTCTTTAACTGAGCATATGGAGCATAAGAGCATATGGAGCATAAGGAGGTAAGAGACGTGGCGGCGGGCTTTGTGTTTACTCAATAATGTATGGTGCCGCGACGCTGTTGTGGTCTGCAAACTGGTGGAGTTTATGATTATTAAGCCGGTGTTCTATTCCGAGGGAATATACAGCCATACTGCTCGTTGCTGTTACATCCCTCCCAGTCCAACAACAACAACAACAGGAGTGAGGCACTGAATGATCTGTACCAGAATCATGGGCAGCAGACAGCCCACCCAGTGCTTTTCTATCTTGGCTGGACTTTAATCACGCAGACTTAAAGAGTTGTTCCCAAAAATTCAACAACATCTCCAACAAGGGAAAAAATGTGGACTTTGTTTACACCACCCAGAGAGGAGCTACAAGGCTCTCCCCCTCCCCCACCTCGGAGCCTCAGACCATCACTGTCATGCTAATGCCTGCAACAGACCGCTCGTTAAAGTCATCAAACCAATACACAAGCAGATACAAGTGTGGCCGGAAGGGTCGTCAGAGGCACTTCAAGACTGTTTCGACACCACTGACTGGAATATGTTTAAGCAGGCTGCCACATACAACAACACCACAGACCTCCAAGAGTACTCAGAGACTTCACTGCTTACATCACCAAGTGTATTGATGATGTAACGGTCACAAAGTTCATTCCGGGCCAACCAAAGCCGTTGATCAACTTCTGAAGTGACTTTAGAGTGGAAAGAGTAAAATAGGGCCAACCTATCCCGCGCCTCAGAGAGGCCAAGAGACAGTACATGATCGTTTCATGACAGCAGAGATGTTGGCAGGGGATTTCCTACAAGCCCCCAAAAAAAAGTGAACGAACTAATGCCTTCTTTGCTCGCTTTGAGGCACAAAACAGCACCACTGCACAGAAGACTTTCCACAGAAACGCTGTCTCCGCAATGAGGAGATGGAGCAGCTGACAACTGTTTCCAGAACTCACATGTCTTCACGACATTTTCAACATCTCATGAGGCTGTTGTAATCAAAGCAACCACCATCATTCCAGTCCCGAAGAATCATCTCCATCCTCTCAATGACTACCGTCCAGTAGCACTCACTCCTATTCTCATGAATCTTTGCATATGCAGCACATCAAGTCTGTCCTCCCCCCCTCCCTGGACCCCTTCCAGTTTGCATATAGGTTCAATCGCTCAACCGATGATGCCATCGCCACTGCCCTCCACCCAGCCCTCACACACCTAGACAAAACGGACACGTATGTCAGATTGCTGTTCATAGACTTCAGTTCAGCATTCAATACAATCATCCCTCAAAGCTCATCCATAAACTGGTCCAGCTGGGGCTCAATACATCGCTGTGTAATGCTGTTGACTTTCTGACCGGGAACCTCAGGCAGTACGGGTCGGCAGTAACACATCCAGCACCATCACACTGAACACAGGGGCCCCCCAAGGATGTGTGCTGAGCCCCCTCCTCTTACTCTGCTGACCCACGACTGCACACCGTCACAAATCAAGTTATTTGCGGATGACAACTGTGGTGGGTCTCATGGAAACAAACTACAGGAGCGAGGTAGCTGCCTGGCCGGGTGGTGCAGTGACACAATCTCTCTCTGAATTGGAGAAGACGAAGGAGATTGTCGTTGACTTCAGGAGAGTGCACTCTCTGCATGCTCCTTGACCATCAATGGTGCGACCGTGGAGAGAGTGAGCAGCAAAGTTCCTGGGTGTACACATCACAGAGGACCTCTCCTGGACCAACAACACTGAGCACTAGCCAAGAAAGCACAACAGTCTCTACTTCCTCCGCAAACTAAGAAGAGCCAGAGCCCCGGCCCCCATCATGTGCACCTTCTACAGAGGCACCATCGAAGCATTCTGACTAGCTGCATCACTGTGTGGTATGGCGCCTGCAACGCGTCCTGCCGCAAGTCCCTTCAACGGATAGTGAAACAGTCTCTCTCCCCTCCCTAGTGTAGCCCTCAACATGATCCCACCCACCCGACACACAACTTCTTAGCTTCTCAGGGAGGAGACTGAGGATTCCAAGCCAGGACAAACAGACTGAAAGACAGCTTCATCCATCAGGCTTCAGGAAGCTAACTCCCTCCCGTCCTTGCCCCCCCTCCCCTCTCTTGTGTATATGTATATATATATATATATTAGTACTTATCTGTATTTTTGCGTTCTACTGTTAGTGTTTAGTGTTATCTGTATGCACCAGGGATAAGAGAGTAACGAAATTTCAATTCTCTGTATGTATTACGGTACATGTGAGAATTTACAATAAAGCTGACTTTGACTTTGACATATGGATTTTTGCCTTGTCTATGTTCATGTGTTTCCTGAAGTGCATATACTCTACTAAACATCAGTATCAATATCAGCTCTTATTGTTGTATCACGCGATGTTACACATGTCTAGACAGGAGACAGTGAAGTCATGGGAACCTCTTGATTCTCACAGGTTGGACCGGTTGTGTTCTCATTAGCTGACTCGTGCTGTATTCTACTGCTTCTGCGTAAGTGTTTCAAGTGTGTTTTACATTCAAAATGACCTTAGGCTGGATATTTACATTTGGCTATTGATCAAATTCTAGATACTGTCCTTTATTTCTAAAACCCCTGTGCTACCAACAGCTGCTCTCATTTACATTCATTTGACCAGCCGTATAAATTAATTTAATTAATGTCAGTGAACAGCAGCTTGAGAGGATGTTTACCTATATTGATGAAATCGGATCGGTATTGGCAGGTCATTCCAAAGCCAAAGTCCCTCCAAAAGCCAGTGTCTTTCTTAATGATCTGTAAAAGAATGAATCCTGATGAGCATGAACACAAAAATACTCTTTTGTAGTTGTTTTCTTCCGTCTGCGTTCTCATTCACAGTCCAAAGTGAACACTTGACAAGCACCAAATGTGTGTGAAATTGCTTTTGGCGAGTAAATAAAACTGCCAGCTGCCGGTAAATAAATAAACTGGAAAAATTATACTGATGTGATAAAAACACTTCAAATTAGTGTTGCTATCATTAATGAAAATCAAAATTAAAAATAAAACACAACTGGAAAAAAAAAAAATATAAATATTGCTTAATATATAGTCATGGCCAGTAAGAAATATTCAGGTCTCATGTCAGCTTTCCGCATTATCAGTTCGTTTAATCAAGCTCTTTATTATCTACACGTTCAGAATATCAATGCCACGCGAGCGTGATGATTGTGTTCCATCACAATGTGCCAATTAATCACATCAAACTTGATGAAGCATTTTAATCTCCTCATGAAAATGAGTTGCATTACCAGCTGCTGTTCCACAGGGCGGGATGTGATCATGACTGCCGTAGATCACCGCTGGGTTGTACTGGCTGAAGAGAACGGGGTAAAACACTTTCTTTCCTAAGACAGAGTCAGATCACACAGCTGGTTATGATACGAGCACAGCATATATTCCTCATCATTAGATGCTCATTCAGAAGTTTGGGGTGGTCAGATTTTTGAAAGAAGTCTTATGTTCACCAAGGCTGCATTTATTTGATCGAAAAAACAGTAATATTGTGAAATAGTATTACAATTTAAAATCACTATTTCAATTTTTGAATAGAGCTGTCCATTTAATTTAGTGAGACTAATTATGGAAAAAAACATTAAAATGACTAACGCTTTGCAGTTTTGGTTACATAATTAGAGTATTAGTTAATTAATTAATTAATAAAAAAAAAGATTTCATATTTCAATTTTCATTTTTTATATTCAACCCAATAATGTTAATTTAAAACCCATTAAATGCATTCCTGGCATCTCTTTACAGTTTGTGTAAATATACATAAATGCCACTTTAGAAAACACTGTAACCTTAAAAGTTTGTGTATTAAATTCAATATTGAATCAAAATATTTATTTCTAAAGCTGCTTTTTATAATGTATAATGTCTATTCGATGCTTTTCTCATTTAACACAACAATGACTTAAAATGATCTTCTGGAGGGGTAAATTCTAAGCCAAAATTTAAGTGTGATTAATTTGCGACTAATTCGATTAATTAACCAGAAAACCATGTTGATAAAAAATTGTATTCACTCTACAGCCCTAGTCTTAAAATGTAATTTATTCCTGTGATGCAAAGCTGAATTTTCAGCATCATTACTCCAGTCTACAGTGTCACATGATCCTTCAGAAATCATTCTAATATTAATTATGCATGTCCTTAAATGTCACTTTTGATCAATTTAATGCGCTCTTGCTGATTAAAAGTATTCATTTCTTTTAAAAAGTTCTTACTGACCCCCAACTTTTGAATAGTAGCATATACACATATATAAGCCACATTTAATCATTTATATGACAATACTCATTTATTTTAAATAATGCTAGCACAGGTGCACTATTCAAGCAAAACATTTCACAATTAGAATCTAGAATAGAGTATTTGAGCACTAAACAACATGCTTGTTGATTGTTGCTGATCATGAGTGTGAATCTCCACACCTGTGGTTAGTTTATTAGGCCACACTTGGAGAAGTGACTTTATTCATCGACTAAAAACCGTGACAACAGCTGATTAAAAGTCAGTGCAGAAGTGGTTGGAAAAAAGGAAGTTATTTCTGAGAAAAGCTCTCGCCGCATTTGATTGGTTCAATATTTTGTTTCTAATGCAAAGCCATTTTCTAGTGTCCAAATGGCCAAATTGGCTCAGCTCTGTATGTACTGTATATATAGATATCCCTCTCTTTTCTCACCAGGCTGGGCATTCAGACGGCATGTGTTCAGGAAGTCGGCAGTGAAGAAGATGTCCACGTCACAGAAGAAGAGCAGCACGTTGCCTCCCTTCCAAGCACGAGCGCCCACATCCAGCCCTCGACCCCGAGAAAACTCCTCATTCAGCTGAATCAGAGTGAAGTTACGGAAATTCAGCTCCCTGAAAGCAGACCCATGAAACGATAACCATCGAGAACAGAACAATTACAGATTACTCTTCAATCACATCTGTGTGATATAACTGCTATCATAATAACGCAGAAAAAAACATGAAATAGTCAATTAAATGAAAAAAATGCTTATGCATAATGCAATATGCAATTAAAAAAACATACCTGTAAAAAACAATACAGAAAATTCATTCATATTATAACAGAACACTGGGCCGTAACTTTTACTGACTTTTCTTAGAAGAGTACATTGCCACCAAAACGGAGCAGCACTAAATATACAAGTCTACCGTTTTCTGGAAAAACAAGTTGATTGTGACAGCAGAGTAAGATGTGCTGTGATTGATGGCGGGTGCAGATTTTACAGCGTGACCCGCATCATTTCTCACGGATAGAGATAATAACAGCATCCTCAGACAGAGCTGTGTGTATGTGACTATGAATACAATCAGCCGCGCACACGCACGCACGCACGCACGCACGCACGCACGCACACACACACACACACACAAGATGATTAAAGTGTAATGTGCTGGGCTGGAGCCAAGCTGATATATAAAAGCACGATGCCACCACATACAGTGCAGATAATACCTGCTATTAAAGCCATACAGCTATTTTAGCAGGAGCAGGAAGAGCTACTTCCTTTATATCATGAACAATGCAGCACCCACACTATCAAACACTCTAGTTTACAATAGAGAGGTGTTCCATAAATCAAGGTTGTTGTTGTTGTTGTGTGTATAAACCGTTTTAATAAGGTTGTTGTTGTTGTTGTGTGTATAAACCGTTTTAATAAGGACAGAAAGACTAAAATTATAGTAGAATGAAATACTGGAGCCACAAGCATTCAGAGTCAGACACTAGAAAAACGCATGTAAAGCACCTGTCACATGTGGCTGCCCCACTGCTCCTATTGGCCCAAAACAAAATATAGGCCAGCATGTCTGACAGAAATAAAAAAGCACGTACTTTCTCTGACCGAGATTCATAAACCACGAAAACATTGCTGCAACCCATGGGAGTTGTTTTACATTGAATAAATACATACAAAAGCAGACATTGTTAACATACCCAGCCAAAAATGTTCAAGAGCCACTCGTCGGGGCAGATTTAGTGCAGTTACAAATAGTTTTGATTTAAGTCACATTAGCGGAACGGATCTGGAATAGAGCCTGAGGCGTTTCAGCATGCATGCATGTGATATTCAGTTTGCCATCAGCCAGAAAAACACTACAAATGTATCTTTCTATGATACTGACTTGTTTTCAAAGGCTGGCAAATGTTTAGGATACTTTTCATTCCATCAGCCGAGTCATTGCATTTTTCCATTTCACTTCAGCATGCAAAACTACACAGAGAAATTGCATACTTTGACTATATTATATACAGTATATATATCATTTTTATTATTATTTTTTTTTTTTTACAAACTTTGCATGTCCTCATATGACCACAAAGATGGGTTTTGTTATATTATGCTAAATTCTGGAGACAAACTTTTCCCCCAAACTATATCTAAATTAATCCACACAGTTACTGGCATGTTACACATCTGTTACACAGTTACACATCTTTTCAGGGTGATTTTAATGGTGGATATTTCATAATGATTACTTGGACCGCTAAATTTATGCATAGTGTCATCATCAATATTCACGTCAACCAGGTTTGTATAATGCAGTGTTACTTACACTCTCCTCTCTTCCCCTTCTCAAATGAACACAAATTATTCATGTGCATCGATTCACTTTGCCCGGCAGATACGGATATCACATCTACTTTGCTCTGTGAGGACTGATGTGGATAGTCTTGCAGTGAAGGATCTAAGCATTCTTAAAGGAATAGTCCACACAAAACTGAAAATGGGAACAATTTGGAGAAATTTATGGATGGGTCCTCTGCAGTGAATGGGTGCCGTCAGAATGAGAGTCCAAACAGCTGATAAAACATCACAATAATCCACAAGTAATCCACACAACTCCAGTCCATCAATTAATGTCTTGTGAAGTGAAACACTGTGTTTGTAAGAAACAAATTCATCAAGATGTTTTTACTTTAAACCGTTCCTTCTGGCTAAAATACCCAGTTCATAATCCATGCATTAGTTTGGACTCGCATTCTGACGGCACCCATTCACTGCAGTGGATCTATTTGTGAGCAAGTGATATTATGCTACATTTCTCCAAATCTGTTCAGATGAAGAAAAAAGAGCTCATCAACATCTTGAATGGCCTGAGGATGAGACAAGTGTCTGCTAATTTTCATTTTTGGGTGAACTATTCATTTATTAGCTATTTGTGTGTGTAGCTTCAAGAGAACAAATACAATGTTTTTGCATTGTTAGTTATTAATTTATATAGTTTGTCATGTAATCATTTATTCAAGCCATTTTGATTCTATTTTCATATTTCATATTGCTTACTATTTCCTTGCTATTGTGATGCTTGCTGTTGTTGTTTAAGCTTACGACTGTGTGGTTTATTTGTCTTCATAAGTTTAAATTCCATTTCAATGTTTTTAACGTCACAGGACAATGTGAAGCAATCGTTTTCCATTGCTTTCGGTCTGGTACAATAACACTTGTTGAATCTGGTCAGACAAAGTCTGAGCATTAAAACATATGCAAAAGATTATTCAATACCCTGCACATTTTTATCATCACTTCATCTCTTGCTTCCTGCTATTTCATGGTGTCCTCTGTTAACTTCTGAGAACATGACAACAATAAAAAGTGTTTTACGATCATATAAGCAGAAGCTGTAATGAACTGTAAAATGTTACAGTGCAGAAAGTTGATCTTAAGTAGGATCAACAAAAAGGCTAAAATATCATTTTAAACTAGTCTTTATAGCATTTTGAAATATTTTGATTCAACATCAATACAGTAACATCTAGCAGCTGTGAGATGTTAGAACACATGTCAATCCTAAAACTATTCAAGAGCTGAGATTCCTTTTGGAGATTTCGCAGCTTTAAACAATTTGCTATAATTTGTTAAAAGAGCTGTTAATGACTGGACTCTTGAGGCTGGAATAGTTTTGAAGGAATTGAAACGGGTAGCACTTGCTTTATCAGACTACTGGGAAAATCGTTCACAAGATCTGTGTTAACAAGAACGGGGAGATCAAAATTAACGTAAAATACATAACGGCAAAGGGTTTTTAGAAAAATGAATGCTTCATGCTGTGTAAATTGCAATACAATTTTATAACTCCTAAAATTAAAAGTTACTTCAGGATGTTTTGGTTATAGCTGACAAATGTTCATTAGCAAAGGATACTGCTCTCTTTAAGGTTACAATACTGGCTCAAGACACACTTTACAGGTCAGGCATGTCAGGAAGTCTTAGACTTTAGGAAACGTGATGCCATTTTCATTGCCCAGAACAACTAAACTCATCCGGCGTACTTGAAAGAGTTAATCATTTGAAATCCAATTGGTAAAATATGTAACGACGGGATTAACATGGGTAGATGCACTTCCATTAGTTCTGTGCATAATATCAGTTCATCAGCCTTCAGCCGGACAGAAATTCAATCAGTGTCATCGTGCACGATCTTGCTTAGGACAATGTGCATTTAATGCCCTGGATAATATTTTCATGTCTAGAATTACATATTGATTTGTGGATATTCTCAAAGTTAATTACAGCCACATTCAGTATCAAAACCCCAATAGCTTCAGTCCATCAAGAGATATAGATAATTAGAAACTTGAAGACAAGAACATTTAGCAGCTTTTAAGCCGTTGTCTAATACCGTTTAACTATAACGCATTATGTTAATTAACCTAAAAATGTATGCCATATAATAATGCAATTTAACTGGTTTTATTCGTTAAATAAAATAACGTTTGTTTTTTTCTGGTTGTAACAACCCATATGGGCATAATTATATAAAATTGTCCTGCTGTACCAGTGTGTTTCAAGATCTGTAAAGTCTGGACTTTGGAGATTTGGAGAAATTTAGCATTACATCACTTGCTCACCAATGGATCCTCTGCAGTGAATGGGTGCCGTCAGAATGAGAGTCCAAACAGCTTATAAAAACATCACAAAAATCCACACCACTCCAGTCCACCAACGAATATCTAATGAAGCGAAAAAGTGAATGTTTGTAATAAAAAATCCATCATTAACCTTACATTTTGAAGTTTGAAGCTTACAGCAAAATACAAGTCCATAATAAGCCATAATATGTAGGTGGATTTTGATATGAGAGAACAGGGGATGGACTTTTTCGCTGGAGGAAGCGCTATTGTGGATTATGGTCTTGTATTTTGGCCAGAAGCAATGGTTTAAAGTTAAAAAGTCTTAATTATTGATTTGTTCTTACAAACTTGCAGCTTTTCACTTCACAAGACGTTGTTAGAGTCACAGAGTCATGTGGAAGACTGGATTATTGTGATGTTTTTATCATCTGTTTGGACTCTCATTTTGGTGGCACCCATTCCTGCAAAGGATCCATTGGTGAGAAAGTGATGCGAATGCTAAATTTCTCCAAAAGTGTTCACATGAAGAAACAAACCCATCTACATCTTGGATGGCCCAAGAGTGAGTAAACCATGCAAACCAATGAAACAAATTTTCAAATAGAAATAACTCATGCAACACAACAGCACGTTTTACATTTCACAATTGATTAAGAGACATTCACACTGACAGTGATTTGCAGTGACAAGTCAAACTGAAGTTGTTGATGCTTGTGATTTGAGGCAAAAGCGAAGGTGACTCTTGGACTCTTGATGTGGGATGGTTGAGATTGTTTGACTACAGTATGTGACAAAGTCAAGCTCAACTTTATGCAATGAACAGTCGGCCAATGCAGCATAAAGTTTCAGCAACTGTCAGATACAGCAGGCGAGTGTGTGCAGAATGATGTTAATAGCAACTGTGAGCAATTTTCCTCTTCTAAATGATTTTTCTCTACCCACATACAGGGACATAAATCACAAAAATTATGTGTGGAAAATTGTGTCAAAACTTGTGGGAATTCCAAGTGGGTTTGATTCATGGATTCATAATCATTAATCTTGTTTATGATAGGATGCATAATCTACTGCAGCAATACATTTAAAAATGCTTTTCTTTTTAGAATGTTCATTTTTACTCGCAAGAAACAGATTCATTGACAAAACAAAATTACATTTAATTTAATTTTTAATTATAGCAAACTGAATATACTGGTCAGATTTTGGACAGCTATGACTAGTTGTGCGGCTCACTATTAGAAATACCCAGCATGGATGAATTCAAGACATGGTGAACCAGGTGATACATTAATATAATATAATATAATATAATATAATATAATATATATATATGATAATATAATATGATATGATTATAATGATATGATATAATATAATATAATATAATATAATATAATCACCCGGATTATTATAGTTAACTAAAATTAAAGCTAAAATGAAAAAAGGAACATTTAAAAAAAAAATAAATTAAAATAATTATTAAAACGTTACCTTACACAAAAATATTAGAGCACTGCAAGCCCGTCGGAACCCGACACACTGAGTCCATTCAGGCCGGGTTCGGGACATTTTTTTTTTTGACAGATCGGGCTCGGATCGGACTCGGGCTCATTTAGCTTCTCTCCTTTTATTGTGACCAAATACGCACAGACCACACATGTACTGCATGAAATATTGTTATAATAATTATATTATAAATATTATACATCGCCTATGCAATAGGCAAGTACGCAACGCATACACGCATTAGCATACAGGTGACAGTTGACCATGCAGAGCTTCGGGAAAAGCTGCATTTTGGCAGAGTTTTGTCTGTATTGATATTTGTGGGCATGATTGTCGGTGGTGGCAGTTATGTTTGAGGCCTATAATAGTTTACCTCTTAAGTAGCGTGTTTACCTTTAGTAGCGTGTGTGTGCTTAAAGTGATATTGTTTTGCAGCAGATGTTTGTTTTCATGATTGTCGGCATGAAAATTTTTATATAATTCTATAATCCATTAATAAACTAGATGTTTTCTAAGTTGCAGATCCCGACTTGTTTCATCTAGTGTTTATTTTAAGAATGCATCTGTACGGATTATGATTATAATGAAAGAGTTTTAGTTTTCTATATGTTTTATTTCGTTAAGTACTAATTTAAAGCTTTCTATAGATATATTTATCATGTCTAAATTGATCAAACATGCTATGATCAGCTGGCCGCTGGTCGTTAGCTACTTTAAAAAAACAAAAACTTACATTTAACGAATAAAAAAATGCTCCAAATGTTTTTCTAAATTACCATAATAAAATAACGAAACGAAATACAACCACTTTGCCATTTCATACAAAACTGAAGTATTCTAATTGCTGAAACAGTATAGTATAAGCTGTTTTGGGAGAAGTAAAAAATATAAATACGGGCTGGGTCGGACTCGGGCTGGTAACTCTGATAAACTGTCGGGCCAGAGCCGGGCTAGGGCCTATATTTTAGGCCCGTGCAGGGCTCTAAAAAATATATATTTAGAAAATATTTTATTATAGCCAGTTGCACAGACAACATTTCTCATATTTAATTTCTCATTTAATTTTATCCGTGCCCTTTCATCCAGACGAGCACGCACTACCCCCTCTGCCCCCTGGCTGTCCGATGTTCTCCGTGAACATCGCTCTAAACTCAGGGCTGCAGAGAGGAAATGGCACAAATCAAAAAACTCTACCAACCTTAGTGTGTATCAGTCACTCGTCTCTTCCTTCTCTGCAAATGTCGCCACTGCTAAAACGACATACTACCCCAACAAAATGAACAACTGTTCCGAAGAAAACTTTCTCTTCTCTTCTCTTCTCTTCTCTCGTCTCTTCTCTTCTCTTCTCGTCTCTTCTCTTCTCTTCTCTTCTCTTCTCTTCTCTTCTCTTCTCTTCTCTTCTCTTCTCTTCTCTTCTCTTCTCTGTCTTCCTCCCCCTCCTCCTTCATCAACTTTTACAGCTTATGACTTTGCAATTTTCTTCACGAATAAAACAAGAACCATCAGTGACCAATTCCTCACACCACAAACTGATGATAACTTCATAAAGACAAATACACACTCTCTCACCTCCTTCTCTCCTCTCTCGGAGATGGACGTTTCCAAACTTATCCTTTCCCACCATCCCACTACTTGTCCACTTGATCCTATCCCCACTCAATTCCTTCAGGCAATTTCTTCTTCAGTAATACCTGCGCTTACTCACATTATCAACACCTCTCTTCACACTGGTACATTTCCCACAGCATTTAAGCAGGCTCTGGTAAGCCCACTGCTTAAAACCCCTCTCTAAATCCAGCACTTTTAGAAAACTACAGACCCTTCTTCCATTCATTGCAAAGACACTTGAGCGAGTTGTGTTCAACCAACTCTCTTTGTTTGACACAGTTAATACGATGTAATGGATCGCAGGAATTGTGCTCCTGTGGTTTGAGTCTTACCTCTCGGATAGGTCCTTCGGGGTGACTTGGAGGGGTGAGGTTTCAAAGTCAAAACTTCTTGCCACTGGGGTTCCCCAAGGCTCAGTGCTTGGACCCCTTCTCTTCTCCATCTACATGTCGTCATTAGGATCGGTCATTCAGAAGCATGGCTTTTCTTATCACTGCTATGCTGATGACACTCAACTTTACTTCTCATTTCAATCAGATGATCCGACGAAAGCTGCTCGCATTGCAGCCTGTCTGAGTGACATTTCTAGCTGGATGAAGGACCATCACCTTCAGCTCAACCTTAAAACAGAACCCGTGGTCTCAGCCAACCCTCTCACCACAACTTCTCTATACAGGTGGTTCTTCACCCATAACTTCCTTCCAGACAACCAGGAACTTGGAGTTGGGATTGATTACAGTTAAGCTTCACCCATATTTACAACGGCTCAGTCCTGCAGATTTGCCTTCATACAACATTAGGAAGATTAGACCCTTCCTTCAGAGCAACTAAAGACACTATGTAGAATTGACTGGCGAGTTGTGTTCAACCAACCTCTCTCTAAAATAGCCACTGTTTGCACACAGTTAATCTTTTAATACGTAATCTTTAATAGGCATCTCAGCTCTGGCTCTGCATTAATTACGCTCCTGTGGTTTGAGTCTTACCTCTCGGATAGGTCCTTCGGAGTGTCTTGGAGGGGTGAGGTTTCAAAGTCAAAACTTCTTGCCACTGGGGTTCCCCAAGGCTCAGCATTGCTTGGACACTTCTCTTCTCATTACTACATGTCGTCACTTAGAATGATCTGCCCGGTCATCAATCAGAAGCATGGCTTTTTTTATCACTGCTATGCTGATGACACTCAACTTTACTTCTCATTTCAACAGATGATCCGAGAAAGCTGTTCTATTTGCATCTCCAGCCTTGTTGAGTGACTTTTAAAAAAGGCAACCTTCTATGTGAACTGGATGAAGGACCATCACATCGCTCAACTTAGGCTAACCGAGATGCTCTTGTCATTCAGCCAACCGTCACTTCTCTATACACTTGATTTTTCAATGTTGTTGCTCATTTGTTGGTTTTGATTGCTTCAGGACAACCAGGAATGTCCTCTTGGAGTTGTGATTGATTAGTCGCTTTCACAGATAAAAGCGTCTTGCTAAATGCTCAGTCCTGCTAAAATGTAAATGTAAATGTAAGATACTGATGTTTGCCTACAAGACAACAACTACTGTTGACCCTTCCTGCACCAACTCAGAGCAACCTAAACTCGCTACTCCTTGTCAAACGTATGCGCCCTCCAGAAGCTTGCATTCTGCAAGTGAACGACGTGGGCGGCCTTCCCACATGGTGCCTATGTAGAATCCCAAAGAGGTACCAAATCACTCTCACAGCCCTTTTCTTTAATGAGCCGAAAAAAGACCATGTTACCTCTCCCAGCTGGTGGAATGCCAATTCCTTCAAACCTCTACCTCCCGATCTCAATTTGCACGAACAGCTGAGTCTTTACCTCTGGCTCTGCACCCCTTTACCTAATTCATTTTCAGAAAACACGTCGCTTTGTTGTCTAAAGACACATATTTTTCGCCAGCACCTGACCAACTACTACTAACACTTACCTATTCTATTCTATAAAAAATAAATACCCTAGCTATGTGTACTGTGCAAAACTAAAGGAGACTTGTCATAGCACTTGTATACTTTTGCACTCTCGATGGTGTGATTGCTTCTATTGTTCTCCACATTTGTACATCGCTTTGGATAAAAGCATCTGCTAAATGATTAAATGCAAATATATATATATCATTTTTTTTAAATCATGGTTACAGTGCCATACAATGTAAGGTTTTGTTAAAGCACTTGAATTTAATAAAATAATGATTACAATTATGTTATTTTATGATAATTATGGAATCATTTTTAAGTTGTATTTAAGGCAAATTCCTTTAAGAAGATACAAGCATTCAGGACCGTTGGGAAATTACAAACAATTAGCTCTAGACATTCAGAAGAGAGCTGGAATGAATAATCAGGAAATTGTGGAGAATCCACTTGGCTGTAGTACAAAAAGAATTAAGCTCCCTTGATTTCTGGTCCACAGAGAAGCCAATGAATTCCCACAGAAGGAACAAGAGCTGTGCTGATTATTGGCCCTCCCCTATCCTGAAAGCTACAAGGCCAAGATTGCTTTCCCATCTATCCAACAAATCCTCTCCAAAAGTGTCCCTCTGTGTGGTAAAATCCTGCCTAGGCAAGATAGATCTGAAATCCTCCAGTGTCCAGTCGCATTTAAATGTTTCTGCATAAAGAGAAAAGCCCTTTTCTTCCTGTGAATTGAGAGATATTTTATCCGCTGCAATGCAGGGAGGTTTCCAGCATGACTCTGGCTGGATTCCAGGCAATCTACTGCTCTGTTGATTTCATCTGCCTCCGAGCCGCATCTGAAGTGACCTGTTATTTTCACACAGGCTGGAGGTCAGAGACTGCAGATTCACTGACCTCCAATCAGTGATCATGAGAGAGCAGCTGAGGTTACTGTGTGCCAGTGGGACTGATGACGAAGAGTCACACAAGATTTGTCTGCATAGATTTAAATATGTCTTATATAAATAAACAAATTTAAAATAATAATACATATATTATTATTAGTCAATTACCAGTTATCATAAGTACTAATTCATATTTTAAATCTAAAATTAAATTGGAAATAATTATAATATTTATTACAATATATCTTACATATATTTAACACCACTCACAAATATATGCATGTATCTCATTAGAAATTCAAGTTGCCTCTGTGCATTTGATTATTACTCAGTATATCACCATCATCTTTTATTAATACAACTCGTTCAGCATTTTAATATATTCATGAAGATGGGCATTTTAAGTTTGCTTGATCTATAAATTAAAGGAATTATTTATGCTGGTTAAAACTGGTTTCTGTCTGTGTAGACTTTCTGATAGCAGAAGCTGAGTGTGTGATCAGTTTGAAGACCCACAGTTCGGACAAAGCCCATAATGCATTGGGAAAGAGATTACTGGAAGGAACTTAAGACACCCCTCTGGTTCCTTTTTATTTAACTGTGAATTACTCAGTCATAACCTCAGCCTTATCTCTTCCTATATTTGGGTACACACACTTCCGCACACACACACACACACACACACACACACACACACACACACACACACACACACACACACACACACACACACACACACACACACACACACACACACACACACACACACACACACACACACACACACACACACACACACACACACACACACACACACACACACACAAATTAACGTGCCATACCTCGATGTGTTCTCCAAGGTTCCTTTGACCTCATTCATCTGGTCTTTTCCAAAGTATACCACGGTAAGATGTACCCGGCCATCCTGCTTCACACACACCTCTCTGTAGACACACACACACACACAACACACACACACTGAGGTCAACTCAGCTCAGCTCCAGCTGCACCTAACTCAAAAGAAACATTTGTGAACTATTTT
The DNA here is from genome assembly GCA_027422405.1 of Ptychobarbus kaznakovi. Classification (NCBI taxonomy): domain Eukaryota; kingdom Metazoa; phylum Chordata; class Actinopteri; order Cypriniformes; family Cyprinidae; genus Ptychobarbus; species Ptychobarbus kaznakovi. The sequence goes on from CM049796.1 coordinate 16,426,833, forward strand.
TACGGTCTGAGAAAGAGAACAAATATAGTGCAAAATAGATATATTTTCCCTTTAGATTTTCAGGGCACGTTCTCATTAAAACCAATTCATTAACCATAACTAAGGCATTATTACTGTGATGCCGAATCAAAATAGTTTGCATCACTACATCGAAAAACTGCAAAGCATTGTGGGTAGAGTGGGCATCATAAAACTACAGGGTAGCATAATTATGACTTTATAAATCCCAGAATGCATTGCAATGAGAACAGTGGAAAACAAAATAAAGCAAAACAGAGCTATTGAGTCTTGTCCTTGAGAGAAGCATATACTGATGAAGACACTGTGGCAGATTTTGACAGCATAAGATCACCCTGCGGATCACTGCGAGCGTAACACAAAGACTGTAGCTCTAGTGTGAAATTCCTGATCTGAAGCGGCCACATTCTGATAGAACTGTGGCAAACGTTTGAGCTGATGCTGAACAAGATTTGTGTCTTTTTATGTCCAACGCACAATAAAGACATGGCTGGTTAGACTTCAGAGACGCTGAGACTGACACGGGGAATTTTGCTGGTCAGTGGCAACCTAGCGGGTCAGATTTGGTTTAATCTATGAGAGAATGACAAACTTGAATGGGAAAGAGACGTCTTTTTGACATTTTATTGATAACAAAACTATTGCAAGAAGCATGAAAAATGCCATGGGACATGACCCGGTCAAGATTCAAACCTAATTTTCCCACATAAGCACCACTTCTCACTGTCTCTGGAGCTCATCGTTTATTGCTATACAGTATCACACCTCTGAGATTAACAAAAAATTACATAGATTATCGTATAAATACACTACTGTTTAAAAGTTTGGGTACAGTAGACTGATTTCTGAAGGATCACGTGAAACTGTAGACTGGAGTAATGATGCTGAACGTTGAGCTTTCTATCACAGGAATAAATTACATTTTACAATATATTCAAATAGAAAATAGTTATTTGAAATTGTATTAATATTTCACAGTATTGCCGTTTTTAGAGTATTTTTGACTAAATAAATGCAGTCAAATCATCAAAAAATTTAGATGCCTCTCTTAATGCATTTTTGATATAGCATATCAAATATTCACATTTTCATAACATATTCCAAAACAAAATGTATTTAATCTGAAATCATTTCTATCATGACTGAGCCACAAAAGTGCATGAAAAAGTGCCAAAACAAAACGCTGTGTTTGTTTTGAGAGCACAAACACTATCTAATCTATATGCTGCGCTACCACGTACATGCCACAACAAATTAGTTTGATGACTCTGCTGGCATCGAGCTCATTCTGTATGTGAACCAAACCCACAATCCCCTGTTTGTCCTCTCCTGCCTCTGAAACGAGAATGAGGTCAAAGTGTTCGCTCAACACCTTATATAAAGCTCTTTAAACACTGCTCGGAGGCACTAATTAAAAAACAGAAATTATATGTAAAGTAGGCTGTAGAGGTTGAAGAACAATAACTGAGAAAGACTGACAGATGTAGAGGAAAAGGACTTTGTGAAAAAAGTTTTTACTAAGAGGATACAAAATAGGTCCCAAAACCATTTTAAATAACTGCATTTTTTGCTAATTTTCTATTACTAAAAGTTTAAATACAGTTTCAAATCCTGACTTGTGTGATTTTGTTATTGTCTAGCAATAAACTTTAAATAAACATTACAATTAAATATACAGAATATACAATAAACTACAAACAGTAGGGAAAAGCTAGTCTCTGTATTTAGAATAAAATACTATTTCTTCCATCAATTTGAGCGCTATGGTGTTTGTGTAAAATACAGTTTAAAATACTTATTTGTGTGTTTTTGTTATTTTCTAGCAATAAACTTTATATATACAAAATATACAATATACCATAAATTCAGCAGGGAAAAACTAGTCTCAGTATTTCAACTAAAATAAACTAAAATAAACACATTTCTAACACTATGGTGTTTGTGTAAAATTTGAGAAAATGGAATAAAACTATTTACTTCTAGTCATGTTGTAAAGGGTCCAAAATGTTACTTTTAGAGTGTTTTAAATGTTTTACAATTTTTGTAACGAGGTACATCATGTGGTAAGAGGTATTCATGCAAAATGCAAACTTTGTATGAAAATAAACTAAATATAAATTCAACAAACAAATACAATAATTGCTATATGATTTTAATTAACACTGACAACTGGCATAATAGCTTCTAAAAATTCTGCTTTATCATCGCTGGAATAACATTACATTTTGAAATATATTAAAAGAGAACAGTCATTTTAAATGATAATAATATTTCACAATATTATAGTTTTTACTGTATCTTTTGATCAAATAAATGCAGTTGTTTGATGGGCAAATACTGTAATATCCCAATACCCAATACTGATATTCTCATAACATATTTCATAGCTTGGCATGAAAATGATATAAACTGAGATCATTTCTATCATGACTGAGCCACAAAAGCAAAGCACATGAAGAATACTAAACGCTGTGTTTGTGTCGAGTGTACAAAAATGCAAACTCTGAACTTAATGTAAAACTCAATACCAGTCATTAACAGTAGTCAATAATAATGTGTAATAGCTTAGGAAACATATCTATCGGTTCTCCTCACAATGTGCAATCTGTGCCTTGAATGTTTTAAAACTACTGAGTGTGCCTGATTTATGGAAAGTGCCGGGAAGATAGACTGCAAGAATTGTGAAAAAGACAGAAAATACGGGTGCAGAGAACGATAAGCAACAGATAATAACAGAGAAGGAGAGAACGACAGTGGAGTCACCTGAAGTTGTGCATGAACTGTTTGAATTTGTCGGCTCTCTGGGACAGAGGCAGCACAATGTTAATGGGCATGTTGGCCGTCTCCACCAGCTCACTTTTCACTTTCATGAGGGGGCCGAAGGGGCGGAAGAGAAGCAGCCTGCGAAACTCCTGCTTCTGCTCTCCACGGAAGGTCAGCTCGTACAGCGTGCCCTTGTCCTTCTCAGTGCGCGCTATGCCTGCCGTGATGAAAAGACATTGAGAACAGTGAAGAAAAGAAACCATTTCAACAAACACCCACATGTGGACGCGCACAAGCAAAGCAACATTTCAAAGAAATCTAAAGCTCAAGGACAAATACTACAAAAATAAGCACACAAACGTACAAAGAGACAAGCGTGAAGGAAGACACCAAGACTACGAATGCAGACATTCAAAAGCCTGTCAAATGTCTTGATGGAAAAACCCAGAGGAGAGGAACACTTTATTGCTCAGTGGTTCATGAGACGGGGGGTTCTCAGTTAGGTTTGTATCAACTTTTGTCTTCAGATGCTGTCAAAGATCTTGTGTTTGGGCCATTCTACAGAATTGGAGCAAAGTCAGAGTTGGAAACGTCTAGAAAAAAATCTGTCTATTTTCCCCAAATTTTGTATGTATGCAAATTGTATAATATCCAAGGTACACATTTCTAGTAATTGTGAAAGTTTTGGAATATTTTTCCTTGCCTTAAATTTGTCACTACCGAAACACAGTACTATATGATTTAATATGAAGGGTTATATAGACCTATTAAGATTTTGTTTACATCTACCTAGTAAATATATATTTTTTGCTATTTTATTCAAATGTTTTTAGAGGTAAATCTATAACAATTACAATTTCAACAATATTTCAAGTGTGATTTATAAGATTTGTTGTATTTTGAATCCAGTTTTCCTTTGTAAAGCATAAAGTTGATCATACAGAATTCAAAGTTAAACATTCATTAGTTTAAATTTGCATTGAACCAAACACTTTCATAACATCTTAGTTGATAATTCAATATATGTTATTTTTGACAAAACATCCCATGTTTCGGTAATGACTGGACATTTTCAGTAGTGACAGAAATGTTTTGGGAGTGACCACATCGCATTGCAGAATTTTAACTCACATACTAAAACACTACTTAAACATACTAAAATACAAACAATTTCATAACTGTATTAAAATGTTGTTTATTTTCCCCAAATAAAGGATTATGTGTTCCTATTTGTCACTACCGAAACAATAATGACATGTTTCGGTAGTGACAATTTTAGATACTCTTGAACCTAGCTCAAAGATGTTAATCAGCACATGGTTAGCTAGCACAGTTCTGAACAGTGGTACACATATAAAAACTAAATGTTATGTAATAACTCCAAAAAAGTGTGCTTAATTGCAGAAAAAGGGGTTCGGTAGTGACATTCCTTAAAGTTCCACACAGATCTTCAGACTTTTGAACGCATTTACTTCAAAATGATGGGACCTTTATCTAATCACACTATGAAAGAGAGGGACACAGGAATATTTCCTGATCATAAATTTATGGGTTTAGATCAAATCCATCTCAGTCAATGGACTAAAACATACACTGTTTCGGTAGTGACATGAAAATGCGGGATACATTTTTTTACAAAAAGTTTCTTGATTTACAAAGAAAATATAAAATAAATATTTTTTGGAACTTTTCAATATTGTTTTTATAAGTTTGAAATTTAAGGGTTAGGGTTCAGGACAGCCACCTCCCAATTGAAAGTACCAATAAAGTGATCATTTATATATATATATAGGCCCATTAAGCTTACTGATATTTTAAATATTATTGTGGGTTTCAATAAATGACAGAAGGAATCTTAGGAAACATCTAAGATTTGAACTTCGTAAATGCTTTTTAAAAGTGTTTTTTTTCGTTGTGGGACAGCAGTTTGCACCAATTCTGTAGAATGGCCCATTATAGACACAAACGAGACAACAGTTGACATACAATAAGAGTTTAAAAAGTGATCAAATTAATGTGAACATTACAGCTCAAATCATTTGGTTTTGTACATTTTGATGAGAAATGATGATGACTTTCACTGACTTTTGATTGTAAACTTTATTTTCTTGGTAAATTTGATGACAGTGTAAAACATTGTTGGGTCCTGAAAGAAAAAGTGGGTCTTATCCACTAATAATTGAGTGGATTTTTTTTTCATATTTGTATGTTTCTCACGAATATTTACAACCTAATTCACAACACGTGTATGCATATGAATTTGCAATTAATGCCATTCTAATGTTAATGAATCTGGAGTTTTCCAAATGAGTGACTGTGTGCTTGAGGTTAGTCATTTGCATAAAACACGCCCAAACCATCTCCATATAAAGGCTTTCTAGACAATCTTTCGACACTCTAAGCAAACATACAACTTTCTCTAAAGTCAGGCGTTTGAGAGCACATGCAGCTCAAATCTGCATTTATTAATATAGAGAAATCTCGCAGCTCAAGCTACAACACAGCTTACTTTTTTACTGTATGATGAAATATATGTAAGATGACATAGGTGTGTATAAAACTTTATCAACATGATTATACGGCCACCCAGAGTTTGTGATTTTTGCATTCGTAAAAACATTCACTGCATTTCACACTCATTTTGTGCATACAAATGCTTAGCAAATAAGACCCACTGTGGCTAATTTAATCTTCTCTTCATTGTCTAAGTAATAGATATATTAATGAGATACAATTGGTTATTTTTATTTCCTATTACAATATATTAAAATGCATAATTTATAAGCATCACATAAAACCAAATGTTGGCATTAAGAGTGAAGTGGAACTGATGGGATAAAACCTGTCACAGGAGATCTTTTTAAAGGGGTCATATGATGCTATTTTAAAGATCATTATTTTGTGTATTTGGTGTAACAGAATATGCTAACATGCTTTAATGTTAAAAAATATATATTTTTTCAAATACTGTACATTATTGTATGTCCTCTATGCCCCGCCTCTCTCAAATAGGTCGTTTTCTACAAAGCCCCTCCTTCCGACAAGTGCAGTCTGCTCTGATTGGCCAACTGACCCAGTGCATTGTGATTGGCCGAACACCACAAGCCGCGTCTGAGATGTAACACCCCTTTCCATAATCGCGAGCTTCAGACTTTAGTCTTTGCAACTTTAAGGATCTCATCTATGCACGAACAGCTTGTTACACTCCAAAGAGAAAGGAATCTTGAAATCGCATCATATGACCCCTTTAACATCGTGGTTAGGGCTGCATAATAATGATTAAACTGCTAATTTCGATTAATTTAATGTAATAGTCATAATTGATTTAATGTATTTTTAACATTTAATCAGAATTATTGAACTTTCATGTAAGCAAAAGCAAGAGAAAATCAACTCATAAACATTTTATTTTATCTAATTTTCCTGATTTATTATTAAAAAAAGTGACAAAGTGAAGTGTCATACGACCAAGTATGGTGACTCGTACTCTGAATTTGTGCTCTGCATTTAACCCATCCAAAGTGCACACACACAGCAGTGAACACACATGAACACACCGTGAACACACACCCGGAGCAATGGGCAACCATTTATGCTGTGGCGCCCGGGGAGCAGTTGGGGGTTCGGTGTCTTGCTCAAGGGCACCTCAGTCGTGGTATTGAAGGTGGAGAGAGGACAATGCTGTACATTCACTCCCCCCACCTACAATTCCTGCCGGCCAGAGACTCGAACTCACAACCTTTCAATTACGAGTCCGACTCTCTAACCATTAGTCCACGACTTCCCCCTTTATATTTATTATATACAGTAACATACTTATAAAATGATAAACCCTTAAGAAGCTTCTCTCAAAAGCTAAAGCAGTAACAATTTCTAATATTATTTGCAATAATAATTCCAAATTATGCTAACCAATTCAAGATAGTTAAATTATTAAAGGGGAAAAAAATCAAGATAAATAACCAGAAGGCCAATGTCACAAATAATAATGCTTAATCGAGAGAAGCAGAACTTGTTATCACGATTGAATACAATTAATAGTGCAGCCCTAATCTTGGTTATTTCTCTTAGACAGCAATGGACTGAATGGAGAACTTATGAGATGTTCGTTGAAGTCTCCTGCTTATCATTGCAAAGTCTGCAATGAAAAGTCAGATTTCAGTTTGAACTCACATACTTCTCATCAAATTCTTTGAAGATTAAATGATATGAGCTATGCTGAGACATGAAATGATGATAAGGGATTTCTGAGGAAATATCTGTGCAGATGTTGAGATATCAGGAGCACCAGGTCATCTGAGGCTTGGCTAACATCCCTGGTTATAACTTACAGTAAAAACATCTGGAAGATGGTCATGCATGGAGACGGTGAAAAACACGATTTCACTCAGTACTTTCATGCTTCTGAAAACAATCCAAAACAATGAGAGATCTGTACTGTTCAGCATCAAAATGTGCATTGTTCGGGTCCCATATCAGTGTTTTTGCTGGTGCTATAAAAGTCACAAAGACTCGTATTATAGAGGAAAAATACGCTCATGCAAGGTTTGCACGAAACATTCTCAATTGCTTAAGGGTCGATCATGTTGAGGAAACAACAAAAACATACTTCGCAGCTTCATGCTTCATTAGCTTTGGTAGCACAGTGTGAAAACACTGCATTATGATCTACACTGGGAAATATGTGCATCTAATTTCTAATAAATTTGTGGAAACGTTGCTATGGTGTTCTAAACAGTGTTTACAATGTTTCTGTACAAGCCTGTCCAAATACCTAACCCTAAGCAGCAACAGTAGGGGTGCTTGCCTTCACAAACTAGCAAACTGGAATAAATCTCACGTCCAGCCCTTTCCATCCCACACATAAAATGCATTTATGGGAAAAGCAGGGCCATTAGGGAAGCCATCTGAATCAATACATGCTACTTACAGCAAAAACATCAAAGCATAACCCGCAGGCTCGACTCCACCTCACTGAAAAACTAGCTACGGTAATTAAGACGCAACACAACAAAATCACGTGAGTTACTGAACACTGGTAACATTAGCTCACGGTAAAACTGCACTTTTAGCATGAACTGTGATCTTTTTTTCTCAAATTGGATTGTGTCACCACAAAATTGGTCTGGGTAAAGGAACACTATATACAGTTAGCCAACAGAGATAATGGACACAGGATAATGAGATAGATACATGGATCTCTTGAGGGGCGGGAGTGGGAGAATTGTTTTGCGGGTAGAAAAGATACGCTTTCTGTAAACATTCCTGTTTGCTGAAGCACTGTTTCGGGTGTAATGGTCAAGCTTCCGGTGTTGTTTCAGGACTGAATATTTTTAGAATGTCCAACAATATTATTCAGTCTCGTTCAGTGTTAGCAAGACGGCTGAGTAAATTGACATTGTGTCTGGACACCGAGTTGTAAATTATTACAGACAGGGCCTTGGCTCTCTTTGAGTTTCACAAGCTCTCCATTGCTGATGTGAAGGAGAGTGGGTCTATTCGAATAAACAGTCAAAGAAGAGCTAAGAGGAGGCTCGAATTGAGAAGAAATGGTCTTTTATTTAACTCTTTTGCCCACTATTGACAGAATTTTCTGGCTTTCCATGTTTTCACTGTTATACGGTAGGAGGCGCTATTACAAATCTTCTGAAAGAGTACTGAATCTCAGGATCAAAACACTGTGAAGAAGAAGCAGAAACAACTGATCTTGTATGTAAACAGATGAATATGTAAAATACATATAAACAGCATATAAATCAAAACTGCATAATGTTAGCGAATGAAATGTCGACCCAGGAAGTAGTATAGGACTGCGAAGCTTTGGGGTGTTGACGGAAGCGATCTATGTTTTGATCATCGATCTGAATCCAATCCAGATATAATCAGCTTTTTGTTCAAAATGTCACTTTTTGAGGAAAACTATTAAAAATTAACAGAATTAATCTAGATTAAAATAAGCTTTTTGTTTTTAAAGCAGAGGCTCGGTTGTGTCTTTTGAAATTGCATGTTAAGATATTTATACAACTAATATTCCTGGGGGCCATGAAAGTTTTGTGAAAATTATCAAAAATGCCTGAATATTTTTTTAAATGCTGGCGGCGAAAGAGTTGAAGATGCACCAAATCACAAATAACCCAGGACCATTAGTGTATTAGACAGTGATAAATAAATATTATGTAGCATTCCTCCCAATATATTCTTGCTCAAAAGACCAGTATTAAGGTTTATGTTGTGTTTTGGATGCTTGTTTTGCTAGTAAACACCAGCAAGACCAGAATCAAACCAATCACGAAAATTCAGCAGTTGTTTGTTATGTTCAGGCAAATCTCACCTACGTTTTCAGTTTAGCTAACTATCATTGCAGTCACCAAGTCTTGGAAAGTTTGTACATGCAAATTTCACTATTTCAAGCTTTTCAGTTTCTGGTGCTGAGAACAGTTATTTATGACTAAACAAGGTGCATAGCAACATGAATAATGTATTTCCTGTAAGGCCTATAACCACTGAGATGCGTCACTTTCTCTCTTGAGGAGATGGCAGAGATGAGACATCTCTGAACATGAAACTGTGTACGTTTCCTAGAGTCATCACAGGATATCCTGGCTTTAGCGTGTTAGTATACTGCTACAGGATGCTCTATTGTTTTGCTGATTTGGTTCTGAGGATACAAGAAACACACTTTACAACTGTTTCAACGTGCTTCAGAGATTATTTTGAGAGATTTTCTCTAAATATGTCAGACAAGCTCTGGGCTTTATCGATGGTCCAGGGACATGCAGAGTTTTAAGAGTGTCATCTCTGCACTAGCGGCACTAAATCAAATAGCAAAAATAATGTTTCCATATAGGCTACCAAAAACCTCCTACCATCCTTTCAAACCCACTTTCAACTTACACCATGTAAGCTGTCACACACATCTTGCGGCTATATAGTTCTATTGAAACAGTAAGTAGGCTATTTTAATGCTTACATATTGGCTGTAGACCTTAGTCAGGTTAGACACTATACTGAATTTAACGTGGATGAAAACAAGACTAGATCCCTTAATGGGATAGTTCACCCAAACATTCTGTCATTAATTGCTCACCCTCATGTCATTCCAAACCTGTAAGACCTTCGTTCATCTTCGGAACACAAATTAAGATATATTTTATGAAATCTGAGAGCTTTCTGACCCTGCAGAAACAGCAATACAACTACCACATTCAATGCCCAGAAAGGCAGTAAGGACATCTTTAAAATAATCCATCTGACATCAGTGGTTCAACCATAAGTTTGCAAAGCTACGAGAATACTTTTTGTGTATAAAAACAAAAATAATGACTTTATTCAACTATTTATTTTCTTCCAGGTCAGCCTCAGATGTAGTTTATGAGAGTACCGCGATGGCCCTTTGTTGTCTATGCAGGGTCAAAAAGCTCTTAGATTTCTTAAAAAAGATCTTAATTTGTTTTCCGAAGTTGAACAAAGTTCTTACGGGTTTGGAACAACATGAGGATGAGTAATTAATCACAGAGTTTGTATTTTTGGGTGAACTATCCCTTTAATCTGAACCCCATACCTAAACTTAACTAACTTTCTAACCATTAATAAGGAGCAAATTAGGAGTCTGAGGCAAAAGTTGAATCATAATCATAGTTAACAATTAATTTAATTTATAGTTATTGTTAATAGTGAGAATTGGACCTTAAAATATTTTGTCACTGTATTTTATGCATGGTCATACACTTGAAGCACTGATTTTTAGCAGAGTAGCGGAAGCAAATACTGGTTAACTGCATAATCATTACTCTTACCTTCTATAAAGTCTGATGGTGTGTAGACTTTGCTGGCCTTCGCTTTGTCTCCACCTTGATTTGGTGCATTGAGGGCATGTAGCGCACTCTCCACCACCTCCCCCAGCTCATCCTTACGGTCCTTCCTCACCGGCTTCTCCTCAGGGTGACGGGTCAACCCCATTTCCAGCTGGTAGACGCGTTGTAAGGTGAAGCTCTCAAAGGGCACCACGGCATACTCGCTCGGAAGTCTTATCCCAGAGTGCACCTCTGCCCGGCTCAGCTGGCTGCGTAGGAACTCCTGCAGGTCGCTGTGACTGTGGTCGTCAGCCACGTTGCCCACAGCCCCCTTCCCAGCCGTCTTCTCCACAGAGTCTTGCATGCCTTTAAGTTGTTTGCTTCGTTCCTGAAGAGCCTCTTTGAGTTGAGCAATTTGTTTCTTCAAGCTGGCAATATGCTGCCGGTGTTGCTCTTCGCGCTCTTGGAGAAGGGCTTGGAACCCTTCCTGCTCGGCAGGGCCGATGGGGGCACCTCCAACCCCGCCTGGCCTGCTTGGACCTCCTGGCATAGCCATCCCTCCAGCCCTGGGCAGGGGTTGCCCAGCCATGGGCTCATCAGCATGTGGGCTGCAAGTGATGACATAAAGGAGGGAAAGACAACAGCACACCACCACTAACAGAACACCCACACGTGAAAGCCAGGCCAGATGACCCCTGCGCAGCATCACAGCTGACAACCTCAACAACAAGGTAGGTAGGATGACGCAGTTTAATAAAGTTGAGGCATCTCTGCTTACCATCAAAAACAAAACAAACAGATCAGCCAACGGTCGCCCATGCCAGAAGCACTTGTTGAAGTCACTAGGGTATGTCTTTGATTAAAACGAAGAAGAACTGTTTGTGTTTTGTCTGTCGACTAAAGTCTCATATTTCCCAGGTGTAGACCACAAAGCAAGTTTTGTTCAAAACTTTACTGTTGATTCCCATTTAATCCACTTCAGCCTGGCTCTTCATGCACATACTTTGTCATGGGTCAAGTTACGGCCACTTCCTCTTCCTCAGGGTTCTATTAGTTCTCTGTCCAGACAAATTAACAATTGGACCAGTTCAGTAGCGACATGCGCATATCTCCATCTGGTGAAACTTGCTCATTCTTCTTGGAGGTATCGTGACAGACCCTTGAGAGAATATCTGGAATGGATCCTCCATTCTACAGCGCTCCCAATGACCCAAAAGAGAAAACCATTCATTGAAGATTTAGCCATTAGACGTCCATGGCTATGGTCCATAAAACTAGTTTGGAAGCTGGTCATTTGCCATCCGTGTCTTTTAACTTCTTACAACGGTCCAATGTTGTTGAAAAGTCCAAAGAGGCAGTCTGTATGACTTCCTTAATCTATTCAGAGTCCTCTGCATGTTTCATCAGGTATTGCTTCTGATCTTCACAGGTCTATCTAGAAAAAAGTAGATTAAAATGATTATGTTCTGTAGAACAAGATCCGTAGGAGGATAAAGGTCTCCTATATGTTAATCAGCCAGATTTCAAAGTACATCAATACTGATAGCTTTGTGTTATCATACCATTAAAAAGACTAAATTGACATACATGAGGATGAGGTGAGGGCATAGGGTTCAAGTCAGTCTATCTAGTTAGCAAACACACTGCGTTTATTTTAAAGTGACCTAAAGGTCTAAATTCAGCACCCACGCAGCCAAGCAAAGCATTTTGGCTCCAGTGCAGGAGAACAGTGCTGTCACTGATGTGTGAAAATAAGAGATGTGTGTTAAAAGCAGTCTTATGGGAACACGCCTGACAACTCACACTGGGGATGAACAGCCACACTGTAAGTTTGAGCAAACACACGAGAGGCTGAGCATTCATAAACGCACATACATGCAAACACGCACATATGCACACAGTCACAAACACATGTGTATCTGTGGCTGGGGGAGAACACAGAAACTCTGTGTTAGGAAGCTGGAAAGCTGTGGTGGTAAAAGATATAGCTTAAAAAAGAGAGCCTAAAGAGATGTAGGATTCTCTGAATATGTGTGAGTGCTTGTGTGTGTGTGTGTGTGTGTGTGTGTGTGTGTGTGTGTGTGTGTGTGTGTGTGTGTGTGTGTGTGTGTGTGTGTGTGTGTGTGTGTGTGTGTGTGTGTGTGTGTGTGTGTGTGTGCTGACTCACCACACAATTAGCCCTTTATAGGTTAGTGGGAGGCTTGATTTAATGAAAGGATTAGTTATGTTAGTGGTGAATACTGGACTGTATCAAGGAGAGTTGGCCACAGACCAGCACTGAGGAGGGGGATGTCTATTTATCTGAGACTCGCACTCAAATATGGACTGACTCAATTATTCAAAAACTCCATCCATCCATCATTTTGCTCACTCACCTATTCATCCAATCACTTTTACATGCATTCATTCACCCAATAACTCATTCATTCATTTATTAATTCACTTATTCCTTCAATCCCTCATTAACTTACTGATTCATCCGATCACTTATTCTTTGATTTATTCTTTCCCTCACTTAATAATTTATTCAATTAGTTAAGAGGCGTTCCATTCCACACTAAGTGCCCTGCGCAGTGGACTTTACACGGTATTCCACCATCTTGCATTCATGTTCAGTTTGAAGGACACTACGAAACGTCATTGGGAATAAGGGAACATCGATACATCACTTTACAGGAAGCGGAGAGGGAAATTTACTTACATGTTATTGCACTGCTGCTTCCAGCACTGCAAGGAGTCTAACTACAATAAACCCAATGAAAAGGAGTTGAGACATTTTTATTGAGTTTAATTAGTCACAGGTGTGGGTTGTACATGACTGTGTGTGGGAATAAAATGCGAGAGATGCAATAGTTACAAGACAACTATATAAAGCTTATATGAAAAGACACATCTAATAAACCCGAAGTACATTTATTTTCATATTACATTTCACAGCATTTATAATTCAGTTTAAGGCTTTTAATTTTGACTTTTATATTAATTGAACATTTATTATTAATAACCTGCATAAAAATTTATCTATTCGTTCTTTCACTTACTGATGCAATTAAATAACTTCTTTGTTCATGCTTTCACGTATTGACTGATTCATTCAATCAATTACTGATTCGTTCATTCTTTCACTTACTGACTGATTCATTCAATCAATTACTGATTCGTTCATTCTTTCACTTACTGACTGATTCATTCAATCAATTACTGATTCGTTCATTCTTTCACTTACTGACTGATTCATTCAATCAATTCCTGATTTGTTCATTCTTTCACTTACTGACTGATTCATTCAATAATTACTGATTCATTCATTCTTTCACTTACTGACTGATTCATTCATTCATTCAAATTACTGATTTGTTCATTCTTTCACTTACTGACTGATTCATTCAATCATTCATTTGTTCATTCTTTAATTACTGATTTGTTCATTCTTTCACTTACTGACTGATTCATTCAATCAATTACGACTTACTGACTGATTCATTCACTTTGACTGATTTTCTCAATTACTGTTCATTCTTTCACTTACTGACTGATTCATTCAATCAATTACTGATTGTTCATTCTTTCACTTACTGACTGATTCATTTCAATACGACTTTGACTGATTCATTACATTCTTTCACTTACTGACTGATTACTGATTCGTTCATTCTTTCACTTACTGACTGATTCATTCATTCTTTCACTCACTGACTGATTCATTCAATCGATTACTGATTCGTTCATTCTTTCACTTACTGACTGATTCATTCAATCAATTACTGATTCGTTCATTCTTTCACTTACTGACTGATTCATTCAATCAATTACTGATTCGTTCATTCTTTCACTTACTGACTGATTCATTCATTCTTTCACTTACTGACTGATTCATTCAATCAATTACTGATTCGTTCATTCTTTCACTTACTGACTGATTCATTCAATTACTGATTCATTCATTCTTTTACTTACTGACTGATTCATTCATTCTTTCACTTACTGACTGATTCATTCAATCGATTACTGATTCGTTCATTCTTTCACTTACTGACTGATTCATTCAATCAATTACTGATTCGTTCATTCTTTTACTTACTGACTGATTCATTCATTATTTCACTCACTGACTGATTCATTCAGTCAACTACTTATTCGTTCATTCTTTCACTCACTCACAGACTGATTCATTCAATCAGTTACTATTTCAGTACTGATTCATTCAATAATCTACTTATAGATTATTTCACTTACTGACTGATTCATTCAATTGCTCATTCATTCATTCATTCATTCATCCATCCATTTTTCACATAAAGAGTGATTCATTCAGTCACTTATTCATTCACCCTTTCATTCACTTACTGACTTATTCAATTACTTAATTTATTCTTTCACTCACTGATTGATTCACACCAGCACTCAATCATCCATCCAATCACAAATTCATCCATTCGTTCACTCACTCACTCACTCACTCACTCACTCACTCACTCACTCACTCACTCACTCACTCACTCACTCACTCACTCACTCACTCACTCACTCACTCATTCAAATAATCACATATTTATTCAGTCATTTCCTGATTTTCATTCATTCACTAGTTCATTCATTCAGTCAGTCAGTCACTTACTCATCATTTTACTTTAGGATTCATTTCTTCTTCTCCTAACCTATTATTAGATACTGTATATGACAGCAAAGAGCCGTCTGTTACTGCATAACAAGATTAGATGACATTCAGCAACTGAATCTCTCTCAAGATGGTTATACAAAATGACGAATCTTTTCATTTCCATTTGCCTCATTTAAGAACTCACAGATGACTGAGGGAAACGATGCCTCACACCATGTTATGCTATTCCAGCTCACTCGTACAGCTGCCAGGACGAGCACAGCATGAGTCTGCCAGCAATTCATTCTCCCCGCTGTGACCATGCCATACAACACCAGAGCCAAGACCACGAACCAAACACACGGCTGAACAACACTGAGGAAAGTTAGGAGGGGCTTGACAACCTTAAACAAATGAGAAAGAAAGACTTCAAATTTCTCTTCTGAAACAGAGTGTTGTTGTTTAGCTGTGATTAGCCTTCTTTTTTTTAGATGTTGGCGGATTCTGTGTTTATGCCAGTCAAACTTTATCATCACGGATGGAAAATCCGTGTTTTGGAACATGCTGGCTGGTTTCTAACTGGTCTTAGCTGTGTCATTGACTGACCAGCCACAATACTCCAAAAACCAGCCTGAACTCCTTGAGATAGTGTGATCAAATGGTAGTTGGTTTGGTTGCTTGTCTAAGATAATCTACCAGCTCTTAGAATAAACACCAGATAACTTGTTCCAAAACCAGATTTTCCAATAGAAATAAATTAGACTACTAATTTTAATACAATTACATACACAACATTTTGCAACAATGCGGTTAATGCCTTAATAAAACTTCTGTATCTGGTCACAATTTTCTTACAACTTCCTCAAAGATCTTAATCAGAGTAAAAGCTCTTGCGTGTGCACGAGCAATGGCCAGTTTGCAAACTAAGTGCATTTACATTAGTTCAATTACTTTCACAAGCCCTGATCTGCAGACTCAGCTGCAGTTATACTATCTGGCTGTGGTGCGCAGTCAGGAAATGGAGTGTTTTTTTCCTCCTTTTGCAATTTTCATTTTCGGAGGCTTCTGCTGGCCCTTGTGCCCTTGTGCAGAAAGAGTCTCGCCCTTGTGCCCTTGTGCAGAAAGAGTCTCACACCCAGTGTGTTTCACACATCTGATCAGGCTTTAACACAGAGACACTTTGCATGTTTATGTCTCACATATTCATATAATACATATAATAAACATGTTTCTGAATTAATTGTAATATTTTTGAGGGTTGCATAAAGTAAAAAATGTCAGTGTGATACAACTGTCCAAATATCACAACTTATGGGAAGAAAGCTTCATTATATGAATTTAAATGTTTGAGATTTTTTTTTAGTATTTATTAGTATTTGAAAAATACTTGAAAAACACGGAAAAAACAAAGTCATAAGATGCATGTTCGTCAAAGTCAATAAGTTTCATAAATATCCGATTTTACCTTTTTATTATACAAGGCAAATTTATTTCACATCATGTGGTGCGACTCAAAAACAAATTATATTTCTGAATTAATTTATGCTATCGGAAAAAAATGCAATTACCTTGTCAAATATATTTTTAAACTTGTTTGAAAATAATTAATGTGTGTACATGTCTTTAAGGAGTAAATAAAATATTTTACTATTTTTTACTTGATGGTTACACATGACATTTTTAGTAATTAAACAGAAAATGACTGCATTTTATGCCATTTTCTCAAAACATTTCAGAACCACATGAAACAAACTATACATACATACATATACATATTTATGTGTGTGTGTATAGATAAATGGATGGATAGATGGATGGATAGATAGATAGATAGATAGATAGATAGATAGATAGATAGATAGATAGATAGATAGATAGATAGATAGATAGATAGATAGATAGATAGATAGATAGATAGATAGATAGATAGATAGATAGATAGATAGATAGATAGATAGATAGATAGATAGATAGATAGATAGATAGATAGATAGATAGATGGTATGAAAATAGATTCTACTGTCAGAAAGATGAAAGACAGAGAAGGAAACAAAAAAAAATTCAACAGCCCATCTCACAGTTTCTGTTCACTGCAGCAACTTCTCTCATAATCAAACCACTTCCTGTGTCCACAGGGCACGGGTGTCTGACATGGGCTTCCTGTTGGTCTCTCATTAAATTAGACTGCACCAGCTAAATGTCCACATCCCTGTGCAAGTACAGTTCACATCATCAAAGACAAGGCTGATGCAAAAAAAACAAGGAGAAACATAAAAGAGCTTCATATTTTTCTTCATAAATAAATGATCTAAAATCCTGATCCACCACTTTCCTTCAAACTGTCAATGCTTATATAAATAATGGATGCTTCGGATCGTGTAGCCGAGCAATACTGCAGAATCACAACGACTGGTGTGAAATAAGTCTATTCAACACCCATCGCATGTGTTTTTTTCATGATTCTTGTATCTGCTGTCCTGTTCTCCTCCATTGAAAGACGTCATCAGCATTCCCCAGAGGGTTGCAGAAATGTCTTTGAAGAGGAACTGTCTGAACCGGCTAATTTAACAAGGTGGGATATTCAGAGAGAGAAAAACGAGAGGCCACAGATGCACAAGCCATGTCAAGCCCTGCTGTTTCACTGCTGCATTAGCGGGACGACTCCAGAGAAAGCAATTCCAGGTGTTGCTCATGTTCGGTTCACGGAAAACACAGGGGGGACGAGAGGCTGAGGGGATGGAAGGAGAATAATCGTGGAGACACAGGGAATGTGGGAGAGTTAAAGAGAGAAACAGAGCAGAAGAGAGAGAAAGGCCTCTTTGATGTGCTTCTGAGCCTCAGGTGATTCTCATTCCCCTTAATTAAGTTGAATCTCCTCATGTGCCCAGATCATACCTACCATATGGCCTGCCTTTAAAATCAACAATAAACTGTGTTCACAACCCAGTTTGTGGCACATTTCTGAGTGAAACAGGATGTTTAATGAGAAAAAAGTAGTGTGGGACTTGATTTTATCAGGAATTGATTCATTTGGACAATACTGATTCAACTGGACAATATGGATTTAATTGGATAATATAGCTTGTTATTTGTGTAGTGCCCAATATTTTGATTAAAAATAAAAGTAGGTAACACTATTTTGATAGTCCACTTTAGACATTCTATTAACTTTGCAACTACATGTCAACTAACAATCATTAGATTGTTAGTAGACTGTCTGCTTAATATCTTCTGACACTTTATTTTGATGGGTCCACGACATACAACATACCTAGTATGAGAAACTTTGCAAGTATATGTCAACTTATTCTAACCTACCCTACTGAGAGTTAGTAGACATGTAGTTGCAAATTAATGAGAATTAGTTGACATGTAGTTACAAAGTGTCTTATAGTTAGTAGAATGTCTTAAGTGGACTATCGAAATAAAGTGTAACCAAAAAGTATAATCTTAGCTATCGTATGTGCATTTTTATAGTTATATTGTGTTGTTAGCTTAGCAACATGCTAATTCTAAAATTCACGAGTCAATTCTTTATAAGATACAGAGTTTTGTTGTATAATTCTTCTAATTAAAATAGACAGTTTTAACCTATATTTTAGTGTGTTATGTTTTTAAAGCCTAGTTATTGGAGTATCTCATTATTAGCTTAGTAACATGCTAACTCCAAATTCTGTCTGAACTGAATTATTCCACCATCTAACATACCACATTTTGGCTTGTAATAAGTGAATACATTTTTTTTTTCACAGAAAAACTGAAAACTCTCATCTTTTTTGGCACATGGTTAACGTGTCCACATTGCTGACCTTTTGTAGGTTCTCCATATTGTGTGAATGTAATATATACTAAAACAGTTAAAACGTGTCATCAGAGAAGCATTAATTAAACGTCATTGTTTCAGTCAATGATTTCGAGCCTCCAAATTTCCTTCCAAAATATTTTCGGTTGCCACAATATGCGTGGCACGTTCTGATTTTGCTGAGTTAGACGTGCTCCTGGGTCAACATATATTGTTGACCCTGGAACAACATTTTAATCCAAAAAATTTAATCTTGACCATTTCCCTACACCTAAACATAACCTAACCCATGAGTAATCCCTAAAATCAGAGGAAATGATAGATGAATGACACTGATGTACAAGCAACAAACACTGGTTGTAAGCCTAAACTTCACAAAAAATATATAAACTTGTTGTTCAAATCTGATTGGTTAATAACAATGTTTTTTCAGGGTCAACAAAATTGTTGACCCAGGAACATGTTGCCCTTGGTAAAATCAGGTTCTGCATATGCGTGCATCACTTACTAGACATTTAAAACCAAATACAGATCAAATAGTTCTAACCATGAATCGAATTACTATATCGACTATTTTCTCTAACATTTCTGTGTTATGTATTTTTATATTTATTAGAGTAGCCCTTTGTTTGCTTTGCAACATGCCAATGCAAAACTCTACTGAAATCAGATTTGAATGAGTCTGTGAATAGTGTTTCAAATGGTCAATATTGGAGGTTTATTTTCACTAAGGATACTGTCTTGAATGGCAGCTATGTATGCAATAGACAGAAAGGAAACAGAGCCTATTTGACTGGTAGTTGGAGGAAAGGGTTGATGACGTCAGTGGAAAAGTAATTTCAGAGTTTTAAGTTCATGAAGCCAAACATTGTTTTTCTTCAGAATAGCAAGCACTGAATCATTCACAACGAGACCAGGAATTTGAGTCAAGAATATACATTTTGATTTAATTTTGTCTTAAAACCCAACCCTGTCCTTAAAAACATGCCCCTTCTTACACAACCATCATTCATACTCCTTCTGTAACCAGCATACAACAAATCACATCTCAAATTATGTCAGCACTTTAAAAACCCGGCACGGCCTCTCATTACAACAAAATATCTGCAGTTTCCAAGACCCGGCTCCAGCTGCCTCTTAATTCAAGCCGCTTCATATTTACCGTGTCAAAACAATATGAACAATTCTCCCTCGAAACACTCAGAGGAGAAAAACTGAAAGTCTTTATGAACAATTCACCCTCAAATAAACCACTAGTGTTTTAATACAGCATAAATCGGATTGCTATATACATAATATCCAAGAAAAATTAGAGGACGTAAAAATATGTATTTAACTTGTCAGATTATGGTTTCATAGCCAGTAGCCACACACATGTTTCCCACATCAGTCTTTGAAGTTCATAAAAAATTTCTCACCCTGACTTTATATAAAAAAAACTGAACAGAGCTGCAGGAACAGCAAATGTCCATTTGTCCAACAAGTGGTTCTGTCATCAGAGGACAGACCAGTATGGATCATTTCCAAATAAACAAAAAAGTTGGACACTGTAAAAATTGTGAATAAAAAAGTGCAATAATTTACAAATCTCATAAACTTATATTTTATTTTTAATACAGCATAAATCATTTTGAAATGGCCAAATATTGCATTTTGGATTTATATACAAAAAATAATATAAGAGGCCGGAAAATTTGTTAAGGAACAGCTGGAGGCACAACTTATTAGATGGCAACTGATTTGGTGTATGGAAGAATGCATCGTAAAAATATATATTTAAGCGTCTATAATGAGTGCTGACAGATTATGGTTTACCATGTAGCCAGTAGCCACACACTATCAAAAAAGAAGTTTCATGATCCACATCTGCTCATTTAAAAGCTGTGGCATAACTGTTCTTGGAGAATCAAAATTTGGTTCTTTTTGGAAAACTGGGACGCCATGTTCATAAAGAGGACAAGGAAAAAATTCTCAACCCTGAAGTCTTTAAAAAAAAAAATTATATGCTCTTGCTCCCATCCAACGTCGTCTCTTTCAGAGCTGCAGGAACAGCAAATCCTGTCCATTTGTCCAACAAGTGGTGAGCAACTAAAGCCTGTATTAGACAAGAATGACAACATTCAGTCAGAGCAACTTGTCTCCTCAGTCCCCAGATGTTTGCCTGTTATAAAAAGAAGAGTGCCACACATGGTAAACATGGCCTTGTCCCAACTTTTTTGAATTGAGAAATTTAAAATCAACTTATTTTTCCCTTAAAATTATACATTTTCTCTCATTTGATATGCTATGTTGTACCTGAATAAAATATTGAAATTTGAAACTTCCACATCAATCTGTTTTTATTAGTACATGTCCCAACTTTTTATCGGGTTTGAATTGAATAGAATTTACAATGTACTGTACACAACGGCTGTGTTCACAATTGCATAGTCTTTTGATTTCTGCAGAATTGAGTGTGCATTGTGCATCCTATACATTGATGTATTGAATGCGTTAATGGCCAAAATGTGCAGTTTATGACATAGAACACTGTTAGGAATACTGTATCCCATAATGCATTGCACTTGACTTGATCCTCCATTTCCAACACAATGAATAAACATGATATCATTTGCATTTACTATCTTTGACTATTTGATGAGACTAATTTGGATTGACATGCCAATTAACAATATTAATCTCCAAGATCACTCATTATGCCATGTGATTACAAAAATAAATAGGCATTTAGAGGGACAGTTCACCCCAAAAAAAATAATAATAATCAAACATTATAACCTGTATGTCATTTCAAACCTGTATGAATGTCTTTCTTCTGTGGAAAAGAAGAGTTTATTTTCTGAGAAATGTGTATTTGTTATTATATTTATTTTATTTTTCTATTTTTTGTCCATTCAGTCAATGGGCTCCAAAGTTGTTTGGTTTCCAAAGTTTTTCAAAATACCTTCTTTTCTATTCTGCAGAAGACAGAAAGTCATAGTCATACATAAATAACGCCAGAGTTTTCATTTTTGGGTAAACAGTCCTTTTAAATGTATCAAAGTAGTTTATTGTTGGATATTGCTAAATCAAAAATGTCCACAAAGGCTTTCTTTTACATTAATAGACTATGAATCTAAGCTAAAAATAATATTTACTAGTAATGCAGTGTAACGCGTCAGGCTGATTTTTAATTTTCTCCTCTCTATAAAAGCTTTGTGGCAAGCCTCAATTGACCAAATGCTTCTTTCAGACCAAAACAGCAGGACGGCTCATTGCCATAGAAATCGCATAGTTGAGGACACCTAGTCACCATAGCAATCTCCTCAACAGGGTGGGAAGGCTGTATTGACAGCTTTTTAACATGAGATGGACACCAGATTCATCCTCTGGATGCATGCTGGTTTTGAGGCTCAAAGATTTGAACATGAAGAGCAAAGAGAATTGATATAAGCAGTGATAAAATACGAATACAGGAACTGCAGATATATATGATAGTACTTTTTGAATATTCAAAATCATGTTGCACAAAATAATTTAAAAGGATAGTTCACCATAAAAATAAATTGGCCAAAATTGACTTTTGTGGAACAAAACAGAAGATATTTTGAAAACAAAAATTGTCCATACTAGGTCTGCACAATATTGCGATATATCGGTGCATAAATTTATGTATCGGCAACTTGTCAAAATAAAAGCTTCATGGTTTTTCCTCCTGAGACCCAGCTATGGAGTTTTTGCCTCTGTAGTGGACATTCTATTTTAACTAATTTCTCTGAGACCTCACATGTCACAGTTATAAGCCTGGATGTCCTGTACAGAGCACATTCAGGACTTTATAGAGAGACTAAATGTTTGGTAGTTTCATCATGACCACACCCTCTCCTAGGTCTTTAAACATGGCTAAATTTAATTTTGTGAAAAATTTTACATCCTTATGGAAATATGATTATATTTTGTAATTGTCATTTAAATCTGAATAATTTTCAGATTGTTTGTCATAAAGCAACATCTCAGGAAAATGTTATGGGTTTTTAAATTCAAATGTTATGAAACAGGACATAATTTCATTCATGTCCACTGTAGAGGACACCAGGACTAAAAGCATGCGCATTACGCATTTTGGGAGACATAACAATTGAATAGGAAAATGTATTATTTATCAATTGTCTTATGAAATATTAGATATTATTATGAAAATCTGGCCATTTATTACTCCCATAATGACAATTATTTTTTCAACATGCTGTCCCAACAGCAACACATTAATATGCAAATTAGATACAGTGTAATGAAACAGTTTATGAAAATGTTTACACAAATATTGTATAAAACAAAATGGTATGTCAAATAATTTTGTTATATATTTTATAACATAGTTGAGAATCATCTTTAAACAAAGTTTAGTATAAAAAAATCCTGAAACCTAAAAATTGATTGGTGATAAAAAAAAAATCCTATTGATTTTGCCTTTTTGATGTCTATTCATACCATTTTATTTTTAGAAAAACTGAGTCCTATTGTCACAGATTATCACAGTAATTGCAATATTATAATTAATCACAATAAAATCATGACATGTATTATTATTTTATAGCCATATTGAACCGATCAAAAACAGTGGGAATGTGGTCTAGAAAAAAACCCAAGTGGAAAGAGATTCTTTTAAAACTCTGGTTACTGAAAGAGGTTTGAGTCGGTTCTTGTCAAAAGTAAAGTCAAGTACGAACGGCCAACGTTTTTTATCAAACGTCATTTTTTTTTTTTACAATTTAAAAAAATCTTTAGCCAAATAGCGTTAATATATTAATATTATTATTATTATTCAGTATATATATATATATATAATATTAAGACTTTAACATTTTTCCTAACTTGCCTCTTTTGATCTTGGTTAATAATTACAATTAATCCTAAGTTGTAATCTTTTGAGCCGAAAAGAACGCACGTTTTTACAATTTAAAACTGCTCGCAAATCATTAATGTTTTACAGAACCACCTCTGGCTTCTGAGCCTAAATATTACTTTCAAAAAATATTTGAACGACGCATTTGTAGCACATCCCTTTCACATTATTATTATGATTTATATTATTATTTATTATTATCTCTTCCACAGACCCTCTTAACTCTAGTATTTATATATATATCTGTCTTTTTTATTTAAAAAAACATTATTTTAATTTTATTATTTTAGTTCTATAAAAAAAAAAAAAAATATATACGCGCGCTTACTTTATTTATGTGTTGCTTTTTTGTTCTCTTCTTAGAATGTCCTTTTTTATTTTGGAAAAAGCGCAGACAAAAAAATATATATTATATTGTTTTTCTATGTATTATTTTTATGTATATTTACTCTTTATTGTAATTATTTATTTTTGCATTACACTCACCTCAAAAAAAATCACCTCACTAATTCTACAATTATTTATTCTTTAAAAAAATGTTTATAAAGTAATCTGGTAAAAATTCAGATATTATTTAATATCGCAATATACAGGTGCATCTCAATAATAAATAAGTCAATAAAAGTTCATTTATTTCAATAATTCAACTCAAATTGTGAAACTCGTGTATTAAATAAATTCAATGCACACAGACTGAAGTAATTTAAGAAGTAAGTTACTGAAGTAATTATTTTAATTGTGATGATTTTGGCTTGCTTTTAACAAAAACCCACCAATTCACTATCTCAACAAATTAGAATATGGTGACATGCCAATCAGCTAATCAACTCAAAACACCTGCAAAGGTTTCCTGAGCCTTCAAAATGGTCTCTCAGTTTGGTTCACTAGGCTACACAATCATGGGGAAGACCGCTGATCTGACAGTTGTCCAGAAGACAATCATTGACACCCTTCACAAGGAGGGTAAGCCACAAACATTCATTGCCAAAGAAGCTGGCTGTTCACAGAGTGCTGTATCCAAGCATGTTAACAGAAAGTTGAGTGGAAGGAAAAAGTGTGGAAGAAAAAGATGCACAACCAACCGAGAGAACCACAGCCTTATGAGGATTGTCAAGCAAAATCGATTCAAGAATTTGGGTGAACTTCACAAGGAATGGACTGAGGCTGGGGTCAAGGCATCAAGAGCCACCACACACAGACGTGTCAAAGGAATTTGGCTACAGTTGTCGTCAGAGACGTCTTACCTGGGCTAAGGAGAAGAAGAACTGGACTGTTGCCCAGTGGTCAAAGAAACCTGGGCTTCCATACCACCTCAGCAGTGCCACAAACTGATCACCTCCATGCCCACGCCGAATTGAGGCAGTAATTAAAGCAAAAGTTGCCCCTACCAAGTATTGAGTACATATACAGTAAATGAACATACTTTCCAGAAGGCCAACAATTCACAAAAAAATATTTTTTATTGGTAAAAACTAATAAAATATAAATTATTGACGATATACTAGTTATAAATTATGATGATATAGGAGATATAAACTTGCATTTTCGAGGGAAAAAAGATAAAATAAATAAATATTCGATGTTTATAAATAACTTCTTGCTGTAACAGAATTTGAGAGAATCAAATAATGCATAACTATTATGTAAAATATTGTTTGACCTACTGTTGAGTAATCATAGCAGTTTTCATCCATAGTGTGTCTGGTTAAACATCTGCATTTAGCCTCAAATGGCGTCTTTGATGACAGTATTCTATAAAAATGATTTGC
The DNA here is from genome assembly GCA_027422405.1 of Ptychobarbus kaznakovi. Classification (NCBI taxonomy): domain Eukaryota; kingdom Metazoa; phylum Chordata; class Actinopteri; order Cypriniformes; family Cyprinidae; genus Ptychobarbus; species Ptychobarbus kaznakovi. The sequence goes on from CM049796.1 coordinate 16,452,463, forward strand.
ATTCCGATTCTGACATCCAAAGGCACAACAATAAAAAAAAATATCTTAATCCATGTATTTTACCCATTTCCCTCCACTTGTTGCTAGTGTCACCACCACGAGCATGCAGCTGCAAGTGACATAACTGTGACGTCAACTCCAAATTGGTCTACTGCAGAAAAGCAAAATATCACTGGATCCTAGGGCTGTGCAATTAATCGAATTCGATTCTCATGCGCATCTCGTTAGTAAAGCCGGTTCTGTGATTGGCGCTAAATCTCCATCAGCGGCAGTTAATCAAACGCAGCGGCAGTTAATACACAAGCCGTAGTTCACGACAAGCTACGCGATATCGCGTTCAAATCGCAGATGAAGCGAATTCGATTATGAACGCGAAATTGCCTAACTTGTCAGTGAACTACGGCTCTGTGTATTAACTGCCGCTCAATTTGAAAACAGGTGATGGAGATTTAGTGCCAATCACGGAACCGGCTTTACTGATGAGATGCGCATGACAATCGAATTCGATTAATTGAACCACTCCAAAATAATTATTGCAAAAATAATGTCTGTCTGAATAAGATAACAAATACACTGTCTGTCTTCCATTTTTTGGACAAACAGCCCTTTCTTCCCCAAACTCACATTACTGGCTGAGCCAGTCTTATTTTGTATGATTTATTGGTGCTATGGTGCATAAATCACATTCTTTCACCTTCAGCCGCCATTTAGATTAGAAGCTTTAGATAAGCCTTTGAATTAGCATGCCAGTGTTGTCAGGGAATTAGCACTGATTTGTTTTACAGCCGCATACTTTATAATAAACACCTACAGACTACTGCAAACGTTCTGGATATACCAAACCCAGGACAGACAAGGAAACAGTTGATCATATTAATAAGCTTGAATGTGGGCATGGGAGAAAGTGGGCATTGGTGCACGGAATAAAATGAAATAATCAGAGAGCCAGCATTACTATTACAAACTCATCATCAGTATGGCAAAATAAATGGAAACTGGAATTTAAATTAAGTTTTGATTTAAAGCTGCCAATGTCCAATGAGTTTGAGGTCTAGACATGGAGCAGCTGAATTCACCCAGCATCTATTACGAATAAAATGACTACTTTAACTAATGTTACATGCCATGCTTTGAGTGATAACCCTCATTCTGTTAGCATAGAGAAAGCAGATTCAGTTTGGCAGATGGCTTAACTATTAAAAAGCAAAATGGTGTTTATCCAAAGGAATTCTTGAGAAGTGTTGTATGTTTTAAGTTGCATTTACTTTTCAGAGCAAATGATAAAATCAAACCTGATTTAACCGGCTTCTAGAATAAGGAAAGCCTGTATACATTTTAGTGTGCGAAAATCATGTTTGGCAAAAAAAGCACACACACACACACACACACACACACACACACACACACCACACACACACACACACACACACACACACACACACACACACACACACACACACACACACACACACACACACACACACACACACACACACACACACACACACACACACACACACACAACACACACACACATTACAGTTCGAAAGTATGAGGTCTATAAGATTTTGTTATTTTTTATGCAATTTTTTCAAGGATGCTTGATTAAAGTGTCTTTAAAGACATTACAGTTTTTTTGATTGCTTACACACTAAAATTAAAAGTAGCACACTATAGCAAAACCTTACACTCAAGAAGCAAAACATCAGCCCATATTTGCACAACTATAAGCACATTGTCAACCTCACACTTGTTGCAAAACTCTACACACAGTGATTTGCAAAACACTAAACACACTTAACATACATTACACACAAAAATCATCATGAAGTCACTTCCTTGCAATACCAAAGCACTGACTGTCAAATTACCGCACCGTCCACCAATTGGTTCAACACAGACATCAGGTGTGCAAACACTTGTTGCTTAATTGTAGACACACCAATCAGGTGTATAAGCACTATAAAAAGCAGCAGGTGAGTTCATCGGTCTTCAAGCACAATGGAAAGAGTCAGAGAAAGAGTAAGACGAACGAGGAGAACGAGAGGAGGAGGAGGAGGAGGAGGAGGAGGAGGAGGAAGGGGAGAAGAGGAATCAACAGAGGAGAGGAAGGGGAGGAAGAGGAATCAACAGAGGAGGAATCAACAGAGGAAGAGGAAGAGATGGAGGCCATGCTGGAGGTAGAGGAAGAGGAAGAGGAAGACAAGAAGGTGCTCAAAGAGGACCGAATCTGACAAATGAGATCCGCGCAACACTGGTTGACCACGTTGTCAACCACGGCCTGACGCTGAGGGAGGCTGGACTGCGAGTACAGCCAAATCTAAGCCGATACACAGTGGCAAGTGTGATAAGAACATTTCGACTGGAAAATAGGTATTGTAAAAGTATCATCATATCAAAAATATCTGCACGGTTTCAGTAACTGCTTACAGTACTGTATTCTATGCACTATCAGCACTTCTGTTACCTTTTCCTGTGAAATTACTGTACTATTGTATACTGTTTTTTTTCTACATAGGATTGAGGGTCAGGAACGACAAGGGGGAAGGCCTCCTATGTTCACAGAACAGCAAGAGAGGGAGATAGTAAACATGGTTTTGGCCAACAATGCTATAACACTCAATCAGCTCCAAGCTAACATTGTCAATAACCATGCCAGTTTCAACGATATCCATCAGTCTCAACATCAACACTGGCACGCATCACTAAAAAAAAAACATATTCAAATGAAGCAAATTTATCGAGTGCCTTTCGAGCGCAATTCTGAAAGGGTGAAACGACTGCGGCATGATTATGCAGAGGTATGTATTCACTTTAGCAGTGTGATCTTGCATACTGTCTCATAATCTTTTACTGTACTGTAATATGTATACTAGATCTACACTGAACTACACAATTTTGCCTGACACTGTCTTCAGGGAGTTTTACGAATGGATGGAGAGGAGATCCATCATTTACGTAGATGAGGCTGGGTTCAACCTGACGAAACACGAAGGAGGGGAAGAAACATCATTGGCCACAGGGCTATAGTCAATGTCCCAGGGCAACGTGGGGGTAATATAACACTCTGTGCAGCCATTACACAGAATGGGGTCCTCCACCGCCATGCCCATATGGGCCCTTACAACACAGCACTCATACTTACATTCTTGGACCAATTGCACAACATAACAGCAGCAAATCAAATCGATCATATGCAATACATTGTTGTCTGGGACAATGTGTCTTTCCACCGCTCTGCTCTGGTTCAGAACTGGTTTCAGCAACATCCACATTTCACCGTCCTATATCTTCCACCATACTCTCCATTCCTCAACCCTATAGAAGAGTTTTTCTCGGCATGGCGGTGGAAGGTATATGATCTCTGTCTCCAGGCTGAGGTACCCCTAATCCAAGCCATGGAGGAGGCCTGTGACCAGATGGAGGTAGCAGCAATGCAAGGATGGATTCGTCATTCAAGACGTTTCTTTCCAAGGTGTCTTGCTAATGACAACATTGCCTGCAATGTTGATGAAATTATCTGGCCAGATCCAGCTAGGCGAAGAGACAATGTCTAGGTTTTTTTTTTTTTTATTTACAGTAAACTTACAGTGCAATACGTAAAGTGACATTTTGTTACAGTATTATGAATCTCCATGTCAACATTTTGGGCGTGTTGAAAATAAATGAGTTTCTTCAGTCTGCAACATTGGTCTTGTGTAGTGGTTGGTGGATTTACATTATATTTGTACTTTGTTGATGTAGCCTACTCTAATCATAGGGAAGTAGAAGTGCTAAAAGTGTTAGGTTTATCACAGCAGAGTGTAACTCGTGCAAACAGAGTATAGTAAATGTGAAACGTGTGTTTCATATGGTAACAAAGTGTGGTTTTTAAACAGAAGTGTATAGTTTTTACAAGAGTGTTTAATTATGCAAAGGATATGTAGTGTTTTGTTAATTGGGTGTGTGGTTGTGCTAATTGTGTGTAGTGTTTTGAAAACACGGGCCCTGTTTTTAAAATCGTGCTTAAGCAATCCAAAAAAACTGTAATAATGACATTTAGATTGAAAAAAAAATTCAGTTTGAACTTTCTATTCTTTAAAGAATCCTGAAACAAAGGTAAATATGTTTTTCAGCATTCATTATATCAGAAATGTTTCTTGAGCAGCAAATCAGCATATCAGAATGATTTCTGAAGGATCATGTGACACTGTAGTCTGGAGTAATGATGCTGAAAATTCAGCTTTGCATCACAGGAATAAATTGTATTTTAAAATAAATTAACATAGAAAAAACTATAATATTATTAGCTGTTTTACTGTATTTTGATCAAATAAACGCAGTCTTGGTGAGCATAAGAGTGTACAAAAACATTTTAAAATATCTCACTGATCTGCCAAGACTGTTCAAATCTTGCTCCTTACAGCGCTCAGATAACTCGCCTGAACAAACTAACTCCTCTATACACATGCACATTCAATATTTGAAAGTCAGTTTCTGTTTCGTCACTTACACTTGGCTACAAAAAGAAACGGCACATTTCCACCGTTATTGCCCCGGGAAGAAAGATACAGTTAATTTACCACACTATTGATCCTATAGTGAAGTGGAACATGTTGTCTCAAGGCAAGTCATCACAATGGAACCTTTGACCTGCCATTAAACAGCCAGAGGCTTACAGCTAAATTAAAGCAGTTATGAAACACAAAACAGCAAACAAATGATGTTACACATATATGTGACACTGTTCAACTTTTCTTCATTGCATAACTGACTTTTGAATTGTGCTAATTTGCTTGCAGATAGGCTATTATATATTTACATGCATGCATTTAGCAGACGCTTTTATCCAAAGCGACTTACAGTGCATTCTGGCTATACATTTGTATATGTCACGAACCCACAACCTTTGCGCTGCTAACGCAATGCTCTAACCACTGAGCCACAGGAACACTGTGGACACGTGTGTGTGTGTGTGTGTGTGTGTGTGTGTGTGTGTGTGTGTGTGTGTGTGTGCGTGTGTGTGTGTGTGCGTGTGAAGACACTGTCATTTTAGTTCGGAGGACAGAATAAGAACAATAAAATGCTCATTTAAAATAGTTTAAAACACTATTAAAAGTAACATAAAACCTCCAGAAAACAAGCATTTATTTAACTGGACTTTGTACTTATGTCTTAAGATGCAATCCTTGTAACAACTTCCTCATGTGACAACTAGCCCTAGTGTTCTCTCATATATATTAGCCTACCATTCAATAACTGTTCATAAGAGAATTTAAGAACGACTGACAGGATGATTATATGAAACACTAATGCTTCTGGTCTGTATGCCATGAGTGAGAGGAATATGGCTTACCAACATCACAGAGAAGAAGAGATGTCAGTCACAGCGTGTCTCAGTGTCCGGACTCCTCCAGAACAGCGCGCTCTGTGCTGGAACCGCATGCGGTGGAGAGTGAGCGGAGAAGCGGTGAGCCTCTGTGTTGCTCTCCCGGCGAAACCGGATCCTCCGGTGCACCCCACCCCTGAGCTGCCTCCGCCTCCAGCGCGCACATAAAGGCTGCGTTGTTACCTGGAGCAGACTCCTACACGCTCCTGACGCCCCGCACGCTTCTCTGGGAGGAGAAACTTATTTATCTGCAGGATTTGTTCCGTCGAGAGACAGTTTCTTCGGTGTATTCATTTCTGCCCTGCACTCTTTTTTAATGCCCCTGTTTATAAAGTAAGCCCACAAATAGATCGCAGCCTTGCTGGTTTTCTGTGATGATGTGATGTTTTTACAACAGTTCTATAAAAAGTTGTCTCTATCAGTGAACACAGTTTCCACGAAATGGTGAAGTTAGCTGGTATTTCTTCTCCAGAAACGAAAAGGGTGTGACGCGTCAAACTTTGCGTGTCACCAATCAAGAGACCTGGACTGGAAAAACACAAAACCCTTAAGAAAATTAGGGGTGGATTTAGTGAATTGGAGCCCCAAGCAAATATAGGAATGGGGTCCTATACATTTGCACACATTTACCTTCAACCTTGAGGTTTCTTTTTTGTCGTGATGCTTGCTGCTGCACAATGGTGCCCCATAGTTGTGTCCAATGTACATTTTTCATGTACATGTTATATGGGATTCTTTCATTTGCATTTACATTTATTAATTTAGAAGACACTTTTATTATTTAATGTTGTAGACCACGAAATAGCAATTGATTTACCGTTGAGATACACGTTTTAACAAAAAACTAAATAAATTATAAAATGATAAACCTCACAATTGAACCTTTAAACCATTTTTTTAAGAAAAGGGATAAGTTAGAAGTATAAATTATGATATTATTTAAAATGGGTTTATGTGGGTGGATTTTCACAAAAACTGCAGACTGGATTATTGAAATGTAGATTAATTCTCTGCCAGCAGGAGGTGCTTTTGGAACGTCAGAAATATAGCGGTTTCCTCGGTAACGACTGTAAACAAAGCAGCGCTCAGCTCATAAATGATACATTATCAGGTCAAATGAAAATGCTATCCAAACTTTTCTGAAGACAATTGGTTCCCTTCAGAGATTCATTCTTATAAAAACTTGAATTAGCGAGAATGAGAAAAGTGTAAAATATAGCCTATATTGACGAGGAAAGTCCACTGATGAGTTACCAGCCTACATTTAATATTTCATTGTGATAAAATTGCATGATTGTCATGAGTTAACTTGTGAATAATCACAACTTAATCACACATTTTCATCTGTTCTAAATGTACCTTAAATAAATACTTTTCATGCTTTTTATAGTCTAATTAACATGAGAATGGACAAATATGATACTTTCTGCAATATATGTTTTTTATTAGTGAAACCATAGTCAACATAGAGCATGAAGAGTAGACATGTTTCAAAGATCATATATGTTTTTAAAGAACTTGTTCATTTCTAGTAGAAATGAAAAAAAGAAACACCAGGTTCCCATTACTTCTCTTTCTTTGCACTGAGCAAAACCTGTTTAAATTTTTGCAGGACAGGGCAGCTCTTCTTCTGAACAGCAAAAATGTATATTTATTATTTATTATTACATTTGTTTGCCTCTCTGTGCCACATACTGTATTTTGATGTCGCTAAATTATCAATAAAACTGTTTTCATTGGTATATTTTTCTGTTTCTATTGTCAGACAACGGAATTAATATGAAATAGTGACTGAAACGCGATCCGTTAAGGCTACATGCAGCTCTCACTTCCAAGATGTTAATCTGCACAAAAATCCTGATTTATAATCAGCCGTCGTCTGATAAAATCAAAGATATACTTGCATGTAAAATTAGAGAAGCGACATAGCTTTTAACTCAAAGAGGAAAGCGCAGCTCGCGGGACAGAACAGACGCAGAGAGAGAGAGAGAGAGAGAGAGAGAGAGAGAGAGAGAGAGGTGTGCGCACGCTGGGAAAGAGAGACCTCGTGCTCTCGCAGCAGTCAGCATCTTCAGATGCATACGATTTTAATTTGCTACAAGCAGGATACACAAAAAGCATGTTCAACTCGGACACGCAGATGGTTGTTGTGGTAATAAACACGTAAACAGCAACCGTTCGCGTATCCGCGCTCAATGCGCATCTTGTATATGAAAAGCATTTTAGGGGGCCCTTGGCTTTTGGGGGCCCAAGGCAGTCGCCTACTTTCGCCTAATGGCTAAGTCCGCCCCTGAGAAAATTAATAATGGTTTAAAAACAAAACAAAACATGATTAGGCCTACTAGATAAACTATGGCAACCACAAATTAACCATGGTTTTGCTTTACTCACCATGGTATTTGTGGTAAAACTGTGGTTATACAAATGGTAATCAATAACAAAACATGTTTACTACACTTTTACAACAAAAAAAACATAATTTTAGCAAGGGATGAGTGGAATGGATTTCCTCAACCTGCTACAGGTGTGGTCACATTTACTTGGCGAAATTTCGCGGGCATAATCATTTCAATAGTACGGAGCCCCATGACATGCAATAAAAATAGATAGATAGAGGGGGGTTCGAGTGGTTATGAATGAAACGCATTTGTCCATGTTTCACTCCGTCTCGAATCACGCTCGCAGAAAGCGCTTGAGAAAGTGTCTCTTCTGCGGCTCATTATGCTTTCAACTCGTTTTTTTTTGTCTCGAGCAAGAGACTTTACCACATTCACGTTACATGATTTGACAAAAAAAATTCCATAGTAAAGGCAACAGCACCGCATTACAATAAATTAGCATTCATGTTTTTATAGCCGCTGGCCAAATTCTAAAACAAAACTAAAATGAAATCATCGTTGAGAGCAAGGGGGCCCCTGGTGTTTCGGGGGCCCTACACAGCTTGCGTATTCTGCGTATAGGGAGGATCGGCTCTGGCTGGAGTTGTATTGGTTACCGTCATGTTCGTTTTGCATGGTTTTTGAAGCATCAACTTTGACGGACCCATCCACTTGCATGTATTTTTCGAAAAATTGCCATTTGTGTTCCACAGAACAGAGAAAGTCATATAGTCATATACATTTCAGAGGGCATGAGGGTGAGTAAATGATGAGAGAGATTTCATTTTTGGATGGAGTATCCCTTTAAGGAAGTTCTGTAATCACTCCACTCCTATCCACTCCTGGTTTTACATTAAATTAATCCACTATGTATTAAATTATTCAATTTACTTACTCTATCAAGTTGCTAAGGTGGGGTCACGCCATATCGTAATTCCCGTAATTACGAGATACCAACTTGTAAAAAGCGTTCACGTTCTCGTAGAACTCATAATTTAAATTTGTGAACTGGGAGTTTTCTGAAAGCTATGGCTTGTACCACGTGACCGCTGCACCTCGCGCGGAACCACAGAAAAACATGGAACACGCGGAACATTTCAAAGAAACCGATATTACTGCTCTAAAAAAGAAGAAAATAGCTGCATATATAGATACTATAATAAAAACATTATGTAAGTGTTCGTACTGTTATTATTTTGTTGTTGTTCTCAACATTCTTTCACGTGGGTTCATTTTGTTGACTGTCGCTATAGAAACCGATAATCCCCCGTCCGAGGACATGAACAGCACCGAATTGAACATCACGTGTTGTCATTTCGGAATTACGGTAATTACGTAAACCCAGCAGTATAACAGATTTATTCACTGTAACATATTCGCCGAGTTTTGGTGTCTGGGCTGCTCTGTATGCGCCCTATTCATACCGGTTAACGAACAGTTAAGGCTATTCATGCCATAGCCTACTGTTGAGGTCTATTTTACATTAAGTCATTTTGCGGACGCTTTTATCCAAAGCGACTTACAATTGGGGAATACATGAAGCGATTCATCTCAAAGAGACAAACAGACAGAGGAAGTGCCCCTAACACCAAGTCTCAGGCATTGTTCAAATAAATACAAGCTAGCAAGGGAAGGAGAGAAAGATGAAGATTTTGAAAAAGTTAAAGAAGTTTTTATTTTTTTATGATGATGAAGTCAAGTAGTGTTGAAAGAGATGAGTTTTCAGTTGTTGCTTGAAGATTGACAGGGATCCAGCATTCCGGATGGGGGTGGGAAGATCATTCCAGCAGCCAGGAACGGTGAACGAGAATGTTCTGGAGAGTGATTTTGAGCCTCTCTGTGCTGGTACCACGAGGCGTCGCTCACTAGCAGATCTCAGACTTCTGGAAGGGATGTAGATTCATAATAAATAAATATGAAATAAATAAAATAAAAATACATAATAAATGTATTTTTTATGAATTTCTTATGTATTTTTATGTAAAAATACATAAGAAATAAATAAAAATACATAATAAATATGTACTGTCCATATGTAAATTGTTTTGTTTTTTTGCACTGTCTGGTCACGCTCGTAAGAATTTCACTCACCAAGGCACTTGTGCTGTGGTGATGTGACAATAAAAGTGATTTTGATTTGATAATAGTGAGTGGAAGTAGGCGGGTGCTGAGCCTGTGGTTGTTCTATATGCAAGCATCAGTGTCTTGAACTGGATGCGAGCTGCAACCTGGTAGCCAGTGCAAGGAGGATAAAGAGAGGTGTAACATGGGCTCTTTTGGGCTCGTTGAAGACCAGTCGTGCCGCCTGCATTCTGAATAATTTGTAGAGGTTTTGATTGTGTTTGATGGACGTCCAGCCAGAAGAGCATTGCAGTAGTCCAGTCTAGAAATGACAAGGGCCTGGACAAGAAGTTGTGCAGCATGCTCTGTTAGAAAGGGCCTGATCTTTCTGATGTTGTGAAGTGCAAACCTGCAAGATCGAGCAGTTCTTTGCAATGTGCTCTTTGAAGGTCAGCTGGTCATCAAAGATTACACCAAGATTTCTGACCGAAGCTGATGGGGTAATTGTTGATGAACCTAACTGAATCGTGAAGTCATGCTGTAGAGTTGGAGTGGCAGGGAAGACAAGAAGCTAAGTCTTTGCCAGATTGAGCTGTAGATGATGTTCTTTCATCCATGCCGAGATGTCTGCCAAGCAGCCTGAGATCCGTGCAGCTACCGTTGGATAATCTTTTGGGATTTTACCCCGTTTGGATCAAGATGGTAGTGCTTTCTTGCACTAATCTGAAGATAGACCTATATTTATAAAGCAAATAGTTGGCAGCAAAATGTGTAATTGGTTTTGTAAATGCTACTCTGATTAAACTGGAAACAATGTGTAGAAAAGCAATGAAAAGTTATTTCATTCATATTTTTTTCAACCCAATTGTTAAACAGCGCCCTCTACTGACCAGCAAAAGTGACACATCCTTAAATATTTCCATCCGTAAACTTTTACATGCCATTAATAAACTTTTAAGGTTTTGAGTAACATTAAATATGCAAAAATAACCACTTTTATTTCAAATAAATTTTGGTGTAAAATAAAATAAAAATAAGTGTATTTTAGGATATATATTTGCCTTAAAATAACACATGTATGTGGTCTGCTACTTGTTTGGGTTGGCTGGCTGTTGTAACGGGAGTTTATGCCCTTTCAGTTCGAGTACTACTTGATTGAAATTTTTGTCACAGACCCAGTAATATACCACCAACAAACAACAAAAGTATACATGCTCATTATGGTGTACAAATCAGCTGCGCAAACTTTTCCCATGCTTGAGATACAGAGGGAACTCTGAGGCTGAAGATAAATGTTGACAGGCTGTAAAGGGTTTCAAAGGTCAACCACAGAATTGGCTAATTTATGTTACAGTGTGTTTGTAACAACATGTGAGCTATGGGAGCAGTGACATTTTCAGAGGGGAACACTGGTTGGCTCATTTGATAAGTGTTGTAACTTGGTAACAAGCATGCTTAAACAGGGAAGCACAGGCCACTTTAGCCTTTATGAGAAATTTACAATATTGGACCCCATGGACCTT